>JAPZLL010000038.1:0-240197 GCA_036250225.1 Cercophora sp. LCS_1
GGCCCTACTAGGCGGTGAAGTGAAGGCGGTGGGGCAGCCAGGCGAGGCGCAGCTGACCAATCAGAAAACGGAAGCCTCGACGGCAACACATGGATTACAGGAGGATGTCACCAATCCCGCCCTGTCCTCCCACAGCGAAGTTTGCCTTGACCTCCAGCTGTCACTCACAATAGTTAGCGCTGCTTTGAGACATGCAGAACAGCGGGGAATTGGAAGCTTGGCCGCAGCACCCCCTATGACCTCTTTCGAGCCCTGCAGATAATTGACCCGGGAACACCAACCTGGGCGTGCCCAACATCTGTTGTGTTCCGACTCTCGAAGCTGCCGCGCTCTACATTGGTAGTTGAGAGGCAACTGCCACGCCAATTCAAACAATTTCGTTCCCTTAACAGTCAGTGATGAGCCTGTTCAGACGTGCGACATAGGAACTTCTAGCCTACGTTCGTCGCAAACCATCTCGGAGTCACCCAGGCAAGACAACCTTACCCTCGCAACCCAAATAACTGGTCATCCCGCCGCTCTCGTGCCCCGATACCCCGTCGCGCAGGCTATGGGCAAACATCCCACAACACAGCACCCCCCTCGTTGTCTTACTATTAAGGTCGCGCTTTAGACCACCTCAACCTGGAACTGGCCCCTGCTTGCCATCAGAAACCACCACTTGCGACTTTCCTCGTCAAGGGTAGTAACCTCCTGCCGCAAAGGAAACCCAGCTTCTGGAGTCATGGGGCCCCCGACCAAGGACATGGTCGACCATGCGGTTGACGAGTCTGACGACGTCGACAGCGATTTCGCGTCCACCCAGAAGCAACTCAGCCAAAAGAGACGGGCTGCAAAGGACAGCCCAGCGGTTCGTCTGCAGAAAGCTATCCCTTGCCACTGGTCGCCAAATACTAGGCCTCTTACAATTTCTGACTTGGAGTCCGTCATTGCCCTCGAGAACGCTGCATTTACAGACCCCAATCACCGAGCCTCACCAGACAAGGTAAGTAGCCCGTCTGAATTCGTTCGTTGGTCGGCCGAGACACCCCTTCTGACCCTGGCTTAGCTTGCGTACCGTCTCACAACATGTCCCGAACTGTGCCTCGGCGTTTTTTGCACAGTGGTCCCCGACCAGATTAGGAGCTGGCAGGTTGAGACCTTGGCTAGTGCCAAAGCTGTTGAGACAGACCGGCCCAACGGCGCCGTGAGCGTCTTGCTGGCGCACATAGTGTCTACCAGATGCTGCGGTGAGACGATCACCGACAAGGACATGGGCTTCCCCCAAGATTGGCGGGCTCGCAACGGCAGATCGACCGACGTCGGCCATCAAGAGAGTGGGCGCACTGTTGCCATTCACTCGTTGGCTGTCGCGCCCAAGTTGCAAGGCTGCGGTGTGGGCAAGATGATTGTCAAGGCTTACCTCCAGCAGATGAATAGCTCTGGGGCGGCCGATCGAGTCTCTTTGCTCTGCCAGGACGTGCGTCTCACACATACCCCGTGGCAGCGGTTCTAAGCTAACTCAATTTCCTAGCACTTGGTCGCGTATTACGAACGTTTCGGCTTCAAGAACAAAGGCCCCAGTAGTGCGCAGTTTGGCGGAGGTGGCTGGCACGATATGGTAATCCCATCCTCAACCCCCGAGGCGTCATATTTCGATCCTATTCTAATCCGCTTGTGTAGGTTTTTGAGTTGTCAGGTCCCCCCAAGACCCCATTCTGAGGGGGTATCGATATGTTCCGACCTCAGAACACACCGCTGAGAGAGTTGGGGATCTACATGCAAAACATTGCAACTTGGTACATTGTTGGGCGTTACATCATGGTTCAGGCGTCGGTTTGCTTTTACCATGGAAAAACGGCATTACAATAGACTGGGACTTCGGCGTTCATAGGTACCAAAATAGACTTTTGTCTTCTCTGATATGACCCTCTGCCTGACCTTTCTTTGATCAACGCCCTGGATCTGGCCTAATCGCTCGATTTCCACTTGGCCCGGTACTCCTCAATCTTGGTAATGCCATCTCCCGAGATGACCCCCTTCACGCCCTCCACAATATCGTCCAATGTCAGGATGGCGATGATGGGGATGCCATACTCTTTCCTGAGAGCACCGATGGCGCTAGGCATTGGCTTGCTGTCATCGCCATCGGGTGAGGGGAGCTTCTCCATCCGGTCGAGGGCAACGACGATGCCCGTAACGACACCTCCTTGACTCCGGATCTTATCAATAGCCTCTCGCTTCGCCGTGCCAGCTGTCACGACATCGTCCACAATGAGCACCTTCTTCCCCTTCAGGGGGCCACCGACAAAGTTACCACCCTCGCCATGATCCTTGGCTTCTTTGCGATCGAAGGCGTAGAGCTTGTCGTCATATTTGGAATCCAGTGCTCCAAGCCCGGCGGCTGCGAGGGTGGCGAGAGGGATGCCCTTGTAAGCAGGGCCGAAGACGACGTCGAAGTCCAGGACACCGGAAGCGTGGGCTTCGGCGATGGCGTTGGAGTATGCCGACTGCAATGCGCGAAGTGACTTTGAACTGTAAAACTCGCCGGCGTTGAAGAAGTAAGGGGAAACACGCTTGGACTTCAGCTCAAAGCTACCAAATTTGAGGGCGCCAGCTTCAAGAGCTGCACTAAGGAAAGAAGCCTTGTAGGTCGGGAGCGAGGAGCCGGACATCTTGAGACGAGCGAGGATGAGTCTTGGGGAGAGATGAGGTTTACGGCATTTCCCACACAGCTTTTAAGAAGAAAACAGCAACATCAGAGCCCCACACCCCGCAACCGTTTGGGTCAATCAGTCAAACAAGGCTGTGAATGGAACCTTCATGAAATTTACGAATCTCGTAGCAAAATCAAAAGCATTGGACTTTATATTCAACCCCTAATTCGTGGTCTGGGCTGCACAAACATGTCGTTGATCCTCTCTGGCGCAATCATTGAAAAAGTCGATGCGGGGCAGGCGGGGTGCTGAGAATGACCTTGTCGCCGTATCGGGAGCTTATCGCTTATCATTCCCCACAACTTTCCACACCGCACTCTTATCTTATCAAAAAAACCACCAGAAAAATATTTCGAACCAAAGTCCGTCGCCGCCAGTCCATCACCGCCCCGCCGACGGTCTTGCCAATTCCTCGACCACTCCAGCATCCACGAAGGGCCGGTTCTCTGCGCATCGCCCATAATGACGTGGAAGGATATCGAGCCTGTGCCAACGTGAGATTTATATTACTGATTGCTCAGTCATACACCTGTCGCTAACTATCGCCAGGGCACAAGAATTCATCGACATCGTGCTTTCGTATGTTGACCGACCCCTGACACAAATTGGCAATGTTCCAAACTGACTGTTACATCCTAGACGCACCCAGCGCCGGTTGCCGACCCAAAGTTCGTTTTACTGCTATAATCTTTCACATTAGATAGGTTACTGACTCGACGCGCCTGATCACAGTCCGAGCTGGATTTAAAAGTATGTGCGCTTTGCGACAATGGATTGCGACGCGATTCTACCTACCGCATAACTGTGCTAATACATTGTGTCATAGTTAGCAGAATTCGAGCTTTCTATACCCGAAAAGTGAAGTCAGTAACTGATGTCCCGTACCCCCAAACAACGACGAATGTTTCTGTTTCACCCTGTCTCATTTGGGGACTTGGGGCTCATTGCTAGGAGTGTGTCAAGGTAACGGAGGCTAACTTTGACAGATTCACACAAGAAACATGCAGCGAAAAACTCGGCAAGATCGTCCAGAGCTTTCCTGTTCTTTCGGACCAGCATCCTTTCCACAGGGACCTGATGAACATCCTCTACGGTACGGCACCATGACCTTCGGCGGTGATACTGAATTGGGGTTGACTGGCGTGTGCAGATGCGGACCATTTCAAGGTGGCGCTTGGTCGGGTTTCGACTGCGAAGAACATGATTGAAACCATATCCCGCGACTACGTCCGACTGTTGAAGGCAAGTTTTATTCTTTGGGGGGTAGTGGGTTGGCGTTGACACAATGGCTTCAACAGTACTCGCAAAGTTTGTTCCAGTGCAAACAGCTGAAGCGCGCCGCTTTGGGTCGTATGGCTACCCTCATCAAGAGTCTCAAAGACCCTCTCCTCTACCTCGACCAGGTCCGTCAGCATCTTGCCAGATTGCCCGACATAAACCCGACCACAAGGACTATGCTTGTCGCCGGATTTCCCAACGTTGGAAAGAGCTCTTTTGTCCGTTCCGTCACTCGCGCAGATACCCCTGTTGAGCCATATGCTTTCACGACGAAGAGTTTGTTTGTCGGGCATCTCGATTATAAGTACCTCCGATATCAAGTCATCGATACCCCCGGAATCCTCGACCACCCTCTGGAGGAAATGAATACTATCGAGATGCAGAGTGTCACAGCCTTGGCACATCTCAGGGCCGCCGTCTGCTTCTTCATTGACATCAGCGAGCAATGCGGTTACTCCCTCAAGGCGCAATGCAATCTCTTTAAGTCGATCAAGCCGCTTTTCGCAAACAAGCAGGTGTTCATCGTTTTGAACAAGATGGATATCAAGGCATTTGATGAGTTGGAACCAGAGTTGCAAGAAGAGGTCAACAGCTTGGCAAAATCGGGCGATGTTGAAATTCTCCGTGCGTCTTGCGCCACTCAAGACGGCGTTCAGGATGTCAAGAATCACGTCTGCGAGAGGCTCCTCACGGATCGAGTAGCCCAAAAGTTGAAGGCCGGCACTACTAGCAATGGCGCCATGGGATCTCGTCTCACTGAGGTCATGCAGCGTATCCATGTTGCTCAGCCCCTCGGCGGCGTGACACGGGAAGCTTTCATCCCAGAAGCTGTCAAGGGCCTCAAGAAGTATGACAAGAATGACCCCGAAAGGAAGGTTTTGGCGAAGGACATCGAGGAGGCCAACGGAGGCGCCGGCGTTTACAATGTCGACCTCCGGAAAGACTGGATGTTAGCCAATCCTGAGTGGAAATACGACAAGATGCCCGAGATCTTCGACGGCAAAAACGTTTACGACTACATCGACCCAGATATCGACGCCAAGCTCGCCGCTCTCGAGGAGGAAGAAGAGCGTATGGAGAGGGAGGGCCACTATGACTCAGACTCGGATATAGGGGACGAGTCAGAGGAGGAGGTCCTCCGAAAGGCCGAGTATATCAGGGAGAAGAAGCAACTCATCCGCAACGAGAACCGCATGCGGAAATCGCTCAAGAACCAGGCTATCATCCCACGCAAGCTGCAGAAGAAGCCCTTCTCGCAGCTTGAGGATCACCTTGACCAGCTTGGTGTCGATACTGAGGAGATCAACCTTCGTGGGCGTGCACAAAACCGTGACACTCGCGGTCGTTCGATGACCCGCGGTCACACAGAAGATCCAGATGCCATGGATGTCGATAATCCCAAAACGGCGCAGGAACGCCTGCGAGAACGCAGCCGTGTCCGCGACCGCAGTCAGCCGGCTACAAACCGCCGCGATGATGGCGTGCAAGATATTACAACACGCACAAAGGCTGAGAGGGTGGCCAAGCTGGGTCAGCGCAAGATGAACAGGATGGCCAGACAGGGTGAGGCTGACAGACATATCGGCGCCACAATGCCGAAGCACTTGGTAAGATTTCTCCCACACACAAAAATCCAAAAGGCTTTTTCTGACTTTTGCACTTTAGTTCTCCGGCAAGCGTACCATTGGCAAGACTGCTCGTCGTTAACCTGGCAGTTACTGGACTTGGGGACGGCGCCACGATGGAGAGACATGGAAGGCCGTTGTGGGCAATGTGGGTGTGCATATTCCAGTGTTTATATCCCAGTCATGATAACCATTTCGAGGCGTTTGGATCGGGGGGAAGAGAAAGGAAAAACGAGACTCTGCATCATCTATTTCGTTGCTGTTTTCTGCTCTTGTCAGGTTTTGAGTGTTTGCTTTCTCGATCTGACCAAACTGCGAGAATCCAATTGTGTGAACCAGATTGCTTGCCTACATGGAAGGAACTATGTTGCCGCATCGTCTCGATAACTACTTTCAAGCCGCTATTGCTTGCCCTTGATATCAGGAGATTAACTTCATGTTGTAAGATAAAATTGCTTGGCTGTCAAACGCGGTCCACCCGTCCTCCCACAATCACATTCATGACCTGGCCAGCAGTCAGTCCTACTCCTCGGCGACCTGAATGCCCTCTCTCAATCCTTCAACCACAAGCTCTTCGCCAGCGAGACGACGATAAATGTCCTTGACGTCATCTGTCGTGGATTCGAAATGACTGCTGGCGTCGTAGCTCTTGGAGATGAAGATCTGATCCTTCTTCCCGTCCTCGAGAGGCTCATACAAGGGAATAGGGGAACCCTGGTTGATGTTAGTGAGGAGCTTTGGTATGGGACGAGTCAGGGGGTTTCTCACCATGAACTGCTCCTCAATCTTGCCAAGGCGCTCCAGACCTGGGGCAAGCTCGACGTGATGGTTAGCAGCCGTCTCGGCGATCGTTGAGACGATAGCAACCCAGTAGCCCTTGGGGCACACGTTATGCGCAGAGGAGACGCAAGCGATGTAGATGTCTGCAACGGCCATTAGAGCTGGGAAGCGTGGAAAGACATAATGCGCACTCACCGTTCTTGCGGCCCACCTGGGACTGCGGGATGATCAACTGGCACGAGTCGCTGTCATTGGTATTGGGCAGGGGGTGTTTGAGGATGCAAATGGCGCGGAGCACATGGCCGACAACGCGGACCTTGCCAGGGAAATAGCTTGGGTCACCCAGGATCATCTTGGCCTTGGTCTCAAATTTCATCTCGGGCTCGACCCCCGTCATTGTTGCCTTGATGCCAACAGCCTTCTCACCCTCGTACAAGACCTCGTCGACAGTGGTGTTGAGCATGTAGGTGCCGCCATAGATTGCGCTAAGACGGGCGAAACCCTGTGGCAGCTCGCCGAGACCATAAAGCGGGTAGATGTAAGGGGACTTCCCGTAGCGAGCGACACTGTTGCCGTACAGGCGAATGCGCTCAATAGCTTCGGAAGCGCCGCCTTTGCGTTCGAGGTACGTGTCATCGGTGTAGAGGGCCATGGCGTGACCGATGAAGTCCTTGGTGGTTGGCTCGAGGCCAAACTTGTCGTAAACCTCCTTCATCGTGCAGGTGCTGATGTCCAGGCCTGGAGACAACAACAGTTAGCATCTTGCTCTACGTAAAAGCCACGAGGAATACCAACCCTTGTGTGTCGCCGAGTCCTTGACGTTGAATGTCCCAACCCACTCAATAAAGCCCTTCATACGGCGCTTCTCGAAGATGCCCATCAAGGGTGATCGGAGAGCCTCACCAGCATCCGAAGGAACCTTGGCGACGGTTGCCTTGGAGCTTGACCCTTGTTGAACATAGCTGCCAGCAACCTGCTTAAACTCGAGGTATCGGGTAACGTCTGTGGAGACAAGGATGTTGGTGAGCTCGCCCGATGACATGAGGAACTTGGGAACCAGGTCGATGTTCCAGTCGTTCAGGCGTCCATATTGTTTCCAGGGCTCTGTGCCTTTGGCATAGTTGCCATACTTCTTGAACAGAACCTCGAGGTTGACCGAAGCGGCGTCACTGTGGAGGAGGCGGTGTCAGTGGATGGAGCTACGCAGGCGGCGCCATCGACGTCAATCACAGCGGGGAGCTCACCCTCCGTAGTGGTCATTGCGGTCAATGTGCAACACCTTCTTTCCCTTAACGCTGAGCACGCCGGAGAGAATGCACTCAGTCAAACCCGTGCCCAGCACGATGACATCGTATTCTTTGGCGATCTCGTCCATGGTGGATGGTTGTCTTCTTCAGAGGTGTGGGGCGCGCCGGATGAGCTTGAATGGTTGTTCGGTAGGAAGAGGAAAATGGGTGGACAACAAACAAAGAAGGCCGGGAAATGGGATGGGCTTAGTCTGGTTGGCAGGGCAAGCTCCCAATTCGACTTTTGTTTCGGATGGATCAGGTTCGAAGGTGGTGGTGCTTGGGCTGGCCGTCGAGGTCCGTGGTGGGGGTGGATTGAGGGGTGAGCGGAGGAGCCCCGCTTAGCCGTCTCTGCTGAGTGGCATGCTGACTTGGAGCTGTCAACCCTGCTAGCGAGCCTCTCTGATTCGATGCCTGGGGTTGGCGGTCACAATGCGGTCTCGACTCGTTTATGCTTCGCCGGCTGCACCAAGTTCCCTGACACTGAAGGGGTTCTGCCCAACGAGTCTCTAATCGGTGCCTAGGCTAAAATACTTAAGGCGTCGGAATAGGGCTTCAGGGCCCCTACATCATTATGATGAATCTTGCGACTGTTTACTCGACGCCGAGGGGGAACACAAGTGACTTGTTCTCTCCAACACCCGTGGCTCCTCTCTCAACAAGGAATTAAACCCCTACCTCCGGAGCCCCTTACGATGTTTTGGGGTCGGGTAGACTACTTCACGGAACCCGGGCAGCAAGCACGAGAAACTGTATCAAATAAAACATTTGTTGTTTGTTGAGGATATGCCATCATTTCCACTCTCCACATCAGTACATGTGGCCATACTCCGTGTGTAGGAGTCCACGTATCGTACAACCGATAGCCAACTCTATAATTCGCCTCTCAACAACGCCATTCGTAAAAGAAGAAGCGCCTATACACCTTGTCGTAATCTCGCTGCCCCCTGGTCCGAATTTGTTGATGTCGTCTCTGCGGCATCCACGCTACCAGCGACGTTCGAACTCAGTTGTTTCGTCTCCCCAGCTCCCTCTTTGAATCCCTCCCTCTGCATCTCCTCAACGGTTTCTTCCAGCTCTTCCACCTCCTCTAGGAATTCGGATGGCGCAAAAACAGGGTTGCCGTCCCCTGAAAGGTTGATTTCCGGGTCGTCCTCGGCTAGCTTAAGGGCATCCTCCCAGACATATTGCCTCTCGGTGAGAACATGCTTGATACCTCTCATGGTAACTTTCACCTACAACCCCCGAGCGTCGTTAGCATCCATGCACAAGTGTCATCAGCTGCCCCAAAGGGCGAGCGCAACGCACCTCGTCATCCCTCTTCGCAGCCTCGGCCTCTCCATACCCCAGCTTCTGCTTTCTTCTCTCCCATTCCCCAGTTGCCAGTCGATTCCGCTCCTTGCAGCAAACCCACCACAGTCGGTGCAGATCATCCCAAGACTTCTTTCGTAGCTCCTCCACAGACCAGCCCCGCCCGTGCTTTGCGTCCTCCTCGGGAACAGCCGCAACCGTCACCCTGTCTGGAAAGAATTCCCACAGCCCGTGGTCGGGGTCCGTCTCGACCGGTGGCAGGTCCTTCAATGGCACAGGCTTGGGTAACGGTTCGTCCGAAACCGACAGCCGCCAACGGGTGCCCGTCCGTCGAATTGCCGATTCACCGCGGTGTTTACTGTGATCGCGGTTGTCACGCGCACCGGGGTACTTGTGACGCTTGAGGAGGGAAGCGGTGGTGGAGATGGCAGCCGTTTGGACAACAGAGGGCGTTACTGCTATCCGGCGAGTCGAGCCGCAGACGTGGTGGAGAGCGGCACCCAGTGAGGGGCGGATGGCCGCCGGAGTTGCCATGGGTCGCGATGTCAGTTTGAGGGCCAATTGGGGCTTCAAATTTGTTTGGTGTCTTGGGAATCGCAGCACCCGTTGGCCGGTGGTGGCTTGCTGGTGTCGCTGCGGTCAAAAATTTGGGTGGTCCAAGCTTGAGCTAGCCTCGCTTTTTTTCTGCCGGATCAATTGCTCGCCGCTTCGTTGCTTGACTGACTGACAGGGGACTAGAGCGGTCTTGCACTCCACTGCTCCACGACTTTGACAGTTCCGGGATACAAGGACACATCGAAGGTCAACATCACACAACAACTTCATACGACTGCCGAATTGAAAGCCACCACCGCTCATATTCATCTGTGGAAGAGCACCACGAGGTTTGGGCATAAGCACTCGCAGTGCCAGCGGGAGAAGACTTGCGTCTCTTGTCATACCACCATGTCGCTTTTCAAGTAAGAATAACACATTCCCCGAACCCCTTCACCGCAGGAACTTCTTCTTTTCTTACACCAAGACAAGAGCATACAAAAATCTCTCGCCCAGGACAAAGATTGGGCTCGGTGTCGCTCTCATGACATGGGGTTTGGCAGGCCCATACGTTTCAGACATGATTGGGGAGAAACTAGGCCTAAAACCCAATGAGGCTGAAATAGAAAAGATAAAAACCAGAATTTCCGTGGTTGATAGGGAAGACGTGAAGAAATAACTTAGCGTTTCGCTCTATGTACGTTTAATGTAAAGTATCAAGCGGACTTCCTCAGAAGAAGCTGGAGTCTCCACTCCATGACAAGGACTGGAACAAACCGGAGGTGACGACGGTTTGCCCTTGAATGCCCCGAGCCCCATTGCAGGATTGAGCACTGCGCTGGTCGTCTTTTAATATGTTATGCAATGTACTGTCCGAAGCAACCGCGCTGATTACGATATACAGTGTTTGCTTTGTTTCATCGGCATTGCTCCCTCCTCGCTCGGGGGAACCTCATAACCCCATCCCTAACCCAACGTGGACTCTCTAATGGAACAGTTCCTCGGCCAGCAGGATTTTTCTGACAAACCCAATCGTGAGAGCAAAAACGACAACACCTGAATGAGTTGGAGATAAAAGAGTCATTATCTGCGGCACTGAGCCGTCATAGCAGGTCCTCGGTCTAGAGAGACACGAGCCACTTCTTGCCTCCTTTCCCCTGTCTATCTGTCATCTTGAATGGAAGATGTTTGTCTAATGCAAAGCCGTAGCAAGATCTATCATCGCAAACCCACCCTCGTGATGCAAATCAAATGACCGCCCAATCTTCCAATCTGATGCAACAAGAGGAATAGGGGAATCGTCACAACTTTTTCGGTGATAAAGCAGACCATGACGAAAAAAAGGAAATGTCGAACACGAATAAACAACCCCAAAACCGGGTTGTCAAATCAACGCCATTGATGCAAACAGTGATCTCCAGTCCCTCAATCACATCATGCCGCCATTACCGTTCCTGGTTGTGCCCGCCTGAGGAGGTGTAATGCCCGAGGACTTGGAGAGCCCTGGAAGAGGCCTGAAAAGTTGGGCCATATCCAGGGTCAAGTCCGTTGCCCCATAAGCCGCATCTATGTCGCCCACTGATCCTAGCTCCTCCCCTCGAGAAGCTCCATCCGACAAGACCCAGTTCTTGACAGACTTTAAAAGGTGAATTACTTGGGTGAACCGTTGATCTGGAGGTACCTGAAGATCTGCTGACCGCGTGTGCTTGAGGAGATAGTTGGCCAGCCAGTAGAAGTGGATGCCATCCCGAGAAAACCCATATCGACGGGGATGGGGGGTCATGGATGGGGGGAATTGCGTTGCCATATCGTTGTCCCAGTTGGATTTGAATTTCTCCAAGGCCGTCACCAGCGTCTTAACTGTCTGTCGATCAAGAAGATTGGCATCGGCCTGAACTGGTGTCACCCGTCCGCTATGATTGTGCCCGTTCGCTGCGCCCACAAACCAGGTTGGTGGGAGTGGGGTGCTTGACCGATTGATCAAAGCCGCGCTTCCATCTAGCTGCACGCGTCTCATCATGGCCAGAAGCGCGTGGATCAAGATGAACTTGCCGTACAGGTTGGAGGCACCGGGCTGAATCTGGTATGAGGGATCCAGTAGGGCCTTCAGGACGAGATGCATTGCAGGTTGGTTACATCTTTGGGTTCCGTCAGGATTTCGGCGCTTTGCGAGCTCTGCACCATGTAGGCCGAGTGCTTCGGCGCAATCGTCGGAACTACCTGCGTCCCACGCTGCATCGTCCGTCGGAAGGGGCAACTCCATCTCGAACGTATCGAACTCGGGCCCACGGTTGAAGTACAGACCGAGGGCCACATCGCTGAGGAATATGAAATACATGATCCGGATTCTCTTCTCTTGCTCGGCCCAAAGGGCCCAGTCGAAGGTTGCGGTATTGAAAGTTTGCAGAGAGAAGTCGGGCTGATGGATTGGACTGTAGAGAGTGGCGTTCTTCGAAACGCGCAACAAGCCAGCCCTCCGAGAAAACGAGGCGATGAGCGGAAACACCCGCCTGGCTCTCTCTCGGTGCATCGGTGTTCCATGCCAGGTGATGAGGGCTTGAGTGAGCATAACCGCCTGCAATTCCTCGATGTCTGTCTTGTCATTGCCGAAAGAATGGTAGTCATACTGGCCGTCGTGCATCAAAGCGGCATACACGGGGGATGAGCCCTCCAAGGCAGCCTCCAAGCAATCCATTACCTCACGAATGTTAGCAGATGGAATAAACTGTGAGTAACATGCACCAATACAGCACATCCCCGCCAGGAGACCAACGTAGGCATCCATGATCCGGAATGTCGGAATATGAAGGATCGCGAAATGATTGTGGAAGTGGGTGTAGTTGTCGAGAAGCTCGCGAATGTGGGCGGCCTGAAAAACGAATGATACGCTTCCGTTTGTCGGGGCATGCGAGCCCTGAGGGGTAAGGAAATGGATGATCTTGGTAGAAAGTTGTTGGTACGAATTCGGAAAGGCGGGTGTGATTCCCCAAGAGGGGAATATGTTCGAGTCGGTCGGGGAGCCGCCAGGGATGCCGACCGCTCGAGCGGCGCCTTGATTAGGCTCTTGTTTGATTGCGGTCTGCGTCTGTCCAACATTAGGTGAGAAGGAATTGACGTAGCTATGGTGCGCACCGGTTGGAAACATTTGCGACCAATCAGTCGACCCAGATCCTCCAAACATCTGCATCCCGTTCTGGTTCTGGGGTACGTATTGGCCCAGCGAGGGGTTGATATTCGCACCCATATTGCTTGTCACGTCACCGCCGTTGTAAGCCTGATCGAAGCTACCACCGCGTGTGGTCGCGCCCATGACGGAGCTTGTCATGCTTCTTCTATCGCGGTTCGCGTCGTCGATTCGCTGGATACTGCTAGATCTCGAAAGCTGGCTCTGATCGTTGGCAATGTTGTTCAACCCATCAGGAGCAGAAACGAGGCCGAATGGATGAATCATCCCGTCAGCGCCGGGTATAGAACCCATACCGTTAACGTGGTTCACATCACCATCACCACCCATCCCCTTCTGTTGGGTGGGGTTCTTCTTTACATGCGCCTGGGGGTGTGATAGGTGGGTCGCCCCCGTTGGATTTCCTCGCCGAACCGAACACTTGATAAAGTGACGCTTGAGGATATCACTACGGGAGAACGTGTCCCTGCACAAGACGCACATGTACGGGCGATCACCGGTGTCTGAACACACAAAGTTAGACCCCCAGAAACAGGCAAGCCAAGGAAAAATATACTTACGGCGGAGAAGGTGGCGCTTCAGATGTTTTGCGTGGAGATACGTCTTCGTGCAGTGAGGGCAAGGAAACTTGCCATCCGCGTCCTTCTGGGGAATTGGCGTCTTGCCTTGTCCGGCAGCCGGGGCCGCAGGTCTTCCTGGCGCACTAGGCAGGATGCCGCGACGGCCTTGCGATCCAACGACATGAGTAGGCTGATCACCCTCAGAGAGCATAGGTTGCTGCTGCATCAATGGGCTCTGGGCGTAAGGGGAGTTCATTCCAGTCTGCGGGATAACACCAGTAGCCGGCATCGGACGGAGAACGGGAGGCGCACGACCAACACCCGGAGAGGGGGCGGGCGCAATCGGCTGCGGATGGGACGCGGCCGTAGTTGTCGTTGTCATGACAGCCGTGCTGGTCGGATACTGGGGCTGGTAGGCATTGTTGCCCATCACGGGGTAACCAGCTGCCCCACGACCACCGTTCTGGGGCGGGGGTGGATAGGTAGCCATGTTTCCGCTCGTCGAGGAACCTGGGGTATTTGGTGTTGCTGGAGTTCGCGGCGTATGCGGATAGCTCGCGTAGGGAGACTGTTGCATAAGCTGGTGGCCCGACTGGAGGGGCGGCAGGGTTTGAGTTCCTGCTGCCAAAGACTGTTGCTGGAGCTGTTGCGGAGATATCGCTGAAGGCGAGGGATACGAAGCCGCCGAGGAATTCGCTATTGTCGAATAATGCGGCAAGCCTTCCATAATCCGTCACGAAAAATACCCTAAGACCACGCGCACAGAAGAACCATCCGAGCCAGGGCACGCAAGGTTTTTTCTGCTCAGAATGTTTTTTTTCTCCCAAGATTCGCTTGATGGGAGAAAAAGGCGCGCGCAGCTGCAGTAAAGGCCCGAGAGAGACCTCCGACCAGTGGCTAAATTGGGTACCAAGGCACTCGAGCGGGCGGGCTTTGGGGTGCGTGACAACTGTTTGCCCGACGCTGCACTCGAGCCGTGCCGATCACGACGTTCCGAATACCGGTGGCCCTTTGCGCTGAGAGACTGTCGGGCAGGATGCGTGCTGGCGTGCAGCTTTTCTCTGTGTCGCCGTTGCTAACGTCGAAGCTGACAACAGATCGAAGTGGTGCCTTCTGGTAAGTGGAGAATGCCTTAAGCGGAAGGATGAGGCTCAAGGGAAAAGAGTGTGGTCAAGTGGAGAGAAATGGAGAGGGTTGAGTGGAAAGTCGGAGTGGAGACAATTTTTTTCTGTGCTGCCGCGTCCTTTTTATTTTTTCGGGGGGAATGTCAGGTACTTGGCTGATAGAAGAGCGGACCACAAGTGGGTTACGTGCGTGGGCAACAACCGTTGGGGGCAGGTACCTTCGTACTTGCGGGCGGGGACGAACTCGACGGAACGGGAAAAACTTCGAGGGGCCGCCAAACGATCAGACTTTGCTGACTTTTTTGCTTTCTTTTCTGGATGCACCCAATTCCGCAAGGTTTGGCTTTGAGTCGGCGAGTCGCAGAGCAGACTTTTCGAAGACAAGAGATGCTGCCCGAGTTGCGCGATGAAGGGAGAAAAAGAGCATCAAGGCAGCGGAGCAAAGGGAAGGAACGCGGATAAAACAGGTCGAGCGATGGAAAGAGCGGAAGGGGGCCGAGGGCAAATGGCGTGGCAGGTGCCGGGGTACGGTTTTTGGTTAGGGCAAAACGCAGAGCCTGGCAAAACTGCCAACGAAAAAATCGAGCGGCCCTTGCCGTTTGGGGACACGACAGCCGAAAACAGCGACAACTGCGGATAATGGACAACAGCATTCTCACAATTCTCCTGAACAAGCCCACGGCACTACCCTCCTGAAGCACAATCGTGCTGCATCCGCCTGGCGCACTCCATACCACAGACAAGCCCTGCGGAAAAGCCAATTCACAGACCGACTCCTCGACGGAGGATCAGCACGAGTATCAGTTTGATGGCAAAGGCAATCCGGCCCTTCTGTGAACAGCAAATGCCAGACGGGGGTGACCTCATCGAAGCACAGTGCCAGGCCACCTTGCAGCACGCGGCGCGTAACGATAGTGGAAGTACCTAAGTACTATTTGTCTCGGCAGCATTGCCCTGCCTCCAAGCCGTCGCAGAGCAAGGAAGGGCGCTCCGTACAGGCAGCGACTTCGCAGCACCACAAGTCTGGCCTGGATAGACGGAACACGACCTCATCCAGTAGGGACATTGCCGATTCATGTGATGGGGGCCCATGATGGTGTTGCGTTCCAGCTGCGCAACACCTATAGTTCCGCTAGGCGGGCTGACACACAAGCCACGGCGTCGAGAAGGGATCATCCAAGTCCTCCAAACAATACAAATACAAACCCTCGAAGAAATGCAGAACTGCGCATCTGATAGGCAACTTTGTCAGCAAGACCTGAACGCCAACGTCCGGGCCGCCGTAACATTTCCAAGGCGCGACTGGGTGTTAGTGCACATGCCAGCCTGCCCAGCCAGCCATGACACCATTACATCGTCCGCTTCTTTCCAGGGTGCCCAAACGAAAAATGCGCAAAGGGCGGAAATATATATTTATATATAGAGCGCCCGAGATGGTTGGAGGTAACATCGCCTGGCACACTCTCACCCTGTGAAGCAGTGCTCCGTCTTGACTTCGGCTCAAGCTGTGCGCCCACAAAGGCGCCCCCGTGCTTCACTGCGAATGGCCTCGCCTCAGACAAGCGCCACCGCGTCTTCTGAGTTGCCAGGATGGAAAAACTGGCTGGACGAGGAGACGGGGAAAGCCAGTACACTCAAAGCTTCTCTAGTGTAGGTTTTCGAGCACATGCAACGGGTCAAGAGACACTTCGTCGGGTACCTCCACGTACTGCACGCGCGGACACACCATGCTTCGCATCAAACGGGCTGTCCCACCCCATCTGTCGGTCCTGCTGAAATCTTGACGCGACAAGAGGAGGGAGAAGACCCCCGCGTTTACCTATGATGAAGCCCCAGCGAGTACTTGTACGCCAGATGTAACCTCGCGAGTTCGAACTACCGTTGTTGTCTTCCAAGACTGGCCTCTGGAACCAAACGAGAGCACGAGGACACCCGAAAGCAGCATCACTTCCCGGCACTGAAGTTGGAGGAGCGGCCATGAGTCCCACCGCCAACGGTCCAAACATTCACTCCCTGGCTTCGAACATGGATACGGGACGCTAGACCCCCAGGAAGGATACATGCGGTGGAGCTCAACAGAGCCTGAAGAAACTCTACCCATATCTGTGACCCCATCACTAGCTGCCACCAAGGGCCCAAGCCCCTGCCATGCCGCACAGAGGCCTGAGTTGCAAGCAAGTTGCGGTGTGGAACTCCTCTCCCGGATATCAGAACAGCTTGTCAGGACTAAGCTGGCAGTCAAGCAACAACCGCGGGCTGCGCCATCGCTCTAGGCCACCGGTTGGACAGCGTGTTTTGCAGGCGCTGGCAGCCGTTAGAGAACTGCCAGGTCGCCGTGCATACACATAACATACGGCCCGGCGGGCTGCTTTTCCAAGCGCTTCACATCCGCGGCTGGGATGATTGCATCGCTAATGCTCGCCGCCGCGAGGCCGCACTGACGGTGCACTCCACACGAGCCCCAATCGTCCCGTAATGGACCATCGGCCTCGGAAGGTTGGGGGTTGGTTTAACGGCAGCAAAGGGAGCGATGAGACCGCCCGCCCACATCCCACACTGGCTCCCTTCAATTCCATCTCGGGAACTGTGGCCCCTCCCCTCCTGACGGAATTGGTGGGATGATGTGCAGCATCCACGAGTCAAGCTGGCGAGCGAAAGAGGCCCAGACACGACACCCCTGCGGTTTATTCCCTGTCAGCCTCGGCCTATCTTGCTCCAGCAGGGGCCAACCGAGCAATTGATGCCGAGAGAGGGGCCGTTCGCCCTTCCGGCTGCCCCAGCTCGCACTGTCTCGAGCGCGGCGAGATGACGACAGCTCGGTGCCCCCTCAGACTCAGGGAGGAGGGGTTGGGCCATCCTTGCAAAGTACAAAAGGGTTTTTGAAACATGCTCGCACCCAACATTGAATGGTTATTCAACTTGAATACTACGTCAACAATCTGGCTATTCGGATCATCACGAATGCCACAGAATGCGTTGGTGCGCTTGCTGGGCATTTCAGCGTGCGGCACGGCCCAAGGGCCGCCTCGTCTCCCACATCTGTGGACCGAAGGCGGCTGGAGCGTCCGACTTTTTTCTCCCGCATATCTTAACAAACGCTTTAAAAAAAAAAGGAGCGATTGCCAGGTTGGCAGTTACTGGAGGCCAAACAGTCGGCCCAGTTCGAAGGTTTGAAAACTGCGAAATTGGCAGCGTGTGACGGGGTTTGTGGACTCATGAATGCAACTGCCTCCTGTGCGTCAGGTCACGCACGCAACCCTCCTTCAGATTGGCGACGCGCTGATGGTGTTGTAGAAGGTGGCGTGTGCCGCTCGAAAAGTGGTCCCTTCAAGGTTTCTTTTTTTTTCGAGGGTCAAAGGCGGCGAGTGGAGAGCTGGCCAGATCTGGGAATCTGAGGCTCTGGGAGGGGCCGGTATCGTGAACCCACACCTGCGGGTTCTGTGCGACATACACTATAAAATTGGAGTTATGGAGGGGCTGTTCCTTCTAGAAGCTCTGCTATCTGCTCCACCGAAGCTGGCTCAATATCAACCACGTCTCTTCCCGTTCTCTTCAGCGGTTTGGACTTTTCTTGCCACGAACAATTTTCCGTCAACACTCACAAATGCAAAGTGCAGCGGACATCCACTTCCCCGGCCAAGACATCAGGGGTTGCTTTCGCTTCGAAGCGGGAAGCCGCGGCAACAAGAAAAACATGCCACGTCGCTGGCACGGACGAGTCAGGCATCTGAGAGGATGGTGAGCGAGCAAGAGGGCGACAACGGCCACCTGCCAAATCGAAGCGCGACAACCGGCGCTCTATCGGCAGCTATGAAGGCGGTGGCCGGCGATCGGAAGCTGGGCGGAGTGACGGCCAAGAGCGAGAAACCCCACAATCGCGTCGCCGAAGAGAAAGCTGCCGAGCTCTCCCAATTGGTCTCCCCCCTCGGCCCTAGCCTAGTGAGCTCGTGCTCGGTGGTGTTAGCTGACGTTTTCATCCACTATTTCGCTGCTGGCGCGAGCTCGCAATCACGGACCCCACATGACATGAATGATCAAGGTCTTGTTGATGTTGTCGACTCGATTCTGGCTGAATCCCGCACAGGCGGGCCAACCCCCTCATCGAGCACCATGTGCACTTGTTGGGGGTGAGATTGGCGAATGGTGCCCCCAGCCATTCCCGGCGTTAAAGCCGGATGCCCAGCAAAATCTGCACCATTACCCTTGCTTGTGAGGAGTGATTCAAGTGGCGTCGAGGTGTGTGACCGTGTGTCGTGGTCCCGACAGCAGCCCGGCCACCCCTGGCCAGGGACCAAGACAACATTCACAAGCGACGACAGCAGTGTGGCTTTTGAACGGGAACTCTGTTCTCAGCGACGGGGTTTCCGGGGTATCGATTCGTCGTCGGATTGCACTAGATTGGGCGGAACGCGCCAGCCACCCTTTTCGGATGATAGCGACACAGCGTTCCAAAGGATGAAGACATGTCAGAGGCGGCATGTCGGTCAGACTCTGACAGCCCTTTATCATGGATCCGAGATATTCTCCCTCCCTTCATCCGTGGGCCGGCGCTCGCCTGAGATGATCGGTGCAACTGAAGCTGAAGCGCCTCAGCAACCGCAAGGACGGAGCTGAGGTGTGGTAAAATAGTCGCCATCTAACTACTTGAAGCATGGCCGTTCGCGGCACTAATCAAAACGCGGTGGTTGGTAACAGACGAGTAAAGCCGAGTGCCAGAGGGAGAGTTTGTGTGTCTGGGCATCGACGCCTAACATTTGACATTTGTTCCCTTACCTTCCGGGCAACGGCAAGGACACCTACAAGACAGGCCACACGCGTGTCGCAAACGCCGCTGAGAGACTCCCGAGCTACCCCCGAGCCAACCCTCCCTCGTTCCTTAGCTCCCGAAGACGAGGACGAGACTGTTGGTGAGAGGTGAGCACTCACTACCCGTTAGATGCATAGTAATAACAGGCGGGTCCACCTCGCAACTTGTTCCGAACGGGCCGCTTCGACAAATGGAATGGCACCCTCGAGGCTGCTCGTCTTCGGAAGAGCGGCCCACCGAAGCACGGCCGGTTACATTTCAGAGGCAGGCAACAGAAAACTTGGCCTACAGTCGGAAGCGACAGCAACTTCCAAGTCTCGGTGATGATTGATTGTCGGCGTTTCGCTCGCTGGGATTGGCGCATACAAAGCCAGTGTGGCCGTGACTCTTTGTTAGTGTCCTATGAGGTGGGATTGTTAGTCTGGGATTGATGGACTTGCACGATTGCATGTCGGCAGCCAACCCCGGCAGGGAACTGACTGCAGGTCGCAGGCAGACTGGCGTTTGTGTTTTCCCAGCCCAACGCCACACGGGCCGTTTGGCTCAACTATCTTCCCCTACCTTATAAGCTATGGCTCATTGAGGGCGAGAGAGAAGTGAGAGCGCAAGCGCATTGCAAGCGTGCGCGTGTGTGCACGCTCATGCGTGCGAGTCCGTGGGTGAGATTCCATCACACACAGGCATCGCCAGTCTTTGCTTCGCACGAGCGGAGTGATGTTCCTTGCAACGCTGCGAGACCAGGCTAAGGCCCGATTGCAAGGGGTAAAATAGTCGGCGGTATTGCCGTTCCCGGCAACCCGCCGCCTTGTCCCTCTGACTGACACGAAAACTGGCTGATTTCCGGTGGGCTGGTGATCGCCGTCCGGGATCATGAGGGAAAGCAAAGAAAATAACACGGCACTGTGCACGGAATTGACTCCGTCAAATCCCAATCTCTGATCATTATCAGATCTGAATCAACCCCTCTTTTTCGCTCAACGTTGAGGTCGACAACAAGCCGAGGTCTGTCTTCCGATTGTCCCCAAGATTTGCCCCGCCATCTGATCATAGACAACTGCCGTTATTTGATTGCTCTTGCAAGACGTGATTGAACAAGTGAGATTGGCGACTAAAAGCGAAAGCGAGCAAGTTGGGCTCCGCGGGGATATTGTTTTGACACATTTCTGTTTGTTTTTTGTTACTGCTTCGCACACCGAAGCCGACACCGGGGTGTACCGCCTTCCAACAAGCGACTGGTAGGCAAGTCTTTGCCTGCTGGTCACCTGCATTCGGATACATGGCAAGGCAAAAACTGCAGACGATGAATGGGATGTCATCCTCGGTTCTACACGGGCCATTCGTTCGTTTTCTCTTGTTCATGACTAACAGAGTTGCAACACAACCCGCAAACTTGCTGCGTTTCCAAGTACACTTTTTCCATGCATCATCATCAACAGCGCCACAATGCATATTTCTTTGGGGCATTGTCGGCTAAGCCGAAAAGGGTAGTATTTCTGATGGGATCCCGTCCCTCGACAAAAACCAACTTGGTGACAAACAGGAGGGGCGGCGAAGAAAGAGCCGACGCGGGATGATGAGATCAGGAAAAAATATCTTGCGTCGAAATGACAGCATTTTTCTTCTCTCTCTAAGGGAGCCATGCGAACGAATGCCTCCAGAAGCATGTCACCAGTGTGCTGGTTTGGTGCGACAGCAAAACCAGAGGCACTTCACAAACTAAATGCCGAGTCATGAGCGTGACATTGTTGTTTCGAGCTGAGAGTGAGACTGTGGATGATCTGATTATGACGAGTCTTCACTGCCTTCTTTCCTTCTTTTTTTTGGGCTGCGCGGGCGTTCACCACCAAGCCCAGTTGCTTGACAGCGCTTCGTTTTGGGCGTTATCCCCGATAAGCGATTGAGCAAGATGCAATTCTCCGACGGTGGAGATGGAGAGCCTCGAGTTCATAAAGTTCATATTACCAGACTAGTGCAGTTCTCCATGGCTTCCCCTCGGATCCGACTGATAGACTCAACGAGCAGTCGGAGATGGCTTGCGAATCGAAGCCCCGAGTTCGGGCGGTCTAGAATTACAACGGGAGATAAACTCGGCAGACAAAGGGGCGACGCAGGGCGGTCTGGGAGTCTTGGGAAGGTGTGCCAAACAAACCTTACAACCTCATCCTTGTTGGCAGTCGAGAGAGTATGAAAAACAGACGTGGCAAGCTCTCCGCCCAAGTGTCATATACACTCTGCCGTGTAACTTCGACAAGGATGATGACAGAAATAATCGGTCAAGGGCAGTGGCAAAAAAAAAAAAAAAAAATAGCCCGCGTCCGACGAGACGCGGCAAGCGACGTCTGTCGATGATGCTCACTGACCTCAATTTTGGGCCTTTCGCTCTAGCGGGAAATGGAAATCAATTCCTTGGATTTGGACCTGGAGCGCCAGGGTTTGCGGATGTCTCGGGGATTGAGGAGGCCCACACTTCAATTTCATCGACGGAATCGAACTCGGCTCGGGGACCGGACTCGGCGCCAATTAAGGACCCACTACTCCGGTCCAGAGACCCACTTGTCCGGCGCCGAAAAGTGAAGATGGTAGGATGTGCGAAGTGTTTTCCAGGTCCAACGAAGCAGAATACTACCAGGTGAGACGCCATGTTTTGCGCTTTTTTTCTTCGATGAGTGAAGGGCGTGAAAACATCTAGGCCAGCATCCACCCACTCCTACCGAGTCAGTATCGAAACAGCCGGAACAATTCCCAAACCCAAAGGCAAATTGTGTGCCCTCAAATCCAGGACTGCGTGGACATTTTTTTTCCAAGGACGTATTCCCGCTGTTACATCGTCAGTTTCCGACGCCGGAAATTGCCAGTGGCACATGCTAAGAGGCGATAAATGAGCAAAGATTTTTCGTCACGGGATCACAAATTTGTTGTTCGATCAGTCTTTTCTTTTCCACACCGCCAGTTGCCCCGATGAGTTTCCCACCCGAGATGGATCCCGACGACCCGACGCCGACACCGCTAATTTCGGAAGGAAGATGTGGCACGGCTCGCAGCGAATTCTGGTCATGTGGCAAGCTAATTGGTTTGTGGAGCTAATTCGGTGTCTCAACAGCACCTTCCTCGGGAACGTGAGAGTGGAAGGGGCAATCTTTTGCGTGGTGGTTTCCAGGTCCGCCTCAGCACCAACACTTACGCACATGCGGCTATATGTCAACCGCTAAGTTTAATGTTTAGTAGGGTGGATGTCCCTTTTCATTCTTGGGAACTCAGCTCCCGTCTTGTATTATCCAGCCAGTGGGAAGAGAGGGGAAACGTACCCGGCTGGAGACGCGTTGCGTCAAAGCCCCCAAGGCAACCCGAGGGTCCGCGTGTTGGTAGAGCTTGAAAAGCTTCTCTTGTTTTTGGCTCCGTCTCCCTTTGAGGTCTTGATGGACTCTCCCGGCTACAGCGCGGCCAGGACCAATGCGCGGGTGAAACCAGATATTGCTCGGTCGGGAAACTAGTGCCATGAGCCGGAATTGAGCCTTCAGTTCACCTTAGGGGGCTTCATGAAGGATCAGATATTCACGTTCGACGCGAAGTTCCACTGATGTATGGCAAGCCTGGCATCCCGTCTGCTCCTCTGCCAACTCCGATTTGTTTTGAGAATGCTACACCGCCCTGGGCCATGATAGCACTTTCTCCCCTTTTGATCAAAACAACTAGAAGAACATCTTCAATAATTAGGTAGGTAAGCGTATTGGCCCAAGAGCGTGTCGAATCTTGTCTTGATCTGTGATATGCGCTCTGTGCTAACAAAAGGGGCCGTTGGCAGGGCTGGGTCCAACATGTCTATTTCGCAACTAGAAGTATACCTTGTCCCGGGTGAAACACTTTTTCTCGAGTGGAGGGTGGTTGACCCAAAATGCCAACGGGTATCGATTGTGTCAGTAAAGAGCCGCTTGATATCTCACCAAGATCTGCTTTTTGCCCTTGGTGTTCCATATCAATGAGGGTATGGGTTACCTCTCTCACAACAGAACCTGGGCATCTGACTAAATGACCACCGGAACCCGTCGGGTATGGGTACGACGCGGACATCGAGGGGCTTGCGTTTGATCCCGGGTCCTGTAGTTTTAAATCATATGTTTCTTGTTCAGGGAAACCATCAATATCACCGACAACTCCTATGCTTGCCTTTTCAGTGTCAGGTTGCATGAACCCGACACGTACCTGCCACCTGCCTATGTCAACCACCTAATGTATATATGAGTAATAATGTCAACGGAAACCCCAGGGAGTATGAAGTTTACCAGGTATTGTCAAGCTGAATGGCACGAAATGCTAAGAATCGCCAAATGCAAACGGACTGAGCCCGCTCAGCCCTTTTATCATTGCTCGCGGGTCGGACACGGACACAAACATGGATGGCTCGAAGGCCATCGTGGATACCGGACGTCTCACGTGGAACACGGGACTTCAGACACCTGTAGCCTAGGGACACGGACGTCGAGATTTATAGTTCGTAAACGAATTATATCCCATTTAGGGGGTGCCATCGTTCATAATTCTGCTTAACTTGTCTCGTCATAACCAACAAGCTTGTCACACAGACAACTTCCTCACGTAAAAACCCGCCATATCCAACCGCAGCAACAACTGCTCAACGGGATTCTCCACGGTCTTGCATCTTCCCGGGTCACCTCCCTGTGGCGCCTTCGAGCCAGCACCCGTCTTCTCCCCTAACCCCTTGCAAACTGTCAAAAACACCTCCACCTTCCTCCTGAACGTTGAGTAGAGCTTTTCAGGCGACGCCTCACCACTTGCCTCTCCGCCACGAGCCCGTAAAGTTTTCGCGAACCGCAAAACCACTGTGAATGTCTCCTCCAACAAGTTCAGCACTGGTGCCTGCCTCTTCCTCAGCAATAGAACAGTCAGAATCTCGTCCAGCGTCTGTTCTTGCCTGTCCCTTAGGACATCCGGGCTATGGTTCTTTTTCTCAGCTGCCTCGTCACCGTCCGCAAGCGTCTCCTTCTCCACCTCGTCCAACCAGGTCTCGAACCGTCTCCAGGGAGATCTGACACCCGTGTCAAAGAAGTAAGCAGCAATCTGGTGGACAAAGTGCCGAGCTTCGATACAAAAGCGCAGAGACGCATCGCTGGGCTTGTTATGGCCGTAGTGACTAGCCAGAGGAACGGCCAGAACAAGCTGGTTGACAACGTAGAGCATACGAAGGACCCGGAGGAGTGTCATGAATATGCGATCGTACTTGACGAGTATGTTCGGCGTGATAACGGGACGAAGGGGAGATGGGGCCTTGTAGGACAAACGCAGGAAGTCGAGGGCCTCAAGTGAGTCTGGATCCACACAGCGGTCGATCTCCTCGGGGGAGAGGTCCCGTACCGCGAAGCTAAGATCACCTGGGAGGTCTGAGTTGAAGCTGCGAGAGGCCATGGTAGCGCTGATAGCGCGAACAAAATCAGGCGGCGCTTGGTAGCTTTCGGATAAAACACCCATCAGGGCAAGCCGCAGCTCAGAGCTTGCAGGTGGCCAGTTTTCCCTCCCGCCAAGGCGGAGGCCCATTGTCCCTCCCCCGAGAGCGATACCAGCTTTGCGTTCGGCCGTCTCAAGCTCCGGGTCGAAGAGGGCATGCGATAACCGGCTGCAAAGGATCCCGTTGTCCAAAAGATAGTATTGGTTGAGGAGATTGATGTGCATCCGGAGCTGATGAGCGCGGAAGAGAGCCTTCATGCATTCCTGATTAACAATCCTCGATTGTGCCTCGATGACTGGTCCGAACGACAACAGAGGAACCAGAGACCAATGAGGAGAAGGATGTTCTTGATGTGAAGTGTGTTCAAGGTAGAGATGTTTCCGAATCAAGGCGAAAAACCCAGCTCGCTCTTGGTGGCTACTCAAGGGCAGGCTGAACTGATCCATCGAAGCCAGCAGCTTGCTTCCGATCTGGGCGTCCGTCTTCCCAAAAAGTTCCAGAGGTCCATCAGACCCCACAGGCGTCTCTTTTATCTCATCTAGTGGGTGGTTGCTGTGGACAGCACTCGACAAAGCATTGCTGTATCGGCCGACATTCGCCTCAAGTTGGGTCATAGCATGCCAGTCAAAACGCCATTCCAAAGGTGGTGGCTCTGACTGCGCATATGTATTTTGTTTGGAGAGCGGGTGATCAGGGTGATGCTCGCGAAGAAAGCGGAGGTTCCTACCAGCCTCAAATGTTGTCCGTGCAATGTCTTCAGGCATGAAAGACGGCATCTTGTCCTCGTCGAAAAAATAGTCAATTTCCTCGACGTCGTATCCCAGATCGTCAATCCACGCCTTTGTGGCAACTTTGACAAAGCCTTTCCCGGAGCCGCTTTTCGTGATGGCGATGCCTTCTTCGGCCTTCAGACCAACCCATTCCTCGACAAAATCGGCCCAGGGCTTGGAAACGAGACGCAAGGCCTCGCGGGTAACTTCTTGTAACAGAGAACTTCGGTACTCCGCCGATTGTGCCTCCTGGAACAGGCAAGATAGCATTCCTTCGTCGGAGCTCTGCCGCGCAAGTTTCTCAACGAGGTTCCCGAAATAGGTCAAAACCGCATGGGCAGGACGGACGACCGACTGCAGCTGCAGAATGGACTTCGAATTGCAGCCACGAGTGTTCAGCTCTGACTGCACGGCCAGTACGAGCTGGCCAGTTGCGCCCGCTAGGGCAACTCTTGTAGGCGTTGAGGTCGTGGAGTATATCTTCTTGGTGAAAGACTGGAGCTGCCTTGTTGCGTCGGCACACTCGAGGCAAAGCTTATCAACGCTTTCGGTGGATTCAAGAGAGAACCCAGAGGCCCTGATATGGGATGCTGTTTTGGCAAAAGACCGGTTGTCTGGGTCCCAAGAAAAGAGGAGCGAGTTCCTGCCGAGCGCTAACGAGAGCAAACAGGACGAATACGAAGCTGCGTCTGCCACGCTGGGTGATGCAGCGCGCTTCATGCCCCAACTGAGTAGAGAATCGAATGCTACCGGGCCTGCTTCCGTCAAGAAGGCCGGCGGAGCTGTCCCCAGGTCGTCATGACTGAAGTTATCCCAAGACTTCAGCCCAGGTGTCTTCGTGAGGCCATCGACGCTTCCAAGCCACATATCGTCGTCCGAAATACGTACGGCGTCACTGTCTGTTTCTGTTTCATCCACAGCATCCTCAGGGTAGCCTGCTTGCTTCTGGATATTTGCTCGGAGTATCGGTGGTAACCTAAAGAAGCCATCTTCATCAATCGCCGCCGCACCAGAAACTCCATCCCGAATCGGTTTGATCTCTCCACCGATAACCGCATAGTTCTGATTTCCTGGGAAATGTCAGAAATGAAGTCTAAAAAGAAGGAGGAACGTACGGGAGACATCGAGAGAGAAGAAGGGGTCGTTTGCATTGAGCTCATTAAGATTTCTCTTTAGCCAAGCTGAAGGCTTCCAGAAGTTGGGGATCACGAACGGATCCGATATATCATGATATTGAGACATTTCGACCCATGGTTCCGCCAGGTTCGAATCGTCGACTCTGGTTCAGTGTAAATGCACAGCCAATGCGCGCGCACGTGCCACCTATACTCGTAGTGAATATCCATTCCGAAGTTCTGACGCGTCGCGTCCAGCTGCCCCGCCAAAGCCTGGTGGGCCGAAGGTTCCCCAAGGTCTAGCGGACGGAAGCTTGGACCCTGGTCGCAAGCCAAACCAGACAAAAGGTTGGGCGAAGCTTCACTCTTGGCGACGGCAGTGATTTAGCTAATTAATTCTCTACCAAATAGCATCATTGACCAGCTTTTAACTTGCAGAGTCAATTCAATTAGCGTTTCTTCTTCTCGAGACTTCGTTTGCGATACAGAGCCCACACGACGGAGTCGCAATGCCTCCTAAGAAGAGAGGCGGTCGCAGCAGCACCCACGCTGTTGCAACTCCGTCGGCTACCGCTACACCCTCCCGCGACGATGATCCCATGGACATCGACACACCAGCGACCGCTGAGACACCGACCGTGCCTGCTCCGCTTCAACCAAAAGTCAACATCTCCGATCCTTGGACCGACGACCAGATCGCTTCCCTTTTCAAGGGCGTCATCAGGTGGAAACCGGCTGGTAGGCCCGCCCCTTCAGCGCGCATCTGACCAAGTTTGCTGACTACCGTCAAATACAGGCATGCACAAACATTTTCGCATCCTTGCGATCAGCGAACATCTACGGAACCACGGCTTCGACCCCGAAACCTGTCCCCACACACGTATCCCCGGCATCTGGGCCAAGCTTGGCGAGTTCTACGACCTAGAAGCCGTCGATGAGCGCGAGAATAGCTTAGACCCCCTGGACGAACCTGGAAAACCGCGGAGATACAAAGACTTTTCGCTTACCCCCGAGTATTATGGCTTGATACACGAGAGGGGCCGGGCCCCCTCCAGCGTGCCGAGCAGCCCGGCGCAGTGGGATCCTGACGCCCCCAAGGACTCAGAAGCCACTCCTGCCGGGGACATTAGAAAGCGGAAGCACGGTGCATCGGAGCCGGTCCCGAAGACTCGCAGTAGCACTGTGGAAGATACGGAGGGTGAGGCGTCAGCACCGAGTCCGGTTCGGAGGTCTACTAGGGGAAGGGGCGGAAAGCGCACTGCTAGTAGGACCCGCCGAGGCAAAGGAGAAGCCAAGCAAGAAAGTAGCGAGGAGGAGGAAGACGAATCCGGAGAAGAGGAGTCTGGGTCCGGAGACGAGGATGAGGAGGAGGAGGAAGAGGAAACCACTGCCTCTGCTACCAAGTCAAGTAGAGGAGGGAGAGGGAGAGGCTCGGGTCGGGGGAGAGGCAGAGGGAGGGGGAGAGGCCGTGGTCGCGGTTGAGCGGGACAGTTTGTTGAGTTGGAACATGGTGTTGGGTTGTGGTCCAGAAAACACCCCGTATGATTTTACGTCGCCAGCAGTCTATCGACAGCAGGATTGGAGCAAGGACTTATATGATACCCCGGTTAGGATAGAAAAGTGCTCAAAGACGATAGCTCAACTGCACGCGATGTCGTGCAGTGATGTGCGTAGGCTTGGTACCTTAGGCTGGGTATTTTCCGGACAAATGTTTTGACCCCTGAGCTGTGAGCCCCGCCCCCGCAATGCGCGTCAACAATTCGCACCCAAAACACGCCAAACACAGTTCAGCTGTCCTACAACACCACCAGATCCCGCCTCCCTTTGAACTCGAGCCTTTTATCGCAATATGTCTCGCGCAGGTCCATCCGCGCCAAGGGCTCTCACCCTCACCGAAGAGCTCGAGAAATTAGAGCAATCTATCACCCTCACCCTGCAAGGCACGCCTCCCACCCCAACATGCATCCAGTGGACCACCACAAGCTGACTCTTTGGTCTCTCTCAGAGATCGACTCCAACTTTAGCAAAGCACACCGGATTGTCACGACTAGCATCCTCCCCCTTGTCGAGCAATATGGCGAGCACTCGCGCTCCGTTTGGGAAGCGTCAAAATTCTGGAAACAATTCTTCGAGGCCTCGGCGAACGTATCCCTCTCGGGCTACGAAGAGCTCGCCAACGTCGACGACGAAACCACGGCCCTGACGAACTCGGAAGAGGGCGAGTCAACAGCCATTGCTAACCACGACGAAACAACGGACGCTTACAACACGCCGCGCCGTCATGCGCGAACTGGCAGCGGTGCGGGTGGTGGCGACGGCACGACGGTTTTGATCGACGACGAAGAATCCTCCATCTTCCATCAACACACGACGGCAGATCGTCACGCCGGCGAGATGTCGGTCCTCAGCGACAGGGATGGTGATCTTAGCGGGAGCACACCTCGGCCGCCGACGACAAGATCGCTCCCGTTGCGCCCAGCGGGTTTGGATTCGCCCTACGAGGCGCTCATGAAGAGGGAGCTGGGCAAAGATGCGGTGGAAGAGGAGGATACGGAGCTTCTTTTCCAGCAGCATACCGCTCGGCTTCCAGATATGTCCATGACGCCGGGTGTTGGGCGGGGACGCGACGACGATGATTTGTTACTCTCTGGCAAGAACAAAGATCCGCTTTTGCATCGCATGCTCGACAAGAACTACCGCGTCATGGCGACGCCGCTCAAGGGCGCGACGGACGTCTCGCCCATTAAGTGGAAGGTCACGAGCACCGAGGATAAGGGCAAGACGCGAGAGGAGAAGAGACCCGTTTGGGAGGATTCACCCATGTCTAGTCCCGAGATGGCAGTGCCACAGCTGCGGAGTGCTGCCTTTATGTCGCCCATGAGGGCAGCGTATAAGGGGAAGATTGCTGCTGTTGGGGCGCCGAGAACACCAGGGGTCAGTGTGCAGACACCAGGAGTGGGCAAGGGGAAAACAAAGGATGTGTATGGGAGTGCAAACCAGGGCACATCTAGCAGGTATGCGGATGAGATCACGTGGGAGAGCGACAGTGAGGACGGGTTTGCAGGCATGAGCCCGCCAAAGACGATCCAGTTTGCGTTGCCTCCATCTAAGCTGCTACAAACACCAGGTATGTTGTTCTTTACCGGCTAGTCAGGGGCTTGCTAACAACAAGCAGCGAGGGAAGCAAGCAGGAAGATTGTGGACAACATATTGCTGACGGCTGGAGCCGAGTTGGAAGGATCATCCGAGTACAGTCCCACGATGGTCAAGATGAATCCCGATATCCTGGACGACACATTTTAGGGATCACATCGCGGAATGGGTTTATGACAATATTGAATGACATCAGTGAATTCGGAGCAAATGATGGATGCCCCTATTCTAGCCGTACTGAACTCTCCTCCTAACAACACATATTCGCGTCAAACAAAAACACCAGCGCACTAGATCCTTCCTTTCCCACTCCTCAAGCTCCGGGCGAGAGCCCCGTCCACCCGCGCATCAGCCGAGTGGACCCTCCGCGGCACGGCGGCGCCGCGGGCATCGTTTAGCACCGTCATCTGGATGGGTGTTGCTCTCGGGCGCACCGCGCAAAAGCAGCGATGCGTCTTACTCCGAGACTATTTCCATCCTCCGAAATGGACGCTGAATGTTGCAATCGCAAAGAAGATAAGCCAACTCTAGGAATTAGAGTACCGCTTGTTTCTCTACTGGACCGGGAGCGATTTGCGTTGACCTGGAAGACACCCCCGTTAGAGGGACGATTCGGGGGGGGAGAGAACTCAAACACCCATGCGGATCTGCGTACGGAGGATGTTCTCCTGGCCCAAGAGCTGCTGTTGAGACTCGTTCCTTCGGGAGAAACGGGCCTTGATCAGGCTGATACGGCTGGAGAAGGTTGAGGCCGAGCTGACGCTCATCGTGTCGGCTTGCTGCTGTTGCTGCTGCGCCAGCTGCGAGAGATATCGGGTGCCCTCGGCGATCTGGGCGCCGGTGCTACGGCCGTTGGCGATGCGGGGAGCACGCTTGGTCTTCTTGGTGTTGCGCTGCGGAAGCTGCTGGGGCAGGGAGAGGAGAGCGCGGTTGGCTTCAGCGATCTCTTGTCCGAGGTTGCGCGGGACGACCATGTTGGAGGTGGCTTGGTGGGAGCTGAACATGATGACGGTTTGTGTTGGTGTTGGTGTTGGTGATGCTGTGAAGTAGATGTGTTGAATTGGTGGTTGGGATTGAAAGGAAGCAGTTGTTCAAATGTGTTGCTTTGTTTGTCTGTCTGTTTGTCTGCTTGCCTTGTGTGGTGGACTGGAAAGTTGGTGCCTCGAGGCAGCAACATCCCGACTTATATACATCAGGCCGCGATTCCAGGATGGTTTCCTGGTAATCCTCCACCGCACATGCATCACAGCGCAAATAGCGCGGGCCAGCGCCTCGCGGTCTTGGTTTGGGACCGTTCTGCACCCCTGGATCCCGGAATGCGCCCGCGTGAGTCATTACCGTGTGCGCAGAGCTTTCCGAACCTTGACAAGGCTACAAAATTTCGAACTTGAACCAGCACAGCCTACGCCATGCGCGGCGTAACCAAACCCCAGGCTGACGTGCAGAGCCGCGTTGCTGGCTCATGGTGGGTGGGACATGGCGCGGGGTATGGCCGCGTCCTTGGTAAGCATTCAGCGAGCCAGTGGGCCCAAGCGCCGGAAGGCTCATGAGGTGAGGACTGTCATGCACAACTGAGCAGACGACACATCACAACCAACAAATCGGCGCTGCAAGCGACCGAACTATTGATTTAGTCACGAACGTGCTACGGTACTGGGGGGGGGGTTCCTACATGCAATTTCTCCACGTCATGACTGGTTCAGAGGGGGAAACTATTCCCATTCCTGGCTCAGCATGCCTGAGGTTGGGAGGGGCGCTTGGAGCCGTGATTTGACGACGTTGCACAGAAACCGCAGTCAACCATTTTTTTGTGTCCTGAGTCATCCACGCGATGTCCCGATTCAGCCTCGCTGGGCACAATGTTCCTTCTTGCTTCGCACTGCCCGTCGACTTCCGGCTCGGATCCGTTCGGACGTGCCCGGATCTCGCGTGCGGTCACCTGGGCCTGTTTCCCGAAGTCAGCTCGGTCATCCGAAACTTGGAGTGTTTTGGATCGGGCCTTGTCGGCATAGATGTCCCATCCACGCGGTTGCGATGAGGCACTTTTGCGCGGTCCCCGGGGTCTACGTAAGCGGGGGAAACCGTTAGAGGATCCCGATTCCATCAGCTTGGCTAGAGTTTTGCCTAGTTGACGCCATTGCGAATTTGAGATGTTGACCCCGAGAACGGCGACGCCGCACAGTCGGGCGATGCGACGCAACCAGAGAGCAAAATTTTCTTTTTCGTTAAAAATTTCACGCTCACGTCATGACTCCCGCCGAGTGTTGCATTTTAGCAACAAAAATCTTGTCGGGGCTTGCGCCTTGTGGTTCAACTTAGGCTATTTGGTTGCGAAGACTGCGGCTTGCGGAAGCCCGAAAGATAACTTCAATGTGGACAGAGTGCTTGGTTTCTTATCGCAGATTCTTTGAAGTTGGGAGTATTCGTGTTTTCATCATATCCTCTACCTTTTTTGTGTGTATCGTGCTATTTTTTGATGTTGGAGGTTGCAATCCGTTGACTCACGACGCTCAGATGCAATACTAGACGAAAAACCCACCGAGCATGGCGTAAGTCCATCCTCGCTCGAACGAACTTGGCCCCCGTCAATATTCGGTCTCGTCACAGTTGTTAGCCACGAAGAAGACCAAAATCGAGAACCGACGGGCCAAGATATTGAACAAATTAATTCTCAATCCGTGCTGCTTATTTCAACGCTTATAGAAACCACTCGGCACATAGGTACAATACGTTCGAAGTTGTGGGGTGACTTGAGATGTGAGCGCATCCAAGTTGGTGATCATTTTTAAACCACCTTGCCTATGCGATATTCGTGACGAGGAAACTGGTTCGCTTAACCCAGTTGACACTGTTTACGTAGTAAAGTGCTCGGAACCCACGTGTTCATTTCCATTGGGCTTTGGTATAGACTTTGAGGCCTTCAAGACCCTCATCTTATTTAGAGCGTCTGGAAACAGATATCATCATGCCAAAGCTCGTGAATGAGGAGCTCCCGTTGCTTGGCCGTGTCCTTTTCTATCGAGCATTTGGTTGCTGTGTTTTATGCTCGGAAGGTAGTGGGGACTGATCTTGAGGTCTCCCAAAAGACGAATGAACCTGATATTCGTCGCAAGCAATGGGGTCACCTGCTTTCGTCCGCGCTCAAGGCATCTGGCGTTGTTTTGACAGTCTTCTTGGAACAGGGACTGATGAGAATGCATCGCAACACGTGAGACATGTTGAATGCGTGCCCCGACACACAAATACAGGCTTTACAATCTTCAGGAGCTCTCAGTTGCTTTCTTCCGAATATAAGTAGGTACCAATCGGTAGTTTGGCGGCCTGGGGAAGGGCGCCTTTGTTGGCTGCCCCACTCGTGTAAGTGATCTTGCAAGATGCGGTGAGCCCAAGAGGTGAGGGGCAAAGTTGTTCGTTTTCGTGTGTTTTCTTCGTTGTGAATTGTCCAATCAGCACATAGCCGCTCGTATTCGCATTTGATGTTGTGCAGTGTCTTTGCGTCAGAGGGTTACGGCCCGAAGAGGGCATGCCGGCGGATGTTTGCCCTCGAGTCTTCTGGCTGTTGGTCGGGAACATGACTTCGTCTTGAGCAGTTCTGCATCCTGGGATTGCATAGTGAGTTTACGGCCACGCTCTTGCTTGTTTTCCAGGCCGCGTTAGACTCCTCCAACGAGGGGAGATTCAACAGGGCGGACAAGCACAACTGGGATACTGTCTGGCAGGAATGATGCACAGTGTCGGCTGTTCAGGGACGGAACCAATGAGACAAGATTGCAAGGTGTGGTTCACCCCGCCAAAAAAAAATACAATGTCGATGCTTATTGGAGCTCGTTTGTTGGGAAAATGGAGCGGGGTCGGGTAGGGTCGTTGTTTCCAGCATTGCCAATCGCGGAAAGGGGCTATGATTCGCGACAGGTTCGTGGAGCTTGATATTGAATTTGATGTTGGTTAGTTTGTACTTCGTAACGGCGGGAATTTTTATTTTTCTGTCAAAGTTCCAACGACGGTGGCATTCTTGTTAGCGGGACCCTGATAGAACATGGATCACCATTGCGGGAAAGTCTCCGCCTGTGACCCCACCTCTTGACCCTAGCTCCCGGCGTCCCGGCCAGCCAATGGAGCAAGGGAGGGCTTCGGGGTTTGGCTCTTTCCATGAACCCGGCGTGATAAACGAGCTGTTCAGCAATTCAGGAAGGTCATGCAAAAGAATGAGAGGGCAAGCTCGCTCTCTCCAGCCCTCTGTTTGGGTCCGTTTGAAGAGTGCTGGTTATTATTGTCATTGGGACGCAGATCTCAAGCAGTGAAAGTGGCCTGTCAGATCGTTCAATTCGCAGCTAGGATTGGCTCGTGCCCTTGTCGATACCCCTGATAAGGCTCAAGCTCAAAAAGTTTGGATGGCATCCAGGTCAAAATTCGAGGAAACTTTCAGCCAAATTGAGGCGTCTTGCCCTTGCAGGCTTCGGCGGAGGCATAAAATCTGCAGATATGGCGGAATGCATGCAGTTCGAAGTGGTTGGGTTAGTCTTGGAGTTTAGTTTTGTTATGCGGACGGATGCGATGAGCCTGTCTTCCCTGTGCAAACGCAATTTGCCGCACCCCACTGGTCGTCTGGTTACTCTCAGTCGCCAAATTTCCTCCATGATTGACCCCGGTAATCACAACTTTGGCGGCGTCGCAGAGCCAGCAAAAGGCGAGCCGCCCAGTCCCGTAACAAAAACAACCAGTAACCGGCTAGCCCCAAGTCCATCTCCTTTTCTTCATCGTTCCCCGTCCCCCCAGCCCGGGCATCTCCTCCCCATTTCAACCCTCACGCTTTCCCCAGGGTCCAGGTCCCTCCACTTCTCGCGACATTCTTCTTTGCGCCCACCTCGGTAGTTGAACAGTCGCCCGGCCTTCCCGTCACCAGTATACAACCCGCGCCCGGCGCAATCCGGACAAGGCGATCGCGATGAACAGCAACGCGACGGCCTTCACGTCGCCCCTGGCGAGCCTGCGATATGGCGCTGTCAACGTCCCTCCCCAAGTCGAATACCTGGTTGAGACGATCTCCCAGGTGACAGGATGGCAAATCTTCTTCACCATCTTGGGCCTGCTTGTCGCTTATGATCAATGTAGGCGCACATAATTTGGGGGGAAAAAAAAGTCGAGACTGACTGGATGTGCCTTACAGTTATGTATATCTACCAAAAGGGGTCGATCGTAGGCCCTTCATGGAAAATGCCCTTCATTGGGCCTTTCCTGCAGTCCATGAACCCCAAGTTCGAGGAATACTATGCGAAATGGTTGAGCGGTCCTCTGAGCTGCGTCTCGGTCTTCCACAAGTAAGTTGGCTGCGGGTTGGCGGTGCAAGACTGGAGGGGCTGTAACGTGCTAACATGAGATCCCGTAGGTTCGTTGTTATCGCCTCGACCCGCGATATGGCGCGCAAGGTGTTCAACTCGCCTGCTTTCGTCAAGCCCTGTGTCGTCGATGTGGCGCACAAGTTGCTCGGCGCCGACAACTGGGTGTTTTTGGATGGCAAGGCGCATGTCGAGTATCGTAAGGGTCTCAACGGTCTCTTCACGCGCAAGGCCCTCGAGATCTATCTCCCAGGACAGGAGGCTGTTTACAACCGTTACTTCGACAGCTGGCTCAAGATCACCAAGGAGAACGGCGGCAAGCCTCTGCCTTTCATGATTCACTTCCGTGAGATCATTACCGCTGTCTCTTGCCGCACCTTCGTCGGTCATTATATCTCAGATGAGGCTGTGAAGAAGATCGCCGACGACTATTACCTCATCACCGAAGCCCTGGAACTTGTCAACTTCCCTATCATTATTCCATTTACCAAGACGTGGCGTGGCAAGAAGGCGGCCGACATGGTCCTTGCCGAGTTTTCCAAGTGCGCAGCCAAGAGCAAGGTTCGCATGGCGGCTGGCGGCGAGATCACTTGTATCCTGGACGCTTGGGTGAAGCAGATGGTCGATTCGAAGCGCTGGCGTGAGGCTGAGGAGAAGGGCGAGGCCCTCGAGGGTGTTGAGAAGCCGACTCAGATGTTGAGGGACTTTAGCGACTACGAAATCGCCCAGACCATCTTCACCTTCCTTTTCGCCTCCCAGGACGCAACCAGCAGCGCCTCAACCTGGCTTTTCCAGACAATGGCCCAGCGCCCTGATATTCTTGACCGCGTCCGCGACGAAAACCTTAAGACCCGCAACGGTAACCCGAACGCTCCTGTGACCCTCGATCAGCTTGAGTCCATGGCCTACACCCGTGCTGTCGTGCGCGAGCTTCTCCGATACCGCCCTCCCGTTCTCATGACCCCATACGTCGTCAAGAAGGCATTCCCCATCACCGAGACTTATACCGTCCCCAAGGGTGCTATGGTGATTGCAACCACCTACATGGCTCTGCGCGACCCCGAAGTGTATGAGCGGCCCGATGAGTTCGACCCTGAGCGTTACTACACCGGTGATGCGGAGGTTAAGGGTGCCAAGAACTATCTTGTGTTCGGCACCGGGCCCCATTACTGCCTTGGTCAGCATTATGCGCAAATGAATTTGGTTCTCATGCTCGGAAAGGCTTCGCTCATGATGGATTGGAAACATTACCCTACTCCCAAGTCTGAGGAGATTGAGGTGTTTGCCACCATCTTCCCCAAGGTAAGCATCCGAACACATGTCAAATGGTGGAAAATAAGCTGACCAGAACAGGACCACTGCCCATTGACTTTTGAGAAGAGACAGTGGTAAAAGTAGCAAACAGATCAAAGCGGCGCCATGGTTGGCCCCTGCTGAGACACATCCCAGAAGTGGGACAGCACAGTCCCAACATGAGACTGACAAAGTCTGCCCTGGAATGGGCGAAATGAACGAGGTGGAATAATGACTATGCGACGCATCCAGCATATTGTAATGCTCGGCTGACGCTGTTGAGGTTTGGTAGACGGCAGGTGTTGGCCATGCCGAGCCAACCTGCTCCCTAAGAATTGTAATACCTAACCTTGTATATAGCCCTTGCATTGGCGAGTTTCCATCGGTCAAGCGGTTGAAAGAGTTAATGAAGTGGATAGAAAAGAGCTTCGATGGACATCTGAAGCCGGGTGGAGGGACAATAACGATAAGGGAGGGATAGGCGATAGTTATGGGAACGGACGGAATCAATTATTGACGAGTGAGGATAATACATAACCAAACCAAACCAACAGGGCATCGTTTGGAACATTGACCGAGAGGGTGGTGTATGAAGTGACGTTGACATTGGCTTCAGGGCTTTCGTAGGATCACTAGCTCTCATGTCAGCCTACTTGCAGTAGTTCCGGCGAAGAATCTTGAGGCAATTGGATGAATCTTTATTCAGCTTTGAGGTTTCTGGGTAGCGCATGCTTAGCCCGCATCCACGGATTCTCCCAAGTTTGTCATGCGTGTTTGTAAATGAGTGCTTGAGCTGGTGTTGATGTCGAAGGGCCTAGGGCAGAGTTGGTGACAGGAAGAAATTGGGGCTATCCTATCAGGAATCAGACCCCAATCCAGGAGGGCTAGGGCACAGCAAATGGACAGATTTTTCCTTTGGTAAATGATTTCTAGGGCGCGCTGAAGACGACTACATCATGCGTCGTTGTTTCACACGAAGTATCGGTTGTAGCCATTTCTTTACGTTATACCGGCGGTGGACCGGCCTGGCCCCGGTCGGATGACGTTGGGTGGATCGCGGGGCCGTTCAACCGGTGTCGTCCATTCCTCCCGAGCAGCCACCTCCGAGATCCAATCCATCGTTGGGAAAACAAGCATTTCAACGACCTCCGATTTCGAGTCGACGAATTTGAATAATCGAGCACTTAGCCTCGATGGCGTCCCGACAGTCAATTGTTACCCTCGCGCGAACGGCGCACCGCTCCGGCGCAGCCGCCCTGCGCCAACAGACGCGATGCATACATGCGACTCCGAGCACAGTTGGCCTCATTGCCGCGACCCAATGGTGCAAATGGGCGCAAGATACCCCAAAGCCATCCGCAAGCCATTTCGGGAGCCGAACTGTTGCGCCGGTCGTCGCGCGGAGGTACTACTCGACCGAGAAACCGGTGCCAGAAAGCAAGATTTGGGACTTTGAACAGGTGGGGCCTCTCTGGCTGTGTCCTCGGTGACACTTTGAGAGGGACTTGGCGCTGAGTGTTCTTGTGGCCGTAGATCTCGAAACTGATACGAGACTCCAAGCACAATATTGCGCTCGTTGGTATGTCTTCTAAATCCTCAACTCAGCCCTGGAGCGACACGTGTAGCTGAGAGGTTGCTGTTTAGATGTCCGTGAGCCGGGGGAGCTGCAGCAAACAGGTTGGATTCCCGGCGCTGTGAACATTCCGATTACATCGAGTCCCGACAGCTTCCACATTTCCGAAGACGAGTTCGAGGACAGGTTTGGGTATCCCCGGCCAGCCAAGGATACCGAGATTATTCTGTATTGCAAAGCTGGTGTACGTGGGCGGGCTGCTGCCGGGCTGGCCAAGGACGCCGGGTGGGGGAATGTTGGCGAGTATCCGGGGAGCTGGCTTGACTGGTTCGAAAAGGGAGGCAAAGTAGAACATTAGGCAAGTCTGTTCAAAGAGGACCTGCTGGGAAAGGGCTGGCCTTTCCATGTTACCCTACAAAGAGCGCTCCTATCGTGGGAGGCACAACTCCTTGCTGTCCCAAACGCCAACCCCAAATGGTTTGTGCTCACCGCTCACAGCCAAGATATATCATACAGAATAAGTAGATTGGAACAACAATCGGCCTGGTTTCGAACATCGAAACAAATCTGGGGCCTACTCAGGGGTTTTCTCTCCATCCCCACTCTTTAACGGGCTTCCGTGTGCAAAGAATAGCACTTTGATCGCAATGGCCAGCCCGAAATGCAGTGCCACCACCAATATCAACAACGCCTTGCTCGTCTGCCGATCCGTTGCGCTGAGGACTGGGTACAGATTGCGCAACAAAAAGGCGACCGACAAGCCGAATCCCACGCCAACAAACACCCAGTTGAGGATAGTGATCGACGACCAGCTGACAAGAGCAACCGGAATCCACACCAGGTTTCCATAGCCATACAGCGCCCAGCACTCGAGGAGATTTGCGCTCTCGGATCCGAAATATCGTAGAGCCAGATACAGCACGACGGGAATGACAAAGGTGTAACCGTAAATCAGTCCAGCAGCTCCTGCATCTTGTCAGCATCTCCAACGTAGCCTCGCAGGAGCACCAGACTCACCACTCAGTAACCTAAAGTCATACGCAAACTGCCCTGCTCCTTGGCTCGCCCGATAATCACTGATAGTGCCGCCCAGAAACAGAATGAGCACCACCGTTGTGGCGATCCAGAACGGCCCGTACAAATCTGGGTTTCCCTCCAGCACATCCAGGAAGTTTGCCCGGGGGAAAAGCGCGGCCCAACACCGTGTTAGGACAGCAGACGTGTCGACATCGAAAAACTGCGCGTAGAACGAAATCGTCCAGAGGAATCGCTTTCCACCCCCGGAAGATGTTGGCGCGGTCGCAGGGAGTGGAAGGCCCGACGACGCCGTGTTCGCCTTGCGACCGAGGGCGGGCGCCGTCTCTGAAAAGTTGGAGTTGTGGAATTCAAGGTCTTCTTGAAGATCGGTATGGCCGAGATCACCCTATGAAAGGGGTTAGAACTGTGGTAGGGGAGCAGACGAGATAACAAACCTCGTCGTCAATGTCGACAACGGCGTCGTAGCCCGAGTTTGCCATGATCGCCTCTCTTTGAGACGCAATTGCGCACAACTATTATCCACCCTGTCGCCTTGATCGGGCTGTCGAATACAGACTTATCTGCAGCGGAATCGGTAGGGAGGCGCGAACTGGAGGCCAAGGAAGAGAGCTCGCAGATTCGAGCTTGGGACAGCTGTTGCGATGACAGAATAGGCAATTAATTGGAGATGCTCCCAAGCCGCGTCTCGCTTACGTACGTCACACGTTCGGGAAATACAGGTCACGTGTTTCTTTCCGCAGTGAGTTTGGTCGTTGCACACAGCAGAACAACCACGATTTCATGACAGCGTTACTCATAAACTTGGTTCATAGATAGATTGCCTGGAGTCTCATGCTATGGTCCGAGTGTACATCCATACGCAGCCCTGCAAACCCCTGCCAAGCCTTCTCGGAACAACGAAGCCGGTGATGCCGAAAACCAAAGACGCCAAAGACCATGATGGAGGAAACCGCCTATTTGAGCTTCTTCTTGGGGCGGAGCTGGTTGGTGTGACCGCACTTGCGCTTTCTGCAGTTGGTCGCACGGGGAGGGAGACGAGCCTGGATCTCATGTCAGTTTTGCCGCCCATCTATCTCTCGGGACCTTGACGTACGTAGCACTTGCGGCAGATCATCTTGTCGCAGTTGAACTTGGAGGCAAGAGCCTTGAGCGAAGGCTCAATGATGCCACCACGAAGGCGGAGGACGAGGTGAAGGGTCGACTCCTATTTACGCAATTAGCCACCGTTCTCAACCCTAACGCTCTTCTCCATGAGCTGCGCCGTCGCCTCCTCTTTGCTTGCATCTAGTCCTCCCACAAGCCATTCCGGGTCACTAACCTTCTGAATGTTGTAGTCAGAAAGGGTGCGGCCATCCTCGAGCTGCTTGCCGGCAAAGATCAGGCGCTGCTGGTCCGGGGGAATGCCTTCCTTGTCCTGAATCTTGGACTTGACATTGTCAATGGTGTCCGAGGACTCGACCTCGAGGGTGATGGTCTTGCCCGTAAGGGTCTTCACGAAACTATGAGAGGGGTTGGCGTCAGTTCCAATTTCGTTCGTTCGCGGGGGTCATCGGTGGCGTGTCGCAGCATCTTGAAATTGTCGGCGGGAGAACTCACATCTGCACTGTAAAATCGCAAGCATGTCAGTATCAGGTTTGAATACGATGAGTAGAGCGACGGGCGTTTACTCACTCTTGACGGCTGGATTTCGTGAACCTGCTCCTAGGGAGATGATGAAGTCGGAGAAGTTGCAGCAATGGCAATTTTTGGTGGGGTTAGAAATTTGGCCAAGACTAGGGCTCAGGTGGCCCCCAGAGAGCAGGCACGTGCGTCACAGTATGTTATCTGCCCCACACTGTACTGATTGAGTCTCCCTGGCAAGTTGCTGACAAAATAAACGAGCCACCAATACATCAAGATGCCAACCCCCTCTCGTTGAGGCGTCAAAACATAAACCAGAGGTGTTCAATTATGATTTAGAGGCTCTAAATGTCATTTTTGAGGCCTTGAGCCTTTTTATTCGTGCATTTTTGTATCCTCACAGCCGAGCCCTTATGTTTATCGCTGCCCTCATGACCGCATTACCACTGCTCTCAGACCCAGCGCCCTACTGTTTATTAGCCCCCTGTTTCTGCCGCCTTTTTTCTTGCTTCTCGAACTTCAGCATTTGCCGTTCTAACTTGCAAACTGCCGTTACGAGGTCCTCAATACTCAAGCCAGCTGCATCCGATACCACCTCATAGAACCTTTTAGCATGACCCCAGAGCTCTTTGGGGCCCTCGATGATTTGGTGCAGATCTCCCATTCGAGGGAGCTCTCCTTTATCTTTGGGGTCAGGGTGGGGTGGAAAATAGGTCGTCTTGCTGTGCACACTCTTCACGCGAGCCTCGATCTCTGCGTCTGACATATCTTCTGTAACTGGGGGGGGTTGAATCGGCCGCAGAGGAAAAAGTCGGTCAATCTCGGTCTCATCTGTGGCGATTTAGCTCCTGGGCACCAGTTTGGGCGGTACAAGAAAAGGGGGAGGGTTCACCTTTTGTTGACTTATCAATCTGCGTCTCCTGGAACCAATTCATGTATTCCTGCAACCCCTCGTCGCTCATCTTCCAGACATCCTCAGGTTTAATATTCTCGAAGTCGATATATGACTTCCGCTGGTTTAGCGCATTGGCAAACACGGCTTCCCAAGCCTCCCAGTCCATCTTCAAGCACAATGGGTCGTTTGAATCCCCAGGGAAGCGCTCCATATCGTCAAGCGGAGCAACGAACTTAGTCGCGAATACGAGGCTGGCGACAAGTAAGACGTCGGGAATGTCTATAAGGCCGAATTTCCTGTGACAGTTTAGATCACGAGTATTGGCCTTCGTCGGGAACGTAAAGTCGAGCTGGAGTGCTTCGGTAAGTTCCTCTGCGCAGCGGTACGCTTCGGCTGTTCATATGTCAGTCTTGACAACACGGGTTGCAGAGGGTAGCACAAACGTGGTAGAGCGAGATCCTTGATCCACAACACAGAGAGAGGCGCGACGGGAATCCTTGGGAATTCCATTTCATAGTTCTCCCAATATCCAACCATCAAATCCAAGACAGCCTTGTGCAGCTCACTGCCCTCAAACCTTGCGTATCTCGTCAGCAAAGTCCTGTGAGCCCATCCAGGTAGCCGTTCGCCCCATTCCTTAGGTACCAAATCGATCTATAGTCCTGTTAATAAATCGTTTCGGACTTCTCGCACATTTGAGCCTACCGCGCCGAGAAACGGGATCTGGTTCCCCTTCGCCCAGTGAAAGATATCCCCAATTCTCACCGGCTCTTGTCTCAGTACGCAAGCCAGATATACTAACGCCAACGTGTCCATGACGCTGGGCGTATCCCAGTCTTCTTCGTACCAGCTCTTGCTTCTGCCACGAAATCTCCTACAACCATCTGACTCGTTGTCGGTCTGCGTCAGGGCCTCGTCCAGTGAGCTGTACATTTCCACGTCCGAGCTCATCAGAGATTGCGATGGCCCTTGCGACTGCGATGATGGTTGCTGAGAATTCGACAGAGACGACCCAAGATCCTTGGCTTTCCCTTTGCCTTTGTCCGTTGTGACCGGTGTCAAGCCCTCGAAGCCGCGAATGCGCAAATCCCACAAGTCTCGACAAACAGACTCTAGATCTGGATGCAAACTCCTTTCCTCGACAAGCCACTTGACTTGCTTTCTCAAAATGAGCTGCAAACACTCTAAAAAGGCTTCCCTGGCTGCGTTCCCAGAGAGATGCTTTCCCTCCTTGGCCTTGGCTTCCTTTTGCTTGCGATGTTTCTTGCCGCTTTTGCCAAAGTTATCGTCGGCGTCAACATCAAACTGGACGAAGCCCTATGCATCGTTAGCGCTTGTTCTTCAATGGAAACACCTGTCAGTATAGCTACCTCGACTTGGTGGCCATTTTCGCAGTAGCGACGGCCGCTCTCCAGATAGTAGCGTCGGGTCCGACACTCGGCGCATCTCTCCTTATTTGGAAAGCGGCGCAGTTCCCGTTCCGCCATGATTGCTGTTTAAATATGTTGAGAATGCACCCGTTTCGGATTGACAGATTGTGTCGTGGAAGTGTTATACAAGATATCGGTAAGGGAGAAAACTCCATGTGAAGAAATCGTAACCCTCCACCGCGTCGAAAAGTCGTTCCCACGAGCGCCTCGCACTTCCGTAGTTTTCTCGAACTGTGTCGCTCATCCTCGAGACGCTGATCGTGTACGGAAGGGTAGAGTGTGGATGGTTTTAGGGGGGAAAACAGTCAATGCGGTCAAACGGCACTTCTCGGTTTTTAGTGCTGTAGCACTGCTGCCTCAGAAAAGACCATTGCACGACAAGCGCGCAGGCTCGCCGTTGGTTGACGTAGGCAAATACCCGATGCACAATTGACAAGCGCATGGGATCTTGTGTCAAATCCCGCTCCTCTCATTGATCGATAACTCGGCTTTTTGGGCACTGCGACGGAGGTCTGGTCAGGGATTGCCCCTCACCCTCAAACATGAAGTCAGCAAATTTGTTGCTGCTTCGTGTGACGTCCATTAACCCCGAGTTAGTTTCCAAGTCACAAGGGAAGCAGCGTGTTTTTTAGGTCCTGGAAATGAGATGTGTCTGGGCCGTTGGGACTGTCATCTAATCTGGATATGCACAATGAATATCAATCAGGTGTTCTTTGTGGACGCCCAATGAAGGATACTCAGAACAAAATTGTGCAGAACACAACGGTCTTCAATGTCTATCGGACAAAACCTGTGTAAACCTGTCTTGTTGACACACTGCATAGATGAAAAGGCCCAATCACTATGGGGGCCAAAAATTACAAGTGCACATGTTATCATTACAGCACAACCTGTGGGTTGATTTGCATTGCCTTCATTGCCACTCGTAGAAAACCCTTCCTCAATACTCTGCGCAAGGAGAAAATGGGGTCCCGTGAACCAACATGCTTGGAAGACGGGAAATCAGACCAACTTCTGTTCATAGTGCGAGCGGTGTAAGGCCGAATGTCCTGTACCTAGCGAGAAACGGTCCCGAGATGAAACAAGACAGTAGCTGCAGGAAACCCACAAATCAACCGATATACCTCAGCTGACCAAAACGTCAGAAACAAACGCCAGTCCGCGTTTTTGTCAAGAGGACGTCTTGTGTTTCCTCAAGCACTTTTCGCTCCCTCGCCTCCCATTTATTTCATGGAAGACTCCTTAGCATCAATGGCCGCCTCCTCGCCCATAGCGGTCTGGACGGTGACGTCTGGATTATGGTCAGCAACATAGTTTGTGTTTCGAAATTACGTCAAAACCCACTGGTGTCCTTCTCCTCAGTCTTGAAGAGCTTGGTGATCTTGTCACCGACATCACCGTCGGGCATGCGGACATCGTTCTTCTCATTGCCGCTGTCGTCAATCAAGTTGAGGAAACCGTCATCGGAGATATCAATCTACCAAGCCTGTAAGTGTCTGGACTAGAGCGCACAGGTCAGGTATACGTACAAGCTGGTACTCATAGCGCTTGACGACGGGCACATCCATGTTGTGGGTCGAAGGGCACAAGTCCTCAAGCTTCTTGCCGGTGAAGATGTCGATGGCGACAAGATGGACCTTGGCGTGGCCGTGCTTGCCAGTCTTGGAGGTGGACATGTCCACAATCTTGCACGGGCGGCCCTTGATCACAACGTGACCGTTCTTGCGCAGGGCAGAGCACTGCATGGGGAAGGTGGCCGACGCGCCAGCATCGACGGACTCGAAGGTGTGCTCATGCTAGGGACGAAGGGTCAGCGCCATATTGAGTCGAACTCGAGATTGATGAAAGACAAGCGATCAGGCGACAGGGAGATGGGCCATGGGCAACGTCACTGGTAGGCGATGGAGGACATGTGCGCTTCTCGAGGTATCGTGGGGCTGGGTGAGGTGCGGGGTGGTTTTTTCGCCCAAAGCACAACAGCGTGACAAGGTGAGGGGAGACTCAGGTACTTACATCGGAGTCAGCCATCTTAACGGTCTTGAAAGGATACTGCGCAAGAGCAAGAGAAAGAAAAATGTGAGGCTAGGCCCAAGAAGATGTTGAATGCACCGAGGGAGGGAGAGTGGTGCAGGACGGAGGGGGGAGGGTTGGCGGAAATTTGTGGTTTTGAAGGACAAACTGGGGGGAGGGGATGAAGAAAAGTAACGCCCCGCGCCAGATGACCCCTCCTCCACTACCTGCTGCCACGGCCTCTGGGCCGCTGAATTTTAACATTGTGGTGCCCTGGTTGAATTCTGTCACCTAGCGCAATTATTGGGACCTTCTTCTTTTTTTCCTCCCCACCCGTCGCGTTTTCTTCCATTGTCGTCCCTGCTGCCCCACCCGGGTTGCTGGAAATGTCTAATCCGGCATGACTTTCACCGATACAAGGGATCCTACCGGGCGCATTGTGAGCTCCCAATGAATAGGTACATCCGTAGGCATATGAGAACAGCTAGAATCCAAATCCTTGGTTTGGTATCCGTTGGGCTGCGTTCGTGGGACTCAATTCGTGAAAATATTGCCCCTCCCGAAACAACATTGCCCCGCCTTCAATCGCAACCCGCTTCTAGCCTGTTTCGGCGGAGCTCCCTCAGACTCACTGGGCTGGCAGTGGCTGACAGCTGACCAATCAGCTATCAGCCATCTGCAAAGGAATGGTCAGCCTTGCTCAGGTCAGCGCTGCGCGACAGGCGTTGTTGCAGCATGGCTCGGCGCTCGCTAACAAGCGCGCCTCGTCGCTGCGCCAGTGGAACATCTGAGAGGCCAGCTCATACAGGGCCCAGCAAACAAGCAAGCTGCCGTCGGGTTTCGACGTTTTCCCTCCAAACCGGACGTGCAATTGCCCTTGCGTGATGCGGTGGCTCGAGGTTCACCATGTGGCTTGATCGACGCCCTGGCGCATTGTCCGGAAGTGCATCTGGAGCTTCCCAACCCAACAGCCGCCTTATCTCGCCGTTGCCGCCGCGCCGTACTCTGACCGTCCGCAACCCTCACCTCGCGGCCCAGATAGGGGGAGCTAACCCTAAGGGCTCGTCTCTATCACTTGTATCCAACGATTCTTCATCGTCACTCCTGTCCTCTTCGAGACGAGCACCGGCTTCAGCTCTGAAGAGGCCGACAACGAATGAAGATGCGCCAGACCCCGAAGAAGTGCTGGGGAGGATACTGGGCGCTCCGCCAACAGGCATAACATCGGGAGAGCTTGATAGCCGTCGAATTACCGAAGATGATCTGGAATATGATTTTGATTTTGGTGGACTGAGCTTGACTGAGCTAGCAAGCGACGAGTTGGATCGAGACTTGGATGTCTCGTGCCAATCACAGACCCTCGAGGACTGTAAGCTATGCCGAGATCTTTCGCCCTGGCTTCCTAGTAGAAATGCTAAGATCACAAGCAGACGAGAAGGACAAGGCGAAATTCGAGAAGCTCCATCGAGACATCCGCGCCTGCGATGACATCCTCTCCTCGGTCGAGACCAACCTGACCAGCTTTCGTAACGACCTAGCTGCAGTTTCGGCCGATATAGAGAGCTTACAAGCTCGATCTACTGCTCTCAACATCCGACTGGAGAATCGAAAGGCAGTTGAGAGGGGGCTAGGGCCCATTGTCGAGGAGCTCAGTGTATCCCCGACGATCGTTTCGCGGATATCCGAGGGCCACATCGATGAGGCATGGATGAAAGTGCTGGGCGACTTGGACAAGAGGGCCATGGCTCATAAGAAGAGCTCGAGCCAAATCCAGAGCAAGGCGCTGGCAGACATCGGGCCATTGCTAGAGAAGCTCATCCTCAAGGTAGTCCCATCCTGCCAACCCCGATAATCCTCGCTGACTGGAAAGGCTGTCGAGCGCATACGTGATTTTCTCGTGGCGCAGATCAAAGCATTGAGGTCGCCTCACATCAACGCCCAGATCATCCAACAACAAACCTTTCTCAGGTTCAAGGACTTGTACTCGTTTCTTCACCGCCATCAGCCTGACCTTGCCCGTGACATCTGTCTCGCATACATGAACACAATGCGCTGGTATTACCTCAACCAATTCACTCGGTACGAAAAATCACTGGGAAAGCTCAAACTGCATGCCATCGACAAGAGTGACGTACTAGGCCACGAGGACATTTCTCGGCGGACAACGGTCCTCTCAGGGTCCAAGATTGCCAGCGCGCCACACGACGCCTTCAGCATCGGTCGACGCATTGATATCCTTCGCACAAGTAACCGGGCAGCAATCTCATCCTATCTCGCAGAAGAAGATCAATCAACACATTATCTTGAGGTGACGTTCCGGAACTTCAACCTCGCTTTGATTGACAACGCCACGGCCGAATACACATTCTTGGCTACATTTTTCAGTCCGTCGCTATCATTCGCCGTCATTTCGCGCCACTTCAACTACATATTTGAACCAACTTTCGCTCTCGGCCAGACTCTGACAAAACAGCTTGTCGCCGACACCCTCGACGGCCTTGGCGTTCTTCTCTGTGTTCGTATCAACCAGCATCTTGCCTTTGAGCTGCAGCGCCGCCGTGTCCCTACGGTCGACAGCTACATCAATGGCACCGCTATGGCATTGTGGCCGCGTTTGCAGAGCGTCATGGATGCCCACTGTGAATCGGTGCGCGCTCTCGTTGCCGCATTGCCTACCCGTGCGCCATCAGTGTCGAGCGTTAAAACAGCGTCGGCAGCTCCGCACGTCGTTACTCAGCGATTCGGACAGCTACTTCATGGCGTTCTGGCGCTGAGCACCGAGGCTGCGGATGATGAACCGGTTGTTACGAGCTTGAGGAGGCTGAGAAATGAAATGGAGGTGTTCCTAACAAAGTTTAGCGCTGCGACTTTCGGAGCAGATAAAAGGAAGCGGGTGCGGTTCTTGTATAACAACTATAGCTTGATCTTGACGATTATTGGGGATGTGACAGGAAAATTAGCTGTCGAGTTTCAGGAGCATTTCGAGGCGTTGAAGACAGGCTTTCAGGAAGGGGCGTAGTCAAGTTGATGGTCAGGGGTATAGATAAAACGCGGGCTGTTGAGATATGTAACTAGTCTGAGGGTAGTAAGCCTTGTGCAAAATTCTCCTTGACCCTCCTATTCTGATAACCATGCAAGCGCGACCATCTCCGCCGTGATCAACCTTTTGAACGCCATCTCATCCAGCCATATATGTCTGTTTGCCCGCCTGCCCGCCTACCTGCTCAGTCCGAACGCCACAATGGTAAACACTTCGTTTCAGGGGAGGGTACGGAACGCATCTATCCAAAGCGGAACAGTGTCTCTTGAAACCTTCCAACCCAGTGAGTCAGTAGACCCGGTACGTGTGAGCTTGACCCCGATTGCCGGCGAAGCAGCACAGCCGCAACACTAATGACAACGGCAAGTCCAACAGCACTCATAGGGTGCCGGTATTGCCAGAGAATCTTGCCCGCTCTGGAAACTATTCTGTCGCGACGCTCACGCCATGCTATTTCTTTTACTTGGCGGTGGAAGAACTCCTCGCCGTCAGCCATGGACTGAACAGCACAAGCCTCCGGGCTCCGAGCAGTACGAAGAACGGAAGAACGAGTTATTCTACGCCAAGAAGCAAGGCTCTCCGGCGGATGGGTGTTGAACAGCCTACAGGCATCGGCAATCAGGGCTTCGAGATCCAGGGGCCGAGGAAGCTTGGAGAGTATGGAATGTAACATATCGGGCTCGTCGCTTGGGGTCTCGAATACTTCGACACGACGTGAGCGGACGATGGCGGCAAACATGTAAACGGAGAAGACGGGCTCCTTAGCAAGGAGGACGTCGAATAGGCGTGTGATTTCGCCAAGCGTGGTGATGTCATGTGCGTACATGGTGAGGGTGCCCGATAGAGCGAAGAAGGGCTTCAGACTTGCGAGGTGGCGCCAAAGCTGGGGGTCAGCAGCACGAAGGATGTCGGGGATGAGATGTAACTGGTCAATGGCGGCGGTGAGCGTGGGGAGCATGAAGTCGCGGATGCGGAGGACCGAGAGCCGGGCCACGGCGGGCGCTCGGACGGCGGAGGGCAAGACTAGTAGGAAGACCTGGCATATGTCGTGGTACCCTTGAAAGTAACAGAGATAGGGGTAGCGGCGGAGGACCTCGTTGATCAGTGCGGACAGCTCTTCTTTTTGCCGGGCTAGCTCTGCATCGTTTTGATCTACTCGAGTAAGCTTCTGGTGAAGGTAATGGATGGTGCGGCTGAGGAGGCGTGCTCTGTCGATATTCAGGCATACCAGCGGTAAAGAAAGAGGAAGGGGGCGGATCTTTTTGGCTTACTTTCCGGATAATTCACAAAAGCCCGGTCGACGTCAAGCTCAACTTGGTACTCTTCCTTGTGGGGGTGAAGCTCCTTCCAATGGCCAGCCTCGTTTGCTTGAGCTAGGGGTGTACCAGGTGTGTCGTTGTGTCCAAGTGGGAGGCCCAACAACACCAACCCTGTGTCGATATGATGAGTTCTTGGTCATCACCTCCACCCTCGCCAACGGGGGTTCTATGGTGGTTGGTCAAAACCTAGAGAGAAACTTACATGCTTGCTGGCGGAGATTGTCTGTCAGAAACCCTCCTGATGACTCTGCAAGCGCTCGCAGAGCATCTAGATTCCTCCATTTGCAAGCCTCTAAAATGGCACGTTCCTTCTCGTTCCCGGCGTCCAAATGATTGGCGCTCTTCTTGTCCGAGGCCGCATCGCCCAAGTTCTCCATATCTGTCGTCGTGAAGACCAACAGGTTGGTCACCAGATGTGAGCACTCAAATCCCAGGCCTTGGCGGACGCATACTGTGCCGTCCTTCCCCGTTGCGCCGTACGAACCTCACCGCTTCGGTGGTGGAAATGTGTGCTGTGTAACTCAATAAGCCAGACGCAGGGATGTGTATGCTGCGGGTTCCGTCGTCTCAGCAAGGCGAGAAGGATGTAAGTTGTCAGAAAATGCCAAGATACGCCAGACAGTCGGCACTGAGTTCAAAGACAACTGGACGCGAGTTGGCGTGACACGTCTATAAGTTTCCCTGGCAAGCTCCGAGAAGGTAGTGTGCTTGTCTTGGGTGGGTGAGAATGTAATAGAAGTAGAGGGCTGCGGTAATAGTCCCGTGGAGCTCACTTGCAGCTTCTTGCGGTGCGGTGCTCTGTTGCGACAGTCTTTCAAGTTGATCGGTGTTCTATTCGACGGGAGCTTGAGGTGGGTCGTGCAAATCGCCCCGAGTAATTACGCGCGTGACACGCGCCCCAAACGCACGACTGGCCGCGCCGCATGGGCCTGTTTCTCCCTGCGACGGTGACGTAAGACGGGCAAGAGAGGGCTGAGTGTTGGTGGACTGTGCGAATACAGCGCTCTTGATGAGCTATGGTTCCAATGCAAGTCATGCCTCAGGCATAATGGCATCCAGTTGCCTTTAATCATCAAACTGCCTGGGTTTCTTGGCTTTACATATCCTCGGGACCTAGACTCGATGAATGACAGACTCAATTTGAGCGTAGCCTTATCCAATGCCTCGCCCCGAAAAATGCCTCGAGCCATGTTCCCCGCCAATTGTCAGGCTGATTCCAAGGGCGAAACAAGACATACAGATTGCAGGCAAGGTCGACACTTCAGACACCTCATCATGCAGGGAATTCGGTATGAGAACCACGAGAACAAGGGGCTTCGCGACGGTGGTTTGTGCACTAGAGTATCTCAAGTTGAGAACGTGGTTCGAGGTTCAGATCTGCAATCCCCATTGTTATCGGAGAAAATGTGATCTGTCGGCTTGGCTATTGTTCGGCATCGAATCGCAACGACAGCATGGGTTGGAGCCGAACCGCGGAACATAACGCTTGTTTCCGGGCTCTGGTTGACCCTAAAATCGGGTGGGTGGCATCAAGGGATCCGGCCGAGGGGCGAGCTGTATGCCGTCTTTTGGCGGCAGCATACCAAGGTGAGCGACATGCCTTCGATCATCGCGCCGAATTAGAGTGCGTACTTGTATGCACTGCACAGAGCTTTGCGCCCGGGATGTCGTATGGTCCAGGTCGTGGAGGTTTCAAGGGGCGTTCGCTCTGTATCTCGCATGTCTGCCTCCCGTTAGGTTACACGCCGGGATAATGAACCGATAAAGCGGTAGTCAGTCAACGACGACAACGACGGGGAAGTGATCTCTTTCGGTGGGCGTACCATGCTTGTCATGCTTTCCGGGCAGGCAGACTGAGCGGGAGGATGCCATGGGAATCTGGGTGGGATGCATCATGGAGGGGTGGTCGATAGCAGCCCCGCTATGAAGGTGCGGTTCGTCGGTCAGGTCGATGTTAGGCTGCTCAACAAGCCTGCCGCCAGAGACCATTGTGACAGCCCGCCGAGGAGGAAATGAAAACTTGGGGGCTTGTGGCCCTCTTCCTCGCACTTTTCCGCATGCTTTTTTTCGTCTCAGATACTGCTGCTCTTCTAGTAGTGCGAAGACGGTGCGCTCGTTTTGAGAACTGAATGCCTGAAGTGGTGTGTCGCAGTAAAACATCCAAGCTGCAACTTCCCCAATCGTTAGTTACATACTGTAACGGAAAACTGTATCGAGCAAGGTCGCAGCTTCTCTCCAATCTTCCACCACATACAAACCGCAAAAGACCTGCACACTCTGCACCGCAGCCAGGTGAGGTGCCTCCAGGTTAGTCGTCCAAAGGCCACTCAGGTGGCTGCCGCCGTTGCTTGTCCGTTCAAAATGGCACCTTGCAACACCATTTCCTCCTTGGTCAACTCTTTCTCTTTCTAAACAAACCGCGCCCGCTACCTTACCTGCTACCACCCCCGGCGGTACAACACCAGACCCAAAATCGCCGCACCCGATTACACTGCTAAACCTGGACAGCAAGCTTACCTCATCCCACGATATCCCGCCACAGCATCGCGTGCAGGTTGGGTTCCTCAGTTAGTCGGTGTTCCTTGCAGCGGGTTGTCGACCGTTGCTCGGGTCGCTGCCTAAAGATTTACCGACGTCGTCAACCGAACCCAGCCAAACCTGCTGACACTCGAGAGAGCTCTTGCGAGCACTGGGCTCTCCACTATTTGAGTGACGACAGCCTCTCTACCTCCGACGCGGGGAACAGGCCCCAATTCCAGCGCTTGACGAGCGTCACCCAGCACGGTTAGAAACTTCTACTATGGCCTTCCAAACCAACGTGCTGAGAGGGGGGGAGTGGGTGACCGAAACCATCAACTTGCAAGCCGTTCTCAAAGCCAATTCGAGCACTTCGGGACACAAGAAGCCACGACCCTTGAAAGCGCCACAATGCGGTATCCTAACAAGAACAGTGGTGGAAAGCCATTTAGTTGGCTCTATTCACCCAGTCAGGCTCAGGTCCCCCCAACAAAATGACGTCGCCTTCATAGGGGTAAGTGTGATTCGGTTTTCATCTTTTGACATTTTTTTTTTTTTTTTTCAGTTTGTCAAGTTCATCGTTACCGTCAAAACTGCCCACAGCTACTTGCTCCGATATTTGTAATTGAGAGGGAAATGAGCGACGACCTCCGTTAAAAGGATTCATATCCGCCAAACTTTGCCCCTATTGTGCCACTTCCATAATGGCTGATCCTAGTACAGGACCACGATGTTCGGATCTGCGAGCTTCGAAGGGATGGCCAGCTCAAAGAGATCGCGAGAAAGAGTGATTTCGGGTCACGGATTCGCAATTCTTGTGTTGTTGGCTCCTTCTATATCACCGAAGACAACAACACAGAATCTGGAATTCCCGCTTCCATGGCCGACGATGACGATCCCCTTCCACACATCTCCTCCTCGGCCCCACAAGGTTCCGAGTCTGAAGCCCCTCCACAATGGCTCATGTTGGTTCTCGAATGCGGCGATTGTGTCTTCTTGTTCTTGCGTCGTGGCTTGGATGGAAGACTTGAGTTTGTCACATCTCGCTTCCCAAGCCCCAGGGAACAGCTCGTATACCCAGGATTCCACCTGGCGATCGATCCTAGTTCTCGATACGTAGCGCTTGCGTGCGCTCAGGACTACTTCGTTGTATGCGAACTCGAGTCTGTCGACAAGTTAGGCCAGGCAGCTCGTCGTAACGAGTCACTACGGCCCGTACTTTCCATACGTCCACGGAGTGTTCAAGGAGTCATCCACAAGATCACTTTTCTCTATCCGCGACCCGGCGACGACCATCACGTCATTCTATTGCTTGTAATTGTAAAGAATGGGAGGTCGCGGATGGTGATATATGAATGGGCGCTGGGCGACGATCTGAGGCTCGTCTTGGCCGAAGAAAAACAGGGGCATCGTATGCCAGTAGAGAATCAGATGCCCGTACTAATCATTCCTCTTACCGTTAGGTCGGCATTCATTGCTATATCTCCAGAGCAGGTTGCTGTCTGCACCGAGGTTCTGCACGGGTCGCCGAACTTTGAATGCGTGGAACTCCAGAATCCAGCACCGACCCCTAACCACCATGGGCGGGAAGAGCCGTTATGGACAGCTTGGTCGAGGCCATTCCGGCTAGCCCCTTACTTCAAAACCAAAGATTGCATATACCTTGCAAGAGAGGACGGGGTCGTCATCTTCATCGAGGCAGATTGGGAGAACCCGCTGGACCGAAGCACATTTATGAAGACGTTTGACTCGAATATCTCGAGGGCCTTTACCTGCCTTTTTGATGAGCACGCCGATGTCCTCGTTTTGGGGAGTGATTCTGGTCCAGGCGCGATTTGGAAGGTATGACAAGCCACTTTCTTCCAGAATTGTCGCTAATAATAATTCACCAGGTCGCTGCCAGACAACCGCTGGTGCTCGTGGGAACTCTACCGAATTGGTCACCAGCCGTCGATTTTGCAACCACTGATGAATTTGCTTCCTGGAACCAGGAAGTGGGTGCTGCTGGAAACAAGATGCTTCCGTGGAAGGATCGCACTTTTCGAAAGCCCGACCGAGTATTTGCAACTTCTGGCCATGGGAAAAAGGGGTCGATCACCGAGTACCGGTATGGCCTGACGGCTGGGATCGGCCTGGACCTCGACTACGGCACCGACATCAAGGAGGCATGGTTGTTTGCGCCAAAGCGTTTGGGAAGCCAAGAAGGCTTTCATCTGATTCTTTCAATGCCCGACTGCTCTGGGCTCCTTCAAATTTCGAGGGACTTCTCACAAGCCCAGGAGGTGACCTCGGACAACTCCGGATACGACTTGTCGTCTCCCACATTGGCGTTGGCACATTCTGGTTCGCTGCTTGTTCAAGTCACGAAAGAATCCATCGCATTGCTTGGCCCGGACAAGAGGTAACTCTTGAGTCTTGCATATATTCTCTTCTGTATCTGCGGCTAACCTTTTGGTAGCATTCGGTTCCGCTATGAAGATGTTTTGCCCTGCGCTATAGGACTCGAAGTATCCGACGCGTGCATCATGGACGGGTTTGTCGCGGTATCTGCACATCAACGTACACAGTTTTACGTCCACGTATTCCAACTCAATGCAGCAGATCTGTCCTGCGTTCGCACTCGAGACATAAAAGTGGATGGCGACGTGACGTGCCTGTCCCTCGGGCCAGGTCAGACGGTGTTAGCCGGCATCTGGAGAGACGGGCGTGCGTTCCTTGGGAAAGGTCCTTTGCGTTCAACAAGCCCGGAACCGGTGTCCGATAGTCTTGAGGTGATTGACGTGTCTCAAGGTGAGTCCCACAATTCCATCAATGTTTACCAAGTCCGCGATCTTGGTCGGCTGCCTGTGATTCTGACTGTCTACAGCACTCGCCGACCAAACGCGCGACGTCGAGGGACTTGAAGTTTCAGCAATCGACGCGATTGCTAGTATTGTCTGTGCCTGGGGCGCCATAGTCATGGGCACAAGGAGCGGTGAGGTCGTAAAGATTACCGACAATGGTGTCAAGTACGAAAAGTTTGGAATGACAGCGGCTCGACTCAGTTGTGTGCACCTCTCACAGCAAGTCGAGCCCACTGTCCTCCTATCCTGCGACAAAAGCCTTGTCCTCTTGCGAGGTCACGCTGTTGGCAATGCCCTATTTGACTCCGACAGATTGGAGGATAAGTTGCGTATCTGGCCAGTAGACGCCAGTAACCTGGCAGCAGCAGCGCCGCCTGTGGACTTCGGAATCGCAGTGGACTTGCCATTTGAAAACCACGATACTACCCCGATACTCATGACGTCCGGTTCCAACATCCTACTCGCGGAACTGGAACATCAACCGAGACCGGCCCATCGTCACCTTCCGGTGGGAGGCACGCCGATGAAAGTTATATACTCGCAACACCTCCAATGTCTCGTTATTGCAGTTAGCAAGGAAGAGCACAAACCTACATTGATGTTCATGGACCCTGATACGGGCAAAGACATCGGCAGGCCAACCGACAGAAAAACTAACACCGCTATCGATTTTATTCCGGGTCTGGGAAGGGCGGGTGATCGGATATATGGGCTCACTGAGTGGGACTTCAAAAAAGATGGCAATCTTTGGCGGTATATCCTCGTTTCAACAAAGGATGGACGCCTGATAGTCGTCTCGACAGCTAAGGGCGAAACGCGTGATGACAAGGCCTCGCATATCCGGTATTGGGTTCAGTTCCAGAAAAAGGGATACAATCGCCCGGTATACTCGGTGGTTGGGTACGAGGAGGGTTTGGTATACTGCGTCGGCCAGACGATATACTGGGATGTGCTTGACACAGCCGAGAAAAAGTTAAAAACGATCAAGTCATTCGAGTTGGGATCACCTGCTACGAGTCTCAGGATTACAAACGGCAAGTTGATGGCGCTCTCCAGCCGAGAGTCCCTTGAAGTCATTGATCATTCGGCCGGCGGCGACGAGGGTATGGCGCAAACTCATGTTGACCCAAAGACACGGAACGCGATTCACATGATCGAAGTGGCCGGGACACAACCTGAAGACCCATTGGGAAGTATCACTCTCCTTGCAGACAGAGACTGCGGGGTTGCGGGGCTCTGGGTGCCATGGCAGACACCTGGAAAAGACTGCGAGCCTGTCTTCGAGGCAGAGCTGCAGGCTTCGATTCGAAGGTTTCGGCGAGGGAGAACAAGACCCATGTGGGAACAAAGCCAGCACATTCCCAAGTATGGTCGTTTGGCGAGCACTGTTGACGATGCTGAGATCTTGGGCATCTCGCTTGATGGGTCGATGCAACATTTCACCTTTTTGAACACAGATACATGGCGACTTCTGCGGTTTATCCAAAACGTCGCCATGACCAACGAGGAGCTGTATCCCTATACGCACCAGCGCGTTGACGATTACAACGAGTTTGATCCAGAGCCCAGGCCTGACCGGGGATTCGAAATGCACGTGGACGGCGATATGCTTCGGCGATGTCTTGAGAAGCGGGCTCTTGAGAGGCTGTTATCGTGGCCAGAACACGAGGGCCGGTTCATCGAGCTTTTGAATGCGGTGGATGAGGGGCGACGCGCTACCGGGCTGAGAGTGCCAGACGGGCGGGAGCAGCATTTCAAGATGGCATACGACATCTTGGATTATTTTCTTCGGCCTGTTCTATAAATTTGACACAGTCATCCGGTTGCTTGGCGGGAAAGGCATGATTGAGACTTCAAGGTCCCAAAAGGACATGCTGGTCTGGGATGGCAATCCTTCTGGGCGGCGTCTGGGTGCTGCTAGATGAGGAGACGCCTTGTTGATAGAGGTTTGCATGGCTGGAAACTAGAACAACGTCGGATGGGAGTCGGCTCTCACAACAATGAAAAGACGATGACGGAAACATCTTTCGGGAGGCCAGACAGGGATGACAAAGCTCCGGCATTAGCCGTCAACCCTGGCTGATCACCAAGGGTCCAGAACGTGGGGTTGAAAGCCCATGCACAAAATAAATCGGGCTGCCCCCCAAAAATCCACTTTGGCCGCTGCGTCATTCGCAGCGCCCCAGGCGAAAATTGCCCCTCACCGAGTCTGCCCTGTGCCCGCCCTGTGCCCAGCGCGCCCAACTGCGGTAGACCAAAGGCCCTGCAAACTGCTGTCTTGCTCTGCCACAATCCCATCTACGGCTGGCAATCTGTCGTGATAGACCCAGTTGGATTATGTCTCGCTCCCCTCGACCTGAGGGGCGTCGGCCGTGTGAAATTTCCCTTATTGCCTTTGACTAACCACAGACCTTACCAGTCAACGGGTGAACAAGAAGAAAGAGAACGAGAAGGAAGTGGAGTTTTGAGGGACCGCAGGCAAGGTTCCCCCTTCCCACCTTCACAGCAGTGCCCCACGCAAACCGCCGCCGCAACAACCTCGCCTCGCAGCAAAGAAAGTTGTATTTTCTTTCTGACCCTTTCGCATTCGCAGCGGCGACTAACCACGAAATAAACCTTCCGCCGCGAAGCCTTTGAGAGTAAAATCTCAAGAGTTTCTCGTTGCGATTGCCCAGCGTCCACACCGCAACAGTTTTAGCGTGGTGCATTTCCCCCCATCTTCCAACAAAGGACCATCCGTGAAGAGCGATCAAAATGGCGCCCAAAAAGAAGAACAACAAGAAGGGTAACGATGACTGGGAGGCCGATCTCGGCGAGAGCATCGCCCCAGCTGGTGCTGCTGCCGCCGCCGATGCCCCGGCCAACGACGACGAAGCCTCCGGTGGTGGCGGCCTCATGGCCCGCATGCAGAAGCTCAAGGAGAAGCGCAAGAAGAAGGGTCTCAGCGAGGATTTCGTCGAGGGTGAGGCCGCTCCCAGCGCTGAGGAACCCGTCCAGGAGGTCGAAATCAAGCAGGCCGAGGAAGCGGATCTAGACGACGAGTTTGCGCTCCCAGAGAAGAAGGGCAAGGGAAAGCAAGCACCCAAGGCCAAGGAGGCGCCCAAGCCGAAGGAAGACGCCGATGGTGATGATCTTGATGGGTCAGGGAGGGTGTTGACGAAGGCCGAGAAGGAGAAGCTGAAGAAGGAGAGGGAGAAGCAGAGGAAGAAGGAGCAGGTTAGGAAACCCGCAGGTATACCAAAGCCGTGATTATGCTGACTTTTTTGTGCCAGGCTGCCAAGAAAAAGTCTACTGCTCCTGCTCAGCCAGCCAAAGCAGAGACCGCAAAGGTCGAGGAGAAGAAGGTCGAGGCCCCGGCGGCAGCATCTGCGGCAGAGACAGGTGGAAAGAAGAAGAAGATCCCTGCTGCCCTAGCTGCCCTCCAGAAGCAACAAGAGGAGCTACGCCGTCGTGCCGAGGAGGAGGCTCGTTTTGCCGCCGAGGAAAAAGCTAGGATAGAGGAAGAAGAGCGACGTGAAGCAGAAGAGGCGAAGCGGAAGGAGGAGGAGAAGGCTCGCAAGAAGCAGAAGGAGAAGGAGAGAATCGAACAGCTCAAGAAGGAGGGCAAGTTCATGACAAAGGCGCAGAAGGAGGAGAAAGCGCGCAATGAAAGGAAGTTGCAGCAGATGATTGCCGCTGGCATCAAGGTTGGCGGGCTTGTTGAGGGTGAGGCTGAGGCACCCAAAAAGAAGCCTGAGCAGAAGAAACGTCCTGCTGGTCGTCGACAGGAGAAGGTGAGTGCTTTTCGAACACGGGCCCTGACGCATTCGCGCTTTGTGCTAACGATACCTTGTAGATTGACGAGGAGAAAGCCCTTGCGGAAGCCGCCGAGCGTGCAAGACTTCAAGCCGAAGCCGCCGCGAAGGAGGCTGAGGAGAAAGAGCGCCGGCAACGTGAAAAGGCTGAAGCTGAGGCTGCTGCTAAGGCCGCTGCCGCTAAGACCGCTGCTGAAGACAGTGTCGACGAGGACTGGGAAGCCGCCGCAGCCTCGGATAAAGAAGATGTTAAGGATAGCTGGGACGCCGATTCTGGGGACGAGGCCGAGAAGAAAACAACAACACAGACTCTACCCTCACGACCTGCAGCGAAGCAACAAGAAGAGTCGGACTCTGAGGAGGAGGAATCAGAGGACGAATCTTCTGAGGATGAGGAGCAGACCCAAGCGCAAATCGCTGAGGCACAAAGGAAGAAGGAGGCCGCGGAGCGTCGCGAGAAGGCGCACCAGGCTGCTCTCGCCGCAAGATCCAAGGACAACCTCCGTTCGCCTATTTGCTGTATTCTCGGTCACGTCGATACCGGCAAGACAAAGCTGCTCGACAAAATCCGCCAGACCAATGTCCAAGAAGGCGAAGCCGGTGGTATCACGCAGCAGATCGGTGCAACATATTTCCCGGTCGAAGCTATCAAACAGAAGACTGCCGTCATCAACCAGGATGGCAAGTTTGAGTACAAGGTCCCCGGTCTCCTCATCATCGATACCCCTGGTCACGAGTCTTTCTCCAACTTGCGATCTCGTGGCTCATCGCTCTGCAACATTGCCATCTTGGTGGTTGACATTATGCACGGTCTCGAGCCTCAGACCCTTGAGTCGATGAAGCTACTCCGTGACAGGAAGACGCCCTTCATTGTTGCTCTGAACAAGATCGATCGTCTCTATGGCTGGAAGAAGATTGACAACAATGGCTTCCAAGAGTCCCTAAGAATGCAAAACAAGGCGGTTCAAAACGAGTTCAAGAACCGCCTTGAGCAGACCAAGCTTGCCTTTGCCGAGCAGGGCTTCAACTCGGAACTCTACTACGAGAATAAGTCCATGGCCAAATATGTGTCCCTGGTGCCGACATCTGCTCACACTGGCGAGGGTATCCCCGACATGCTGAAGCTGATCGTGCAGCTTACCCAGGAGCGCATGGTTGGGTCGCTCATGTACCTTTCTGAGGTTCAGGCTACAGTTCTCGAGGTCAAGCAAATCGAAGGTTTCGGTATGACCATTGATGTCATTCTCTCGAACGGTATCCTCAGAGAGGGCGACCGCATCGTCCTGTGCGGTGTAGAAGGCGTCATCAAAACGAATATCAGAGCCCTCCTCACGCCTGCTCCGCTCAGGGAGCTCCGCCTCAAGTCCGCCTACGTGCACAACAAGGAGGTCAAGGCTGCCTTGGGTGTCAAGATCAGCGCTCCGGGTCTGGAAGGCGCCATCGCTGGTTCCCGGCTGCTTGTCGTTGGACCCGATGATGACGAGTCTGATCTCGAGGACGAAGTTGAGTCCGATCTCGCCACTCTCTTCAGCAGAGTCGAGAAGTCCGGCCGCGGTGTCAGTGTCCAGGCCTCCACCCTCGGTTCGCTAGAGGCCCTGCTTGATTTCCTCAAGGACTGCAAGATTCCTGTGGCCAACGTGGGTATCGGTCCGGTCTTCAAGCGCGACGTCATGCAGTGCGGCATCATGCTGGAGAAGGCAAAGGACTACGCTGTCATGCTTTGCTTTGATGTCAAGGTGGACAAAGAAGCCCAGGCTTATGCCGACGAGCAGGGTATCAAGATCTTCACGGCTGACATCATTTACCATCTCTTTGACCAGTTCACCAAGCACATGGATGAGCTCACCGAGAAGAAGAAGGAGGAGTCCAAGATGCTCGCTGTGTTTCCCTGCGTTCTGAACACGGTTGCTGTCTTCAACAAGACCAGCCCCATCGTTGTGGGTGTTGACGTCGTTGAAGGCCAGCTCAAGATCAACACCCCCTTAGCTGCTATCAAGACCAACCCCACAACTGGTCTCCGCGAGGTCATCCCCATTGGCAGAGTGTAAGTCTTCAAAAAAAAAACCCGATACCCCCGTCATCCAGTAGCGTTCTAACAGGGTTTCTAGGACTTCTATTGAGCGCGACCACAAGCAGATTCCAGTCTGCAAGAAGGGCCAGCCTTCGGTTGCCGTCAAGATTGAGATGGGTGGTCACCAGCCGACCTACGGACGCCAGCTAGAGGAGTCGGATGTGCTCTACAGCCAGATTTCCCGCGCCAGTATCAACTGTCTTAAGGACTTTTACCGCAAGGATGTGTCCAACGACGAGTGGCAGCTGATCATCAAGCTGAAGCCCTTGTTCGATATCTCGTAAGGCGAACGAGAGAACTGTTGGCGTTCTTAACTCGGGCGTGATGAGTAAAAAGGTTACGTGGTACGATGGCAATAAAAGTACTGGACCGTATACATTACTCTCTTTTTCTTCTCACCGCGAGGATGTATGTGTATTGAATTGGTGTCGATCGTTTACATCCGGCCTTTTTTTCTGCGATTCGTGGCATAGTGAATGATGGGCTCACTCCTGAAGACACACATATCAACAGTATAAGCATCACACACGAGATGATTGCGCTCAGGTGCTTTGGGTTCCTTGTAGAAAGGTAGGTATTTTGAACCTATCCTGGGCACGTTCATACATCCATCCCACTACAGATTTAACAACCGGGTGGGGCACGCGGCAACGGCAAATCACAAGCAATGCAAGGCGAATTCTGCTTTCTTCCCTGTCAACCTAGCAGAGAACAAGATCCTATCAGCTGATCCTGGCAGCAATAGAATGTCAGTTACTATGTGCGTCACTTCTATCATCTTCTTTGTGGGATGTCCCTTTCTGTTTTAACATGAGGAAAAATGAAGTGAAATTCTATCCACAACGTAGTAGCACGACGAGAAAATGGGCATCTCGCTGGTCAAACGAATCTGCTCCAAGTCTTCCCCCAGGCCGCTCTCATTTCATGTCCCTAAGAGTAACTGCACTCGCAATTATGGAGCCCCCTCTGCCGCCCCATTCGTCCTTATTTCTTGTTTTCCTTGCAGAGACGCCCAATACATGCTTTCGCTTTCATGACATTTGTGACCCTGTCTATCAAAAGACCACCATCCGTTTGATCGATTCCCCCGCCCAAACCAAAGATAGAACTCATAAACAGAATGAAAAAGAAAATGCGTCATGCCACGGTTTTTTAAGGATCGACCTCCTCAGCCTCGACTTTGGGGGCATCTGTCATCTCCTCATCCTTGCCACCGTTTGCGGCGGTCTTCTCGGCCTCGGCAGCCTTGCGGGCCTCCTCCTCAGCCTTCTTAGCAGCCTTCTCGGCCTCGAGGCGTGCCAACACGGCTTGTCTCTCGGCCTCGACCTTCTCGAAGTGACGCTGCACGATGGGGCCAGCAAGTGCCTTGATCTCGTCCATCTTGGCAATGTAGACAGCCTTGGTAGCGTCGTCGCCCTCGTCGTAAAGCCAGTCCTGTGAATTCTGTCAGTCTGTGTCCGTCGCCGCCCAGAGTCTCATCACTACATACCTCGCTGTCTGTGAGCTTGGCACGGATCTTGTCTTTCTCCTCCTCGCTGGCGAACTCGGCGTACTGGTCGTCGAGCTTGTTGCGGAGCTCGTAGATGTACGTCTCGAGCTCATTCTTCTTCTCTTCGGTGTCGGCAACCAGCTTATCTTCCATAAACATAGCGGCCTCCTTCTCCGCAAGGGTGTTCTTGGCGGTCGTGTCGAGAGACTGTGTCGCGCTGACAATTGGCAGTTCGCCCTTACGAACCTGCTTCTTGACCTTTCGGGTCTTGGGCTTGTCGTCTTTGGCGTCGGTTTCCATGGCCTTGTTTCCAGTGGTTAGCATATTTTCGTGACAGTCTTGTCCCATCTGCTCGGAAGGTGGATCCAGTACATCATCGGTGGTCTTGCGACGCTTCGACGCTCTATCTAAATCCTCCCCCTCGAACGCATGGAACGAAGAAAACTCTGAAATAACGGTCTCATCTCCCATAAAAATACTCACATCAGCGTCCTTCTTATCGTCCTCCTTGATCTCCTCCTCCACTTCTTGATCCTCGACATAGTAGCCGCTCTCGACGTTCAAGACGCCATTGATGTTAACGCGCGCCTTGAGCTTGCAGATCATGAAGTCCTCAGGGGCGCCGGTCGCGCTAACTCCCTTGACGGAGAACCGGCCGATGAACGGGGAAACCTTGCCGGGGAGCGAATCGGGTTGGGCATATCTGGCCTCGAGGTGGAACGCTTGCTTGCGGTAGAAGGTGAGAATCTTGGTGGACGGCAGCACATTGCCCCTGTTAAAGACAGTCAAGCTGGTGTCCTCATCGGGAATATCGGCATCCTTTTCCCAGCAGAACTCAATCGGATAGCTGATCACGTCCTGAACGGCAAAGTCTCTGACCTTGAAGACAGGCGAGAGAATGGCGCAGCTGAAGGCGCAGCCACGGGCAACAGCCTCATCCTGGTTCATGGTAAAGGAGAGGGTCTTTCCAAAGAAAGACTGAATCCGCTCCTTGATCGCAGGGACACGACTGCCGCCACCGACAACCTCAACAACGTCGATATCCTCGACCTTAAGCTTGGCCTCGGCCAGAGCTTGCTCGAGAACTACATTGACCTTGTTCAGAAGAGGCTCCACCATAGCCTCAAACTCTTGCCTGGTAACCATAGCCCGGACATCGATGTCGTTCATGAGCGACTCGATATTGAGAGGGGCCTGCTGATTGGCAGATAGAATCTTCTTGAGCTTCTCCGTGGCGGCGTGGACACGAGTCAGGGCCTTGGGGTTGCTATTGATGTCAATCTTGTACTTGCCGTGGAACTCCTTGGCCAGATGGTCAACAAGCGCCTTGTCGAAATTTCGGCCACCAAAGTGGCGGTCGAAAGCGGTGCTCTTGACTGACAGCTCGCCCTTCCTGAACTCAACAATGGAGCAGGTGTAGTTGCTGTAACCGACGTCGACAAAGGCCACGCGACGGGGCTTCTCCTCAGCCGAGGGAAGATCCAGCTTGGTGATGCCATAACCGAGAGCGGCGGCAGTGTTATCGTTGATGAGGCGGAGCAGTTTGAGTCCGGCGATCTCAGAGGCGTCAATCAAGGCTCTCCGCTGGATATCGGTGAACCAAGCGGGGACGCTGATAACCACATCGGAAACTGGGAGCTTGATTTCGTTGGAAGTGATCTGCTTGATCTTGTTCAGGAACATTGCGACAAGCTGGGTCGCAGTGAACCGCTCCTTCTGGCCGAGGTACGTGACCTCAGCGCCGACCTGGCCATCGACATCCACCAAGGGAGCCGAGATGAACTGTTGCTCAATCTGGATATCGGGGTCGTTGAAGTTGCGGCCAATAAGTCGCTTGAGGCAGCTGACGGTATTTTTGAGGTTGGAGATTTCTTGGGTCTTTGCGGCCTCACCAAGGTAGCGAGACTTGGGTCCGAAGCCAACGAGGGACCTGGATTCTCCTATTAGTCTAAATGTTGTTGCGCACGCAGCCTTAAGCGAATCTCGCCGGCGGAGCGTAGGATAAGGACAACAGTCGACACTTACGGGGTGGCCCGGTTGGAAACCTCGTTGGTGATCTATTCAGAAGCCAAACGTCAGCAAGCGCCCTGGGACAGAGGATGGCTGGTATTTCATCGACGGCGATTCCGACTCGACGTCAGAAGGCGGGGCAGGTCACCACATACCACATCGACACCTCGATTCCGGGCAACGGCAATGACCGTGTTAAGGGTTCCGAAGTCAACACCTGAGGAGCCAGGGAGTTAGCGGATGTTCCGGTATGCATGCTCGCAGCGGACAGAAAGTTTGCGCTTACCGACGACACTCATGTTGGCGGGTTGTTGGACGGCACTTTATCGGGCTGTGTAAACAAGATGGCGTGCGCAGAGAATGTGGTTGAGGAGGGGCTCACCAGTAGAGAAGCGGCGGACGGAAAGTTGACGGGGAGGGAACGAAGCGTGTTGCCCAAGCACTGAGCGTCCGGGTAGGAAGAGTGAGTGGAGGAATGAAGCCAGAAAAGTCTTCAAAACTCGGATCTGGTTGGCAGCGAAAAAAATCAGACGTAAACTTCGCCCGATACTTCGCACACAGCAATCCCGTTTGGAGGGGCACAAAGTTCCTCTATAACCCCGCCCCAGGTGGGGTGGCGCCAAGTGGTCTTCGAACCTGGGAGAAGTTTCTCGATTGGCCCGTGTTTTGACGACTGCCTTCGTCAGGCACCTTTGGACCACAAAAAAGGCACCAACAGCCTGGTCTGTTGGGTTGGGCTCTAGTGACCGTTTTGCAATCTTGTTTGCCTACAGCCTTCTCTAACAGCCGTTTTCAGCAGTCAACCCATGCGTCTTCTTCCTCTTCTCCAGTCTTGCGGCACCAGGGATCCGATTCTACTTCTCGCAGGGGCAGTGACAAAGGGTATCTCGAGCCGAGTCAACAACGGACCGTACCCTACAATGCCAGAATGTCAGGGGTGGGGTGGTGAAGTGTAACCACCCCGGCCGCTACTCTGTGTATCACCTTGTGGCGGGGTCCTCAGATTCACCGCCGCCAACTCCCAATCCCACCGCTTCCCTTCCTTCTGACATAACACCATTGACTGCCAAGGCATCCCAAGCCATCTAGACTCCAACAATTATTAACACACAAACGTTCCGTGCAACCCATGTGAGAAACCAGTCACTAGGGTAGAACACGTTATTTCTGGAGTTGAGTCAGGAATGACCAAGGTCAAACTTGTGCCCGTAGGCCATCCTTGCTTGAAGCAAGCCATTCATAATACTTCTCTACTAGTCTGGCATGGATGTAAAATACCTTCGCTTCGCCCAAAGACTTCCATTCTTGAGACGCTCGTGTATTTACAGATATAGTATGACAGTGTGTGCTCCCCCATCATGCCATCTGCGGTCCGTTGTCTTGGCATATCGTAATTGAAAAGGGGTATTAGGTGAACAATGACTTAGCTCAGCGAAGTCATCCCCGTTCTTGGATTTCGGACGGTACTCGGCAAGTGTGTCATCCACGGGCAAGCAGCCTGTTTGTGTCCATATCGATGTTTTCAGCGTTTTCTAGCCTGTTCGTCCTGTAACCAGCCCGCCTGCTCGCTGCCCTCAACTATCGGTTGCTCGGCTTTGGCCTCTGATTTTGACTTTCAGGGTCCATGAGATCATCTCCCAGCTCGCTTCCAGTGTCATCCATTGTCGGCGTCCGCATGAAACTGGCTCGTGCGAGAGGGCTTCTCCCGGCTCGGCCTGCGCTGGCTGGCGGCATCAAAGGCGGTCGGTTGACCGTGCTCGGGTCCGAGGAGCTCCCGTACGTGTGTTGCTCTTGGGAGGAGACCCGGGACCTCACACTGTCGCTGCTGGCAACTCTCCGATGTGTTGGTCGGCTGGACGATCCCTCTGGTACATCTAGAAATCCTTCCCTCCGAAGTTCAGACTCTGAAAACTCGTAGACCTGTCCAGGGGGCGGCCCCCGACGGACGCCCGAGCTATTAATAAACTGGCTGACTTGGGTGGCGTGTGCAAGTTCATATTTGCGCCTGTCTTCGTCTCCCATGATGCTTTCAACCCTCCGCGGCATGTATACCCCAGTTTGTCCAGATGTCGTGCTGTCGAACGAATCCCGATGCGGTGGTTGTCTCTTTCCTGAGTTTTGTGTCGAGCCCCCCAACATGTTGACACTCGCCATCGAGTCATCTGCATGCAAGTACCACCCACTCGGAGTCCTCTCTGGAGCGGCAAACTTGCCGACGATTTTGTCCGGAGGAAGGAGAAGGCTTTTTGACCGGGATAATCCTCCGTCCCTGTCCCCTTCATCTTTGCTCGCAAGTTCTTTTCGCTCCTTTGCCGCGGGTATAAACGACTCGGGAACAATATTAAGGTCATCTCCGGTCTTCTCGGCCTGTTCGATTGCCTCCTGAGCAGTCGTGTTGGAATCCGCCGCCGCCGCGTCCGCCCGCGGGCCACCCCAAGTTCGCTGACCGGCCGTAAAGATACCGTAAACCATGTAGTACCAGTTGAGGAACGGGTTAAGAACAAACATCATGGGGTAGAGCCACATCTTAAATCGCTTCAGCTTGGCGCCAAAATATATCATCATCAACCAGTTCAAGCCAAGCGAGATGGCGATAAACCCAACGGGAAGGTCATCGACCCTTTTGGTGGTGGTAACGAGCGCCAAAAGCATGATGAAGAAGAGGAGGGCTGTTGTGCGGATCGTATTCTGCATGAATCGGACGACGATAAGAATCGGGTACCGCTTCCATAGGCGCCAGTCCGTCAACATGCAAACCTCGTTGGTGATGAAGCCAAGAAACCATCGGCGCCGCTGCTTGATAAGCGAACGAATTGTCTGGACAGCCTCCGTCTTGCAGAACGCAGACGTGCACATCTGGATCTGATATCGCTTCTTAGCGCCTATCATGAATAGATGGGTAAGCCATCGGTCCTCTCCCAAGTGGCTTTTGGCGAAGTCGAAGAGATCTTCACACTGCTCTGCCTTGTCGGCAAAGTAGTATTTGGCCATCCGCCGGAATGCAGAGAAGCGTAGCATGGTGAGGGCCCCTGGCAAACAGGTGACAGCTCCACAGCCCGATTCGACTGTCCGTTCGAAAAGCTGCCCGTGCACATATTCCATGTCTTGCAAAAGCGTTATGAGGCTGTGCTTTCGAGTAGTTGATGTAATGACACCTGTCATCGCCAACATGTCTCTTCGGTTTCCGGGGCTAAGCTCCATGTCGAAGACAAAGTTCTGCAAGCACACCCTATCCAGAATGCAGTCCGAGTCGATGAAGAGGATGAAGAGATTGTCGTTTCTTTTGAGGTACTCGTGATAGACTTTGTCAATGAGTTTGAACGTCATTTTTTGACAATGTCTCTTTCCACCGTGGACGAAACGCGAGACAGTGATCCGAGCCCCCTTGTACGCCACGTCGATACTTTTCGGATACGATTCGAGAGTAAGGGGTACACCGAGTTTTTCGATGGTGTTGAGATAGAGTTCGTCTTCTTGGTCGCCATCGAAGGAGAGGAAGACGTGGATGCATGAAGGTGGGTAATCACAGTCGACCACCGAGTTGACTGCGGTGACCAATATTTCAGGTTCTTCTCTGTAGCAGGGCATGACTATCACAACCTTTGGCGCCGATACTTCGTCAAGGATTTGCTTGATACGCTTCGTCCTCCCGAGTTGATGAGTGACAATTTGGTAGACACAGAAGAGCCAAGGGACCGTTAAGAGACCTGCGAAGCTGTAGAAGGCGAACCATTGAAGGAAGTTGACCATGGCCTGAGGCCAGATCCGAGTCACCTGGCTGGGAAGAGGGAGGGTGACAAGCATAATCGGCAGGAAGATGCACCTGAAAAGCACGTTAGCACCCGATTCCCACATTACCACACAGCGGTAGCAATGTGCCAGACGCTCGGGGAATCGAACCTAAGAAGGAGAAACGCCGTCCCCACAATGAAGGCGAGAACTCGAACTGTCCAATGCTCGGCCTTTATGAATACCTTCCACAGACAGTACATGAACGCAGCAATCCACAAAAACCACTCGAGGAATGCCGCCAGCATTACAACTCCAATAATAGCGGTATAGACAATCTGGTGTTTGACTTGTTAGGGTGTCATCTCACGGCTGGCCGCTGGCTCTGCGAACAATGCGGTGACATACCTCATTCACCGGCCATTTTTCTAGTATATCTTCGGCCATCTTGAGCTTGAGGAGGCAACCCTTTGGGGCTCAAGCTTCGCAAAATGCCCAGACGGCGACACAATGGCGCAAGAAGAAGAAAACCGGAGCCGATCGCCTAGCAAGATGCCAAGAGAGGTTTCCCGTCGTTGACGGAAAGATGCATCAAGCGAGAAGCCCCAGAGCGGTTGCTTGCAGGCCAGCTGCCGTCAACAGAGCACGAATGTCTTGATTGCTGCGGTCGTCCTTGTTTTCGATGAGCGAGAGAAGTAGGAGCAGCATGGCCTTTATTCAGGAGATGATGGCGACGCTCCGCCCCTGGCGCCGCTAGGAAACTACCATGCGTTGTCGAGCTTTTCAGGTAGTTGAGGATGGGAGGCGGGGACAGAACAGGCGAACCGGGGAAGACAAGGTTCTGACTTCGACTCCAAAGACGATTTACTTCCTGAATTAGGGCCCCGAAGCAACTAGCCAGTCAAATGAGCCTTCTTGTGGGTTGGGCAGACGGCAATGGTCCGGCGGGAGGTATAATATCTCCAAATGAAGTCTTTTAGCCGGGGCCACGTCTTTTGAGCTCACGGGGCCCAAGGGGAAATACTCACCAAATATGCGGGCGACTCGAAACCGTCTGGAAGGAAAAAAAAAAAGTACAAAATCGAGGAAGAAGGGAATAAAACTTGCAAAGAAGACAACGCTGACTTGAGAGGGAGACACTGCAGCAGAGTCGATTACGTTGTGTGACTAACTCTCCAGTGGGGAGGATGCAAACAACAAACTTCAAGAGAAGAAAGAACTGTGCCTCCTGCAAATACCCAGAGACTAGTGCAAGATCTGCACCCTTAAGGCAGTGCAAGCCCTCACAGATATTAGAGAGACGGATTCTAATGGTGCAACCTGAGGGCAGGTTGAATGGGCCCTGGACCGGGGATCCACTGGTGTTGGTTTAGGAAAACACGGAAATCTGATGAACCGCTTGCCACCAAACGGATAGCTAAGCTGAAACCATTAATTAGATGGAAGGAAAGGATGACGATGAAGCGAGCGTGTGAATGCTGTCTGTTTGCCCAAAAACGACCAAGAGAAAGGGGGACGAGGAAAAATGACCCGCACCAGACGGCTGCCATTCGACTGTGTTCACTTTGGGAAACACACCTTCCCAAAATGCAACGCAGAAGCAACAAGATGAGCAAACGGCAGAGACAAGGGTTACGCAGGCAAGTGCGACTTTTCAGGCGCTGTTCGTCCTTTCGTAAAGAGGGGACGAGGGGACGAGGGATCCCGGTCGAAAGCCGCATGCTTCCACGTCAACAACAAAGGCCAGAAAATATTGCTCTTTTTTTTTTTTTTTTCGTAGGCTCATGATACAAGGCGCATTCGACGCAGGATGGGTGCGGCTTTTTGTGTTGTGTTATATATGGCAGGGGAAACCCGTAATGGAGATGGTGAAATTTCTGAGCTAGCCGCTTCTTCCCCAGGTCGCCGAGGAAATCCAAGCAAGCCACAAGGCTTGTCAGTCGCAAAAATTGACCCAAGTCGCTGTAAACGAAACTTGGCGAGCGGGTGATCATCGCAGGATGCCAAGCCAACCATGTCGAGCACCTAGGTCTGAGCGAGCTACTTCTTGCCAAACGGCGAGTCCAGTAACGTTTATGCCAAGGACCTGATCAATGAACACCACCCAAGTGGGATTATGTTCCACCGGGAGAAGAAGGCGCCATTCCCTGAATGAACCCTCGGCGATGAGCATCCGGCCCGTTCCTACAGCACCAACATCCACATAAACTGACATCCGTACCCTGCGTCATCAGTGGGACTTTAATATTTAGTTAGAGCGACAGTGGGTTTCTTCACGAGCCATAGATCAAGCGCAAGCAAGCTTTTACGGCGTAGCTATCCGAACCTCACTCTCGGTTCCCGGCTGTTTGCTCACCCAAATCCCCATGTCGCTTTTATTTGGTTCCAGCGCACCGCACCCGATTGATCACAAACGTGGCAAGTATCGAGGTGAATGAGTGACTGCACCTGTCTCTGATCGCTACGAATTTCTAGTGTGCCTCCTCTCTCACGCTGGGCCTCGAAATCGGCCAAAATCAAATGCGATGCCTGCCAACCCTCATGGATAGTCGAGCCTCACCAAAACTGAGCATCCTTAGGCGGCGGATCCGCCCCGGCTAGCGATCTGCTGCGGAGTATGTCCGGCCGTTACTCGCTTGCGCTTACGCATCCGTCTTCGCACGTTCATCTCCCTCCCATCTCACAGCAAACGAATGCCTCGTTTCACCCAGCTGTAAGTTTCCCGCCAGCAGGGACGGAAAGACTTCAGGCCGCGTGGCTAGAACACAGTGCCTGCCACTTCGACGACCTTCGTCCGTAGCCAGATGCGCCGTTGAGCAGCATAAAGGCCTATTTAGCGGCGCAGGTAGGTTAGGTTGGCCGTGTGAGCCAGCCGTGAAGCCCAGGAAGTGGTGAGACTATGGTGCCATCAAACGCTTACCACGAGTCCTCAGGAGGTAGGCGTGGTGGATTATTTTGCTCTGCTTGTCGCTGATCAGGTCCTACAATATGCGCCCCAAGGCGGTCTTGTCAGCTCATCCGGCTCGTAAATTTCATAACATCTCCTGACATCTCAAGCGGTTTTCTTCCAAAGGTTTCTCTTTCGGACGCCAACTCGGGAAGGAGCTGGGACCTTGTTGCCCCGTTCTAGCCTTCCTAGGATTGCCTTGGGGAAGTTCTCATCTGTCGCCTTGCGACGTGTCTCCAAGCTTTGGAGATGCGAGAGAGCCGCGCCGGAGTCTGGGAGGGGGTTGGGCTTTTGAGATTGGTCATACCAGTCAACGTCACTTAATTGAAGCTTGCGAACGCGTTGGCCGCCACGTTCCTTCACGGACCTGTTATCGGCTCGATTATGATGGTATGAAGACGATTTTTCGTTGCCTAGAGAGTTGGTATGAATATTGGTGTTTGGTGAAAGGATTGCAAGGTGAGCTTCACCATCTTGGTCTTCATTGTTCTCGCGAAGGTCGTAGTTGAGCACGAGATTTTTGATGCGCTGTTGCTCCTCCTTTTCTGCCTGCTGCTGATTTCTCATCGCAATGGCGAATTGAGAATCGGACGGCAACGCAACGGTTCGGGTCTAGGAAGGGTTAATAGTCCATACGCAACCAAGAATGGCTGCACGTACCTGCTGGCGGTTCCCTTTCTTGGTCAGGAGGGAGAACGCCATTGTCCCAGCTGTGCCTTCAGCTGCTGCTCCCTCACCAGGCTCATTGTTGTTGGCCTCGCGTGCTTTCGATCGAACGGGGAGAGGGAGGTCAAATTGCTGTTTGCGCTCGGATTTGCGGGATTCTAAGCTTTCAGCCATCATCTTTGCATACTCACGCTCGAACTCGGCCTCGTCTTCGGGATCGATCTCCTCTTCCTGTCTTGTGACGACAATTTGTGCTTCTTCGTATTCGTTGTCCGAGTAAGAGTGGTTCTGCTCCAGGTCCTGTTCAACACGGCCTCGGTTGGTGTCTGTTACTACGGCAAGTAATGGAGCAGGCGCGCATACCTCTGCCTCTACGTCTTCTGAATTGTCATCATCGTCATCGTCATCTTGATCGCCAAGCTGGAGGTCATCGGCATTCTCGTCATCTGATGAAACGCCGCTAGTTCGATCATCGTGTTCCGTTGCCTGTTCAGCAGTTTTGTCGAGTCCGGAGCTCTTCTGGTCCGCCGTGACGGCCAGTTGGAAGACCTTGGAGGCCTCTTCTAGGTTCGAAGCGAGCTTCCACTGGGGTCGGGTGAGGGCGAAGATGTCCTGCACAAGAAACTCGATATCCATCGGCAAGGGATTTTTGGTGTAAATATAGTACTGGAAGAATGAAAGGAAGAAGTCCAGTTTCTTTCCAGCGGCACCCTTGTTGAAGTACATGCCGCAAGTTTCAAGGAGTGTCGATATCAGTCGGATGCGGAAGTAATCATCAGGCATATCGAACGGGTTGCTGCGACCGGGGACTGGCGGTCCTCCGTGGCCAAATGTCATGATTCTGTACATGACATCGAAGATGACGGGGTGCTCAAGCATCCTGTAGTTATAGAGCTCACCAAGATACTTGACCTCAGCAACACGGCGTTGGTTGAACTTGAAGTCGTTTTGCTCCAGGCCCCAGCACATGGACTCGACCACATGGTCAATAACACCAATGACAAAGTCGGCATGGTATCGGTAAAGGGCACTCAGCACAATTGCAAGAACATGGATGTTACCATATTTTACCTTGCCCGGCTTGGAGAAAACCTTATGGAGGATCCCCACCACCTCTTTCTCCTCCCAGTGTAGTTTGCGGATCTGTTTGAGTATTTTGCTGTAGTTCCGCTTAGTGAGATCGGTGTAGATCAACTTTCGAATGAAGAGCTCCATTGGCGTCCGTTCCTTCTGTTGAATGGCAGGTCGTTGAGGTGGGTCAACATAATAGACGGCGTTCTCTATTAGCATCTTTTCTGCCTGTCCTATGTGTTGCACGGACTTCTTGCGTTGAAGCGTTTCCAAGAATGACGCCATGCGCGGCGAGGTTTCGGGGTTGCGGAGCAAATAGCGACCACAGTTCTCCAGGAGGTTGCAGATGATCTCAATATTCACCCGGGAGAAGTCGTCCAGACTGACTTTCAAGCAGTGAAAGACAACATGTTCAGGCACTATCCCGAACTTGGTCAACTCAGCAAGGTACCGGATATTGCCCAGTCTTACTTGGCCGAGAAATTCTTTGTCCTTCCGTCGCTGAAGACTTCGAAACTCGGCATCAAGGTACTCAACGAGCCCTTTCGGGATATCAGGCATATACTTCCCCAATGTCGCAACGAGCCTCGACCAGCTAGGAAGCAGGTCTCCGCGACCCTTGGGAACGTCGGTCAATGCCCTAATCAGCCGGTTCCGCGATGCTTTGGAGTTCAAGAAGCAGAAATCGATAGCCATCTGGTCGATAACGTCTTTGCTTGTCAGATCGGGGAGACGAAGAAGTAGGGCGTCGACTTGGGCCCCAATGGTCTTGTTCGCAATCGCTGTCGACTGGTCGTCGGCAGCATTGTCGCTTGCCTTTGCTTCTGCGGCTTCAGGGTCTAATTTCTTGCCGACCGGTTCGTCCGCGTCGGCCTTCTTCTTCTTGACCTCCTCAAGAAGAATTCCAGGGACCTTGCCTTTGAGATCCACCAAGTTTTCGTAGAAGCGACGTTCTTCTTCATCCTCCCAAATCCCAGCGCCATCTCCCTGGCCGCGGAGATACTCACCAGCCTTGACAAGGCCAATTGAGCCGTTCGCTGACGCAGAAGGATCTTCAGTGTCTTTAAGGTCTGGCATCTCGGTCCCGAGGATGTCGGCGAGAACTTGGGCATTGGCGACGAGACGCTCTTGGGCCTTGACCTGCTTCTCGAAATTTGACTGGCGGTCCTCGAACACCTCCCCAGACTTGACATAGGCCTCGGCATTCTTGCGAGACTGGTTGTAGATTGCCTTTTGATCCCGAACAAGGTGAATCTTAACGTCTTCGAAATAACGCTTTAATATGTTCTTAAAGCGTTCCTGGAGCTCCGGAGAAGTAAACGGTGGGTCATCTGGCGCTGTGGAGCCTCCATCCTCACTATGATCCTCCGATTCGTTGGTCGCCTTGGTGACTCCGTCTTCCTCGACAGTTTTCCGCCCTTCGGAGCCCGCAGTCCGAACACCCAAGACATCCCAGCTGAAGGTCTTGACGAAAACCACGAGAAGCGGGAGGTTTGCATGTTCCCGGTCGTGACCAAGGAGGTCTTTTAGCACCTCCAAAGGGAAGGGTTCAGCACCGCCGCCCTTGTTCGAAGCCCGGGGTTTTGCGTCATTGGCTCTTCCGGCAGCGCCTTTGGTAGTATCGTCGGGTCGCGAGACATCGTCCAGAGTGCGCAAAACTCCAACAAGCCACAATTCAGTGACGACCCGGAGAAGAACACGCTGCCGTACCAGGCGGTCCTTTTCCTCCTTTTCCCGCGCCTCGGCTGTCAGAGTTTTGAGGTACGCCTTGTCCGGGGTCGCCATAGACTTGCCGAGAAGCCATCCTAGGTACTCTGTGAACTCGGTAGGCCCAAATCGTTGATGCAATGCGCTCACAATTTCGACGCCTGCCTCGATCTCGCCGGGTGACTTGAGTCTGCAAAGGCCTTCATGACAGGCCGATATGATCTCCGAGAGGTATTTAGACAAGCTGACGGTCTTGATCTCCTGAAGGAATGTGTTGAGTGTCGCAGCTGAGATGGCAGTTCGCAAGCGCTTGATGAAGGCAGTGTTCTTCTTGAGGGTTGAGTCGAGTGACTTCGTGACAGGAAACAGGTCTGCGATTGTAGACAGAAGGTTAGGTGGGTGTTGCAACTCGTCAAGGGATGTGTGCAGCCTGCATACTATTCTCGCCATCCCAAGCTCTCTGGTTAAGATCACGAAGCTCGCCTGGGAAAGCACAAAATCTGTCAGACAAAAGATTGACACGAATATGGGGGAGTGAGGGAGTACTTACGCCGCCTTGCGCGATCCATGATGTTTATAATTCGTTCTCAAGCGGGAATCGCCGGTGCCGGAACATTCGCAGGTTGAGGTGCTAAGGGCACATGGGAAATCGGAAGCGACAGGTGCCCTCAGCGGTGGTAGGCATCGGTGATTCTGTCTGGCAAAATAAAGCCGCGAGATTTCTCTGGCTCCAGAAGGTCTAACGGTGTTGGAAAGCCTGCGGTAGAAAGGTTGTTCCACTCGAAAACCAAGGTGCTTTCTTTGGACGGAACGCGGCCGTTGACGAAATTGATAAACGATAAAGTTAGTGAAGTGATCCCCTGAAGGGGGGCAGCCCATGTGCAGCTTGTCTCTCCATTGGCGGGCTTGACGCGTTAAGCGATCTTTCCGCCGCGTGAACCCCGCAGAGCTATGACCACCGGAGGATTTCGAGGCCAGCACAGACAGCATCACCAAAAAATGATCCCTGACGTCGAAGGCCAGATTGATCAGACATCCGACCATTGCACTTACCTCGGGTTGCTTCCCAGACTGGGGCAGAAAAAGGGTTATTCTGTGTATGATATTGGTTTTTTTGTTTTTTTTTGGGGGGGGAGACCCATGTTACATCGATGACTAGGAGCACAAGGAACCAACCACCGATGTTGATCCCGCGCCTGTCAAAATCAAGGAACAAGGCAACTGACAATTAAGACAGATACTCCCGCGATCAGGGGGAGCGCGCAGCTAAAATAACTTGAAACTAATGTTGAAATAACATTACAAATACTGAGAACATTAAACCAAAGACCCGATGAATTGGAACTCGGGATACGTATGCACTTCGTTTTCTTCTCTGACAGTGCCAAGTGGTGTGAAGAATGAGCCGGACTGCCAACGCTGGAGCCACTCAAATTGTACAAAAATAACCATATACAGTATCTGTTCAACATGGCACCGAACAGTTTCAAGACATAGTATGTTTTTCAACAGGCATATTATAATTTCTCCCAACACATAATATTATATTCAAAGGCATAGAAAGTTTATTCTAATGTTTTGCGGTCTTTTTTTAAAGCCCTTCTTTTCAAAATCATACACGAAAATTCTAAGATAGAAGGTTTTTCTGTACAGGGCGCGCTCGGCAATCGAACCACCACTTTGGTAAGTGCAAATGATCTCTGATGACGAGGGGCAAGTGGGGGACAAAAAAACGCCCAGCGGAGGAGCAAGTATGTTTCTGAAAACAGGCACATACACATGTTAAATTAGGTATTTAATGTTTTAGAGGCCCAAAAGTTTCCTTGAGCAGTCTCAGAAGGACTCCGTGTGTAGATTCTTTGGTCACTGACTTGGAGTGTGCTGTGTAGCTGAGGTGAAGCATATCTTGGCATTCGACAGGGGAGGGTAATCCCGCCACGGGCAAGACGTCTTATCTGATTGACACCCTTGCCGCATCCCACACGCCGATCAAAACGATATAGAGCAAAACTTCAACTAATAAAGTATGTGGAAAAGAACAGAAGTAGAAGAAGATCCGATCCAGAGTTTTCTAATCTTAGTCTGGAACCCGTTCCTTTTTGAGACGACGTCAAAAATGCTTGGCTGCGGTGGCCTGTGGTTCCGGGCTGTTGATGCATCTCCGTGCAAGTCCTTTAGCGGCCTCCTTATCAGGTGCGCTGATTTGCTCACGACAAACCATTTTGGCAAACCTAGATAAGACGAGCCAACACCAGCGGCCAGAATTACTTTCCCCGGACCCGAGGTCTGTGTAAATCCGCGGAACCAAGTCCCGTTGCAATGGCTCGCATCGATGTATCATTCTCACCTGCAGTTCATGGCCGCGGAGGGAATGACCCCATGGCAAATCTGCCCGTGCCGTCTCCCGCGGGATGAAGAATCGACAAAGCTTCCCCTCCACTCCCTAGGTACCTAGAAAGTCCGGCCGACTTGCCCCCGTCGAAGGTATACCCCGGAGATACTCTTTGAGACCAACGGATCGAGAAAGTCTCGGCTCTAGCAGGCCTACTAGACGACCGGACGACCTGTGACCCATCTGTTCGTCCCGTATATCCAGATCTACCCGCCCATAATTCATGTTTCCTCTCCCTATCTGAAAGAGAGTTCCAAGTCTCGCCGTATCTCAGATCGAGAAAATCCGAAGGCGTGATTTGGATAAGCTTGTTCACCTCTTGGTTTTAACAGCCAACAACTGTTTCAGTATGGAAGTCCTATCTCCCCTCATGCCGCCGGCCAACGGACGGTCGGCTCTATTTGGGTTCAGCCCTCGACCTACTAGTCCTCGTGTAGGCTTACGCAGTCTCAACAACCGAGACATGGAGGACAATACCACCGCGGTTCCCGACGTCAATAACACCAGGACAACCGAGTCCAGCGGGGTTCCGCCTCCGTATACCATCCCACCGAAGCCTAGGGCAAATAAAGTGCTTCCCGAAGACTTAAAAACACCCGATAAGCATGTGGAACGCGATCCTCGCCTGATTAGGCTGACAGGTGTTCATCCTTTCAACGTGGAAGCCCCGCTGAGCGCCCTTTACGACGAAGGTTTCCTTACCACGAAAGACCTGCACTATGTGCGAAACCATGGGCCTGTGCCGTTGGTTGAAGACAGCGAAGTGCTTGGCTGGGAGTTCAGCGTTGAAGGCATGGTTGAGCGACCGGTCAAGATGACACTGCGGGACCTTCTGAAGAATTACGAGCAGCTCACATACCCAATCACGCTTGTCTGCGCCGGAAATCGACGAAAGGAACAGAACATGGTTCGCAAGTCCAAAGGTTTCTCCTGGGGCGCCGCGGGGGTCTCAACGGCTCTGTGGACTGGTGTCGCCCTGAGCGACCTCCTGGCCAGGGCTGGTCCCAAACGAGGGGCCAGATATGTTTGCTTTGAAGGCGCTGATAAACTCCCGAATGGGTATTACGGCACATCGATCAAGCTCACATGGGCGATGGATCCTGAGAGGGGGATCATGGTGGCCCACAAGATGAACGGCGAAACTCTTCATCCCGATCATGGGAAGCCTTTGCGAATCGTCATCCCCGGACAGATCGGAGGTCGCAGCGTCAAGTGGCTCAAGCGCATTATTGTCACATCAGCACCAAGTGATAACTGGTACCACATTTACGATAACCGAGTTTTGCCAACGACTGTATCGCCAGAGGAGAGCGCAAATCTTCCAGAGACATGGAAGGATGAGCGTTACGCCATCTACGATCTGAACACCAACAGCGCGATTTGCTATCCCGCCCATGATGAGACTCTGTCCCTGGCTGAAAATACTGAGTCCTACAAGCTCAAGGGCTATGCATACAGTGGAGGCGGCAGGCGGGTGGGGAGGCTTGAAGTGACGCTTGACCAGGGGAAGACATGGACGCTCGCAAATATCACTTACCCGGAAGATGACTATCGATTGGCGCCCCAAGACGACGTGTTGTATGGCGGCAAGCTTGACATTTCTTGGCGGGAGTCCAGTTTCTGCTGGTGTTTTTGGAGCTTGGATATGCCGGTGTCGCGGCTCCAAGGTGCAAAGGATGTGATGATCAGAGCGATGGATGACTCCATGAATGTTCAACCTCGCGAAATGTATTGGAGTGTCCTGGGGATGATGAACAACCCCTGGTACAGGGTGGTCATTCACAAGGAGGCTGATACGCTGAGGTTTGAGCACCCTACTCAACCTGCCAATATTGCGGGTGGCTGGATGGAGAGGGTCAAGAATGAGGGGGGCAACTTGATGAATGGGTTTTGGGGTGAGAAGGTGTTGGGTGAGGAGGCCACCGTCGTTGAGCAAGAGCCGGTCAAGGAGATCTCCATGGTCAACGATTCAGTCAAACGAGCGATAACCATTGACGAGATTCGACAACATAGTGGCGAAAATGAGCCCTGGTTCATAGTAAACGGGCAGGTATACGACGGCACCGCTTTCCTTGAAGGTCATCCCGGCGGCGCTGCCTCGATCTTTGGGGCCGCTGGCCAAGATGCAACTGAAGAGTTCATGACCATCCGTATGCATTCCCCGTACGCTTCCTTATATCAGAGTTTACTAACGATATCGGTACCGCAGACAGCGAGAATGCTAAGGCCATGATGCCCGACTACCACATCGGGGCCATCGACCCAACGGCCCTAGCCCAACTTGGCGCAGAACCAGAGTCTATAACATCATCCTCCCCGCGGCCCATCTTCCTCCAAACGAAAGCCTGGTCGTCCGCCATGCTCGTAGCAAAGGAAAAAATCTCACCAGACAGCAAAATCTTCGACTTTGCTCTTGACCACCCAGCCCAAACCATCGGCCTTCCGGTCGGCCAGCACCTCATGATGCGCGTCCGTGATGGAGTCACTGGTGAAGCCATCATCCGAGCGTATACCCCCATCTCCGAAGGGAGCGATGCGGGAATTCTACGGATCCTCATCAAGATATACTACGATACTCCCCAGAACAAGGGCGGGCGTATGACGCAAGCCCTGGACGGACTGCCACTGGGCAGAGCGGTCGACTTCAAGGGACCCGTGGGGAAATTTGAATACCTTGGCAAGAGTTTGTGCCGCATTAACGGGAAAGAGAGGAAGGTGAAGCGGTTTGTCATGGTGTGTGCAGGATCGGGAATCACACCAATCTATCAGGTCCTGAGGGCGGTGATGAAGAATAGCGAGGACCCGACTCAGTGTCTAGTTCTGGATGGGAATAGGGTCGAAGAGGATATATTGCTGAAGGGAGAGCTTGACGCAATGGTGGAGGGCGGTGGCGGACGTTGCAAGGTGCTGCACACGTTGACCAGGCCACTGGCGTCTTGGCAGGGGTTGAAAGGGAGGATGGATAGGGCCCTGTTTGACCGGGAGGTAGGGGGCCCTCCAGAGGAAAGAGACACCATGGTGCTGGTTTGTGGCCCTGGGACGATGGAGAGTAGCGTGAAGAGAATTTTTGCGGATATGGGATGGGAAGACGAAGATATCTTGTTCTTTTAGGCTCGTATGAACTCTTGGTCAGCAAGCTCTCAACCAATTCTTCGATAAGATAGAATATTAGTTAGGCCGCAAATAAACCTCGAATGCCGCATTGCAATTGAAATGGAATTGTTCGGACAATTCATGCAAATAAAATTTTCTTCTGGGTTTGATGTTCCCATGTCAGGTCGAGAGGTTGTTTGGTTGCCAAGCCTGCCTCTGTGTTGCAAGCACGTGACTCCACACGTGACTCCATTCGCCAATCCCCGGCTCAGAAGCTCTGACGTTGTCGACACTCGGGAGTCGGGAATTTTGGCCGCACCCGTCAACCAACACCACCAATCCACCCAACACCGCCAATTGGACCCGCCCACGATGCGTCGGACCTTCCGCCTGCTCGCGAGCGTCAAGCCGGCGCGCTACCTCGAGGCGGGCAGACCGACGGGTCTGACGGGCCTGTACACGCACCCGTCACCGCGCTCAACGTTGCTCTACCTCTACTCGTCGACCCTCGACAAGCTCAAGGCCGTGCCCGAGCACTCGGTCTACCGCCAGTCCGTCGAGGCGCTCACCAAGCAACGAATGGCCATTGTCGAGGCTGCCGTACCCCCCGGATACGAGGAGTGGGCCGTCAGGGCCCGCAAGATCATCGTCGACGAGGCCGAGGCGGCCAAGAAGCGCGAGATCCTGGCCGAGGAGCTTGAGAAGAACGAGAAGGCGCTCGAGGCGCTCCAGAAGTCAGCCGATGCGGGTGCGAGCAGTGGTCTCAGCAAGGCTGAGGAGGAGCGCGTTTACACCATCGCTGCCATCAAGCGACTGCTTGCCCAGGTGCCCGAGGTTCCCAAGGATATCAACATTGTGGCCAGCGCTGCGTTGGAGGGGGATGCTGCTGTTCGTGTGGAGCGCGGCGGCCAGACGTTCTTCATCAGGCATACTCCGATCCCGCTGGACCAGCGCGATCAGGAGTGGGATGGCGACTTTGACCCCAAGTTCGCGGGTGTTGGGATGCTCAAGGAGACGGCTGAAATCAGAGAGAGTCTTGAAAGGGCCCTGAAAGAGAACATTACCGGCGAGAAGCTGGCTGAGCCGGTGACCCCGGGTGCTCTGGAGCCGGAGCCGCAATTGACGGTTGAGCAGTAAGTGTTGACATATGCTACCTGTGGGGATGGGTTTCTAACCTCGACAAGGATCTCTGAGATTGAGACCAAGATTGGTGCTGGACTTATTGAGGAGGTGGTTCAGGTTGCTGAGGGCGAGCTCAGGCTCGTGGATACCATGGTGCAGGCCAAGGTGTAAGTTGGCCAAAACCGAAGTTTGGAAGCAATACACTAACATGTTTACGCAGTTGGGAGAGCCTAGAGGAACAGCCTGCGGAGAACCAGTGGCAGTATTTTGAGCGAAAATCATAGGCGACCGGCGTGGTGAGATGAGCAGCGTTGGGGCGGTTGTACCATCAGTGAGTGTACATAAAATAGACTTGGGATGTGAATATACCAAACACCCTAAGCTGGCGGTTAGATCAAACTTGACTCGGAACGCACGGGTGAACGTAAAATCGGAGCTGCGTTCGAGAAGCGCCTGGTTAGACCCGGCTGTAAGGCTTGTTTTCATCCTTTTTAGCATTGTCAAGACACGAGGATACGTTTTGCCTGTCAATTATCACGGTATATCACAGGAGAAGTGCTTGTAATGATTTGAGAATGGATCTAGGTCCCTCTCATTCGTGAAATTGTATCACATAAGCTGGTTTAGACTTGTGTGGGTGAGAATGACAGGAACTGCTAAAGCATGCTCTCAATTCTCAGCTTAAGATATCCTCGACGGGATTGCCTGGAAAACATCCGAGCAATGGGTTACCATTGATTTTCTCGCTCAGGGCAAAAAAACGTATCATCGCAATGTACCGCAGGCACCTTGAAGGCGGGGTGGAACTCTGAAGCTTTGACGCCTAAGCTTCCATCTTTCAACATTCACACTCGTTCGTGCTCACACAACCCACATCATCTCCCCACCAGAGCCCCCCAATTTCCGAAGAAAATAAAACAGAAACTTCAGCCTACCAACCGCAACAATGAACACCCCCTCGTCTTCCAAACGGAAACGTTCGCCCCCCCGCTCCCCCACCATCAACCCCCTCTCCCACAGCCCTTCAACCCTCCGCCAACTCGTTCTAGCTGGTCACTCCTCCGACCTCCCCCTGCCCTCCGACAACCACCCATCCTTCCCTCACCGGCCCATCCCCTCCCCTCGCCGCCACAGCCGACATGTCAGAGCACCCTCCCAACACGCCAGCGACGGCGACGACGAAGTCGGCCTGACCTCGGGTCCCAACTCCAACAACGACTCCGACACCGACGGCGAGGAGATCCGCAGGAAAATCGACGCCGTGCGCGGTGACCGCGCAGCCAAGGCCTACCGCAAGCGCGTCGGCCCCATGGCGGCTGTGGTGCAGCGGTTCCTCAGCGAGGGCGACATCGAGTCAGCAAAGCGGGCATTTGGGCTGCTGCAAAAGGGGCTGGTGTACGGGACGCGAGTTGACCTACGACACGGGCGGTACTGGGAGATGGGAGTGGAGATTCTGATGAGGGAGGGCGAGGACCATCAGCAGACGGGGGAGGGGAAGCTAGAGAACCTGAAGAGGATCAAGAGTTTTTATGAGACGATGGCGCAGATGCATCCGTGGAGTCGGATGCACCCGAACGTTGTGAGCGCGCTGGATTTTTACCCGGGTGTCTTTGGGATTGAGATGGAGGCGGTGTATCTAGAGCACAAGATGGGGACCGAGAAAGTTGCGGAGGCGTGGAGGCGTGGCGAGCTGGACGGAGGAGAAGACGAGGACGATGTGGAGATGGAGGATGGGACGACCGGTATGGGGTATGAGGAGGACCGGGATCTTGAGGTCAGCCCCGAGGATCGTAGGCTGCGGAGGGTACAGGATGGTTTGCGGAGGAGGGCATTGGAGCAGATGAGGGAGTTGGAGGTCAAGATGGATGGGGTTATGGAGGCGCCGCCGTTTTCAAAAGACCATGAGCTGTTGCGGCTGCGAGGAATGGTGGCGCTCTATATCGCTGACCTCTGTGTGCCGTTGGAGACCCGTTCTGAGATTGAGAGGCTCGAGGGTGAAAGAGTAAGGAATGAGGCGAGAGACAAGGCCAAGACGGCCTTTCGGGCGATCAAGAAGGGCGGAGGGGAGCTGGGGGAGAGATGGATCCAAGCCATGATTGAGGAGGATGACGAAGAAGAGGCAGGGGGCCAAGGGTCATTACCTACGCATTCGTCTCTCCCCATGTATTCGTCTTTACCGATAAGATAGTGTGGACATCGTCCTACGGCACTTGGTTACATGAAAAACCACCGCTACTCTAGACTGTGTTTCTGAGTATTCCTTCGTGAGCTTTACACCTGCCACGCTACCCTACCTACACGATATCATTGCCCTGTCATTGCCCCATGCCGAGCCCACCCATGCCATATTCTCCAAGGCGATCAAACTGCCGAGTTCCCAGGCGTGGAAACCTTATAGTCCTTCGCCCATCGCTGGTAGATAAGTGCCCTGTTGTTATTCCCGACCACCACGCACCATTCTCCTTCTGGGCTCCAGCCAACCTGTCTGCCCACAAACGCGCCCTCAATACCTGCCGATTTATGGGGCTTGATAAGCCCCTGTGGGTTGCTTATATCGTACGTCTCGGCCCAGTTGTCCAGCGTTATCTTAGTGTGCTGTCCGATACCAGTAAACAAAGTATCTGGGTCCGGGCTTGCCGATACCATGGAGTCTTTGTCTGCGATAGGGGCTCGCAAATTCGCTGCTGCGTCGTGCTTCTTACCCCTCTTGACAGACAGCCAAGATGGCTTAATCGGCGGCGCTATCTTAATTTGCTGTGCTTCCTTCAGGTCCTCGATATACCGGGAGTACGTTATGAACCGTTCCAGGTCCCAGAAAAAGGTTTTTGACTTGGCGTTCGCGAACGCTAGAATCGGGTGCTTTCCGGGGACGTTGAACATCCGAAACCGCAAGAAAAACTGAACGCCGCAGTCTGGTGTGTGAAACTGAAGGAGTCTGGTGAAGTGTGCGGGGCGATCGGGCGTCAGGGTGGGAGTATATGCCGACCGTGTCTCCTTCTTGGTATCATATGTTGTTGGGGCTTCAGAAGGCGAGAGGACTGGGTCTTGGGACGAGAAGCCCTCAATTCGCCAAAGGACAATTGAGTCTTCGTGACATGCTCTCGAAAGTATCAGGTCTCCGAAGAACGCAACACTAGCACAGACAAGTTAGTAGGGAGTTTCACCCAAAGGTTCTCATCACGTCGGCTTACCAGTCCACAAGTCCGCTATGCACCTCAGAAGATGAGAAGTGCGGGTAATGAAGTATGATGGGAACCTCGGCGTGCTCAGTGGGAAGCTCCGGGATTGCCCACTGCGCAACGGTTAGCCTCCAAGCAGGGCGTTCGGGAGAAAGGGACCTACCATGTTGATAACTTGGTCGTGTCCCGCGGAGAGGACGTACCGGCCTGTATCATGCCATGCCTGGAAAAGATTAGTAAAGCAAGAGAGTCAAGCGTTTCTAGACGCACAACGCTGAGCAAATCCCACACATGGCCTTCACCGCCGAGTAAAGCCAAACACGGCTGTTTAATATGGGCTGTTGCCAGGCTCCATATCCTGACCGTGGTGTCATCGGATGCAGAAGCTATGATGTAGGGGTTAGCAGGCGATGTTGCAAGATCGTTGATTCCCTGTTGTTCCGTTTAGCTTAGACGGCATGCTGTGTTCGGCGTTCAATGCTTACACCGCCATGCCCAACGAGCGTCTGTTCAAAAGTCAGCGTCCGTAATACCTAGGGGACATGAAGGCAGGTTTTGGCGGGGGGTAACAGGGACCTACGTTGGCCACCTTTCCTTCAACGACGTCGTACACATCGATTCTTCCACCGCTGCCCGTGACACAGATCAAAGGTCGGTCAGTCTCTGGGTCCTTTGACCAGCAGCATGCGCAATTTGATGCCTCTTCCTGGATTGGGTGAGATTAGAACATGGGCGACACAGTTTTTCGATGGCAGTCGCCTTGGACTCACGTCGTCATCTCTGATGACCTGGATGATCTCGCAGGGGTTTGCGTCGTTTGTTTGAGACAGCCGGCATACTACAACCTTGAATTGTTGCACAGGTGTGAAAAACAACGCTCCCGGCGGGCTGGCTTGAGGCTGGCAAACTTACGTGCTTCTTGCTGATGGCTGCGAAGATCGGGGGTGCGCCTTCGGGGTTGTAGGGGTAGAATTTGACGTCAAAGAATTCTATGTCCGGGTCAGCCAATTCAAGGGTGATGGTGAATGCACGCGGAGCCGTTACCTTGAGCTTGTTGATCTTCACCGCTCAACGCTTTGCAGTCATCCTGGAACGTGAAGGAGGCGCGGAGTTTGGGAAGCTCCCACTCGCTCAGATCGGCAGCCGGCATGGTAACGGTGTCAACTCATAAGGGGGTAGCTGGTAGACCCGCAGAGCATCGGCTCCAGCTCCGGGGCCCGTGGGATCAGTGGGCGGACTGGCAACGGCAGTTGGTCAATCGGCAATGGCACTTGAGTACGGGCGCGGCTGCGGATTGCCTTCGAGTCGCGCTATGAGCTGCCTTTTACGTTAGAGGCTTAAAGCTAGGAGCTGCAAATTGATGAAATGCCAAGTTCTGGGGCAGAAGCGAGTATGGTTGTGAGCGTTTGGCCCCAGCATCTCGTTGACTTTGTGCCGAACAGGGTGAAGCTTGACGTGCCACCTCAAGCGCGACGCGGTTCAAGTGGCATGCAGGTACATCGGTACTTCTATCTACCCCGCCTTGGCGCTTCTGTGCTGGAGAACCTTCTTGAAACTTGACATCTCCCACTTCCAATGCACTGCCACCGCAAGACCTCTTCTCAAGTCTTTTCACGTTATGATGTTGGTTCTTGACGGTCTGATACTCTAGATCCAGCCGAGAACTGGACGCGACCTATTGTCACGAATTGGAGCCACCAGCTTATCAGGGCGGATTGAGGCCAAGCTCTTATCTCGCTGGATGCGGGGCACTGCGCAAAAATTACCAACGAGTGACGGTCTCCAGCACTAAAATGGCGAGCGTTTTCGACACGGTTTTGGTCCGAACGGCAACACCGTAACGCCGTTCTGCGAAGACTGCGTAGTCCCATTCTGGGGCGGGGAACCTGATCATTTTGAGACGCTCGGTACCGGCGTCAGGGTACGGTAGACGGCAAGACGGGAAGGGGAGGGGGAGCAAGGGAACGGAGAATGCCGCACATCACAGTCCCCGAAAACTCTCGGGCTTCCTTCTGATCCAGCCCGTCAGCAAGCCACAACCCCACGCCAAGACCGGGCCCCGTGCGTCTGGCTGCTTTCTTGGCTAGTTCGGGTATGGCGTTACTGGAGACGGCAGAACGGCATGTCCAGTTTCACCTCCACCTCCACTCAGTTTTCCACACAGTTCCACAGTAATGGGACGTCTCGTTGACAATCCAGCTGTGCGACGAACTACGCACGTACGGTAATGCGGCTGTGTGTAGCTACCGGGAAATCACGACCTAGGGATATTGCAGACGGATCACCCTCATCACCACCATCAGGGGCTCGCTGCTACCTTCACTACGGCCTGCGACAGCCGAAGGCACGCACGGCTGGGGCGTGGCAACGAAACTAATTGACCGTCTGTGGGACACAAGGGGCGCCCGACGAGCCCGGTCTTCGCCCGTCCGGACCGTGGCTCCAGAAAACGGCGCCTCCCAACCAGGGTTCCGAGAGGAGGTCGACAGCGGGCCCGCACAGGGCTTGACCGGCTAATCTGATGATGTTATGTCAGGTTGCCAAATCCCGGACAAAATAAACAGCACACGCAAAACAAGGGGGTGCTTATGAGGAAAAGGAGTATATCTAGGATCCCAATGCATCGTTCAACATTTGAATGCTCCAAGTACTACTGAAAATTATTGTGCTTTTATGTTAACGTCTATTCGAATTCATAATACCTGTCTAGGCCGCTTGAAGTAGCATCAACTGGATTCAGTATGCCGATTTCTTTGTCGCCAACTTGGTTGCTGGGTGCTTCAAGCCTAAACCTTCTCCATACCGCTGGGTATTAGCCCAAGCTGTCTCCCGACTTGGAAATGAGTCTCCGATTATCTCCCTTGCGTAGAGAAGTCATTTCGGGCGACAGAACCGGTTTGAGCTTTCAAGTACGGGGTAGTGAAGGAATGAATATTTGGGTCCGAGAAAGAACTGGTTGTCTCGTCGCTTGCCCAGCCCTACGAAGCCCCTGACAGCAAGTACCGCTCGACGGAGCTGAACTACCTACCTCCCAATCCCGACCTGCCTATCCCTGTCGCCCGGCTCTCGCAAGCTTTGCTGAAAGGGGTCAACCGGTTGGCAGGCTTCCCGATGTCCGTTTTGTTGACCTCATCAAGGCCAGAAAATCGTGAACTGAACAGTATGTGCAGTATGTCCTTGAGGTCGGGCAGCGATGGCGGACCAAGAGCCGAAGGAGTCCTCTAGCGGGCAGAGACGCTAGAATGCCGACGAGGGGTGCTTAGGCGCATGCACTCGAGAAAAGGGAGGTGCGCCTCCTGTCAACCACCTTCCAACCCAGGGCTTGACGGAAGGCACGGTTTCCGTTTTAGTCCCCCTGCTTCTCACGGCCGCCTTCAGCGGCCACCTGCCTCCACTTTTTTCATTCTTACCGCCGGGGTGTCCCGCTCGACTCAATTGCCTGCCCGAAGCGTGGGAGGGTTTTCTCTTCGATTGGCCCGTTTTATTTGGGCAGGATTGCTTTTGGACGTCTCGATCGCTTTCTTTTTCCGTGGTCAGTCTGAATGAAGGAGGGCGTGCAATTTTTCTTCAGCTGACTTTTGTTATCACACCTTCTACTTTGCTACGTCAACACGGGCTAGGACATTCCAGACGGCCAGAGCCGAGCCAGGACCCGACGCGGACCACACCAACGAAGCAGGTAAAGCTAGCTGCCTCTCTGCCGGGGATACAATCCGACTGGAGATTAAGACGGATGCACCCGGTGGCAGAGGCTGAATCTCCCCGGCTCGGAGTGGATGGGAGCTCGTGCCTCTTCTTTCCTGCCCCAGATTTCACGACGACACAAAACTCCTCCAATCCTTGATCAAGAAGACCGGGTTGCTGCTAGCATCTTCCCTGGCCCATAGCCGTGTTCCCGCCCTCGGCCCATTCAGCGTGGTGAGCGTATGGGGGAGCAACGCGCGACTGGTGTAGTAGTCCCACGGCCTCTTGTCTTATACTACCTCCTCAAGCCGACCCAGTCTTTTCCGCTCTTCTGTCTGTGGGGGTTGACTCCAAGGCGCGCGGCACTCTCCGTCGTCACTCGTTTGGACCTCGAACCTTGACACGCCTGATCTCACTCTCACCCGGAGAAAACATAAACTACACCACTGACACCAAAAGTACATTGGCTGCTGTCGCCCGCCACTCCTGGTGAAGCAGAGGTTAGCCAGTTCCCGACTCACCAGCTTCGCGGTACCGTCATCCGCATCCTCGGTTTTCTGTTCTGCAGCAAACCGACTCTTCACCAGCCGTGGAACATGTACGGGCGCCTCCCGTTGTAGCTACCTATTCTCCGACCTCACAATTAGAGGCTTTCTGCCCCCCCCGCGAACTGCACGCTGCCGCCTCAGTCTGGCTCTTGTGCTTCTCTCGTCGGACAAACGCAGACGAGTGGCCTGAAGGAGAGGGCCACACCATTGTCTCGGCTCAACGGTTCACGGTCACGACGGGGCTTGGGTGTCTCGTACCGCTTGCTTGACAGCAAGGGCACACCAGAAAACCCGACACGAACCCTCGCCACTGTCACCCGAGACCGGTTCTGCACTCTGGACTGTGTTCTTCTTCGGCGTGAACGGCTCTCTGTGCCCCGACTTTCGGTTCAACACTCAACGCTGTTGACCGTCCAGGCTGTTAGTTTACAGGCTTCGGCTACGAGTTGTTGGCCATATCTTGCCACGTTAACTGTCGTATCGGACTCCCGCCAAGCAGTGCTGGTCGATTGATCTCCAAGATTGCATGAGTCACATTGATCAAATCGGACTTCAAAGCAGGTCGTTCAAACGACCGGCGACAATCAAGACCGATGGACCCGCAGGATCAGACGTTTATGACTATTCACAGTAGGTCTATTCGCTGCGTTTGCACCGTGAGATGTCGCGCCTGAGGACACGAACTGATGGTATGCCGTGCCGATAGACCTTACCCCCGATGCCAATATACTCTTTGCGTCTGAGTCGATATTCGACATTCTTGGATATCGGCCTGAGGAAGTCGTCAACCAGTCATGCTTTGACTATTTTCATCCAGATGAGGTGCCTTTGGCTCGGTCCGTCCACAGTAGAGGCGTACGCTTAGATAAGGCCGCGGTCCTTCACTATGCTCGCATTCTCTCGAAAGATGGACGTTGGGTGAGCTGCGAGTGCTGCTTTACTGTCGTTCACGATGTTTTGGTAGCGAGCACTAGCATTTACAACGGGGGCGCTAAAAGTGAAGGTAAACCTTGGTGGCTGGTTTGGCAAGCTAAAATCCAAGCTGACATTTGGCAGGGAGAGCATTGACGGCACCGCGGGTCAGAAGGCTGTTCTCGAGCTCGCCCCGTGACCCTCGTTACCATATGCTGGAGCATCTATCCCCCAAATTCAAGATGCCACCTACTGAACGAGAACCTCGAGCTGCCTTGGTGCTCAATAGGTTCACCCGAAACCTGACAATCATGTTCGCGACAAATGCTGTCACCACAATTCTCGGACTGCAACCAAGCGAGCTGCTCGAGAGACCCTTCTATCACTGTATCCAAGAGAATTGCTTGGCGGATGCAATCGCTTGCCTTGAGAGCGCAAAGAAGAATGAATCCATTGCCTACCTGCGCTTCCGATTTCGAGACCCACGACAGGATGACCAGGGGTTGGTGATTGAGCACGACGAACGACGCGATGAGGACGAAGACGAAGACGACAGTGACAACGACAGCACGGAGAGTGATGACACGGGTCGAAGCGATACCAGCTCGGTCATTGGGAAGACTCGGGGTGTCGAGAATGACATGGAAATCGACGATCCTCCTATCACTGCAACTCGGGATTGTCATGCTCCAAGAGCCGGGAATCCTCCAGGCGTGTCCTGCCAAGATAATTTGACAACACTACGCTCCAGCGATCCGACCTCGCACCATCGCGGCCGGGATGAAAGTTCTTTCGAACTTGAAGCCGTTGTATCTTGCACTTCGGATGGACTTGTCGTTGTACTCCGTCGAGCAAGGCCACCGATCCCAGATCCGCAGTTACCTCTAGTCCCAGCTTTCAGCTACGAGAATGGGCTCTTCGCGGCGCCTTGGGGTATGCAACCAATCGAGCCCTACTATCCCCCTGAACTTCTCTACACCTTTCGAGCACCCTTCTTGCCGCAATATATGCCTTTGCAAGAGCACGTCAAGAGGGCCGGAGGACCACCAAGGGATCGTATGTAACTTCTCCTCTGTTACGGAGGTATACTAACTTGTGTCTGTAAGAGCTTATGCGATCGATCCAGGATGTGGCCGTTTTCGCCTGGGCTGTAGTCGGCATCAATGGCAATCTTGCCACCTACGGCCACGGGTTGCCACGCGGAGGGGCCCAGCCCTGCGACGGCCTCCCCGTCTGGGACCCGAGCGTCGGCCCAACATCATACCAAGGACCCGAAAATCGAGCAATCCTGCGGGACTCTCGTCTCGATGCCACATCCAGGACAAACTTCGGTTATAGGGCACGCTTCGGTCTTGATCACGCACCAACTGAACGACAATCTCCGCTATCTCTTCCTGACGACACAGCTCATGGCGGACGATCACACCCAGAAAACTCTCGTTCGCAGTTGTGCAGTCTTGCCCACGGTAACGAGCAGCTATATCGCCACATGGCATCCCCGCGTTGCATGGTTGAGCAAAGTCGTCAGGGGTACGTCGGTCCCCGGGGTGGGAGGTGTAACTGTTCAGCACGGCCGCACACGGAGCAGTCGGGTCCAGTCAACCATCGCGGCTGTGGCGATGCTCCCACCTTCCAATCACCACCCGCAGAAGACTCGCATTATCATGTTCCGTCCAGGCGACAATAAAAGCAGAGTCACGATAAAAGTTTCCACAGTCGGGGATACAGCCCCGGCAGTTTATTATTTGATCATCTATATCTCGGCGGCAATTCTGATTTCAATACCAAAATTGCATCTGTGTCAAGATGGCCGTTGGAGAAGCCATCGAGGTGGCACTTGGCATACCCAGCGAACTGGGAACAGGGCTATCATCATTTTGTTAGAAATGACCCGGAAGACATAAACTGGCGTGAGATACCCAAGGGATTTGTTTGTTATAAATGACACTCGAAGACAACTGTCTGGAGGACAAGGGATGGAATAGTATTTTAATATTCAACCATACGTAATATGTCAATCACTCATCGCGTAACCCGTATACTCGGTGCTTACTTACTTTCAATTAGCGCATTTGGATAGATTGAACCAGAATTGTGCTGATGAGAGTCGCTCCCTCACGTCCATAGGCAGCAAATCATGAGAGCAGCACAATAGAGGGGTCTCATCGGTGTTCGTTTGTTGGCGGGTTCCGCATGGAGGTGCGTCAGCGAGGAGCTTGGGCCACCCAAGCAGGCGACGTCAACTTTCCCGGAGACGAGGAAAGATCAGGCAGGGGTTCAGTCACTTGAGGAAACCGTGGAACTTGACTGCGAACAAGCAAATACGATTTCACCACACAAGCAACGCAGCGCAACAAGGAGGTAATCCGCGCGACGATATTCCTGGGTCGATCACCCCTTTCGATTGATCGAATACAGTTAACTACATACCTGCGCACCTGCGACGCGCAATCCCAGACAAAGCCGCAACGATGGCCACGCGAAAAGACTACCACAACCCTTCGATCGAGGATGACGAGCTCATAGACCCCGATGATGGTAAATAACAGGAACCTTCCAAGGGAACCCCTCATTGCATCCAACTAATCAGAATCTTTGGTTTTTTTCTAGCCGACCTCAACGATTTCGACGACCCTCTCTCCCACCCTTCCACATCCTCCCGCGCTCCCCTGACGGGCTCGATCGGGTCCTCTTCCAACCAGCAACAGTCTTCCTCGGCCTGGACCTCCCGTATCCCCGGCGAGGACCGGCGCGCCCCGACAAATACCATTGACGAGACGGTCTGGGAAACACTGCGCCGCGACTTGCTCGCCGTCTGGTCCAAGATGCGCGAGGTCTTGTATCCCAAGTACCTCTTTGGTGGAACCATGTTCGAGTCAGCTGAGGGTCTGCGGGGTGCGTATCAGAACCTGCGCGGGGCGGGCTTGTCCGGTGCGAGGGAGGAGCTAGCTGGCATGGCGGGTCGTGTCATGGATACCGAGGCGCTGCTGGGGCAGAATTACATGAGCCCTGGGCTGAGGGATTGGGATTTGTGGGGGCCGTTGATTTTTTGTCTGGCTCTGAGTGCGTTGCTCAGTTTCAGAAGCAGGGAGGAGCAGAGGGGAGTGGTGTTTAGCGGGGTGTTTGCTATGGTGTGGATCGGGGAGGCGGTTGTGACGATGCAGATCAAGTTGCTTGGGGGGAATATGTGAGTTTTCCTCTGCCTCCCTCCCCCCCCCTTTTTTTTTTTTTTTTCTGGTCCTAACCTGACTTTTTTCTAGTTCGTTTGCGCAAAGCGTGTGTATCATTGGCTACACGCTGTTTCCTCTTGTGCTGGCTTCGTTGCTTTCGGCGCTGGGGTTATACTGGATCGCGAGAATCCCGGTTTATCTATTGCTCGTCTGTTGGTCGCTGGCTGCGGGCGTGAGTATCCTCGGCGGCAGTGGAGTCGTCAAGAATAGGGTCGGGTTGGCCGTGTATCCGTTGTTTGTTTTCTACCTCGGGTTGGGTTGCTTGTGCTTCATCAGCTAATTGCTGCGTTGAAGCGAGTATTTGTTTTCGTTTGAAGGAAGATGAGGGATTCTCAGTTTGGGACGCCAGGAAGATGGACAGGTTGCCGTTTCCGTCCACCACATTGTATTTCTAGCATGTCCATTTTACGGGAAGGCGGTCCATTCGAGATTGACATTTAGAGTTTCCAGTGTTCAAGGGCGCATCACAAAGACAGTCATTATGGTCAGGTGGGCCAGAAAACAGGACAAGTCCAGGTCCGGTTCCTGTCAAGCCTAGGATCATATGACCCCGTACACGATTTCTTGTCGACTAATAGCGAGACACACGCCGTTACTTCCGCTCGCCAAGTAGGACTGCCCTGGCGAATCCAACTTGATGGGGACTCTCTAATGGGAACTTGTCTGGTTCCGAGGTCAACATCTCAAATCCCAACCTTGAACTTCTTCACAACTCTCATTCTACAACACACCGAACAGTTGCACCCAAAAGAAACAGTCGAGTCTCATTCCATCATAACGCCCTTGGGCCATGTCAAACTCGTATTGTCGCCGCTAATGCATGCCAAAAAGCCACCTGTTGCATGCGCCAAATTCTTCTCGACCCATAACACCAACAATTTAAACACTAAGCCTTGTTCATAAACAGTACAACATCAATAATCGTCCAGCGAATCGGTTTGCTAGTGGGCACCCGCGTCAGCTCCAGCTGCGGCCCCATGTTCTCCTCCATGTTCTGGGTTTGGATAGTGCAGTGCCGCCACGGCAATGCCGACATAGATAATAACGCAGAGGGCACCTTCGAGGTAGTTGCTCTTCTGGTCTCGCAAGAAGTTGCCCACCGCCAAGATGGCAAGAATCAACATGGCCAGGTCGAAGATTTCAAAGTCCAACCCCATGGGTTTACCGAGGCCCCAGCCAACGATGACGACCAGGGGTCCATTAAACAGAGCGGTCTGAAGGGTGGCACCCAGAACGTGGGAAAGGGCAAAGTTCATTTGGTTGTCGTATGCCTCGTCCACGGCGGTCAAGTGCTCAGCGGCTTTCTCCACGAGAGGGACGAGGATGAGGCCGACAAAGGCATCTGAGACGTGTCGCTCTACCACAAGATAGTGGATCTGGTCAACCAAGATGATGGCGATGATTGCGACCAGGCCGATCGATATGGCGAGGGCGATAACGACTTCGGTAAAAGTAAGGCGGTGGCGCATCATGTCCCGATGGCGATCGTCGTCGCGTAGCTCCTCCTCGACGAAGATGGCGTCGTAGATGCCGTGGTGGGTGTTGGACTGGAAGAAGACGAAAACCAAGTACGAAATCATGAGCAAGACGGCTGTGCTGCGCGAGATCTCGAGGGCTTTGCGCACCAGATCGGCCTCCCCCAAGCGTCCGTCGAGGGAGTGCGCGAAGACTGTAGGGATGGCCAGTCCAAAGCCCCTGGACAGAATTAGCAACACATCACCTCCTTCACTAACAAGGAAACACTCACGCAATCAACAACAACCCGCTACCCGTTTCACTAACCGCCTCATTGAATGTGCTCTCGTGCCTCTTGAGACCGCCAACCACAAAGCACAAGCCCAAACACAGCAGCATAGTCGCCAGCACGGAACCCAAGATGGCCGCCTTGATAACCTGAATGTAGTTCACCCCATCCTCTCCGCTTCTCCGGATCAGCACCATAAACAAGATGATCTCCACCAAGGAGCCCAAGGTCGTCTCCGTCAAAACGCCAAATACGTGAGGGACCTTCCTCGCGAGCTCCTGACCTGCGAAGCCGAGCAGGTTTGCACATGGCACCATGGCAAGGTAGGATAGAATAAAAATGGCTAAGTGATTATCCGTAGCATACCGAACGGCGATTGCAACGGGCACAACGGGCCACAGGACGTTGACGACACGGCAGAGCCATGACGAGGATTTGAAGGTGATGCGGAGGAAGTGGAACGGGTGAAAGCCGCTGCGTCCGCTCTCGCCCGCTGGACGGACACTGAAACCTTTTGGTGGAGGGGCTCGGAGATCAGCCGTGCTGGTGGGTAGTTGAAGTGATGTGTTGGAGGGTGATGATGTTGGCTTTTCCGTCGCGGGAGCAGCTGTAGTTGGGGAGGGACTTGTGGTGACTACTGCTGGAAGTGGTTTGGGGGGTTCGTGGGCCGCCATGACTGGATATTGGTGGAGACGGCAATGGTAGAGATGGTGATGAGGTGGTGAAGGCGAGTGAAAGTAGTCAAGGGCACGTCGACAAACAGAGTCCCGACGGAGAGTGTGAACAGGGAGTATGCCGCCCTCCCCACTGCTTATTTGAGGTGAAACTCGGTTCGTATAATGCTTCTTGCCGCAAGGGTTCCACAACTGGCTACGAGTAAACCGAGTCAAAAGAAGCCTGCGGTTAGACAAACAGTGCCTAAAACCAGTTGCTGAATCCAGAGATAATTAAACACGCCGGAGGTCAAGATGGAAAGAGCATCCGGGGTAAAGGTGGGGTCCCATCATCGATGCACGCGGTAAGAACCCAATTGCTTTTGAGCCTGCGACAAGTTGGACCGCCGGCGCGGTTTCTTGGCCAGCTTCCTTTCCGGATTGAACGACATTGGACCGCTTCCGCCAAGCCACGTCGTCAAGCTGCACGGAGTAGCCTCAATTTCAATGCGCTTCGGTGGACTAAGGGGGGATCCTGTGGTTCTAGACCAGGCCAACAATGCAATGCCAGCTGGTCGGGCCAGCCCTCGGCCGAGTCCGCACATTGGATGGCCATGTTTCACATCGAAAGACTGGGTTGTTTAGCCAAGTCCTCCGCAGCCAAGGAAAAAGCGACACAAGGTCAGTGGCGCCTAGCAGCAGATCGACAGACACACTCTCCAATGATGCTGAGTCCTAGAGTGGTGCAACCTCGACTCGGCCACTCGGGCTCGTGTTTCGACACTTTCAGCATGACAGGGGCATTCTCGCAGGTGGTGAGAGTGTGACCGGATGAACGCTGCACAACTTGTGGATCATCTCAGCTGCTAACGGTCAAGGTGCGGGCCTATCCGGGGAAAAAAGCTTAGCCTGGACCCTGCCTGTAACGTCAACTTAACCCGCAACAGCCATGTTTGTTGCCCCCTCACTGTCCCTCCTCAACACCCCCCGCGCCTCTCGACGGTACCGGCTCTGCGAGAATGACCGTCTCGACGCCCGCCGGGCTGCCCTCCTCCGGTCCCATGGGCAGGCTGTCGATGTCGATAGCCATCCCAAGCAAGCTCCTTAGAACGACTTCGGCTCCCGCCTTGCTCATAACCTCGTTCCCCTCGTGGCATAGTTCCGAAGCCACGCACTCCACACACCCGCTCTGGCATCCACAACCCGCAACCCGTTCCACGGCTTGCTTGAGCAGCACGTCAACGAACTCAAATGCCTTAGTGTTGATACCAGAACCCCCGGCGCCCCCCTTCGCATCGTAAAAAGTCAGCCTCGCCGGCCTCTTCCGCTGCGTTTCTCGCTTTGCAAACTCCTTCAGGCTATTCTTGCACTCAGTCCTCACATCGCCCGGCATGCTGATGACAAAGTTCGGGATCAAGCTCATGACAGCGTGCTGAGCCGCGTGAATGGCCCCGGCCACGTGTAGATGCCGGTTGACGAGAATGTCTAGGGCGACTTTAGGAACGTCAAGCCACATTCCTTTGCTGTGCCTCACCACGGGTGGATTGTCGACATGGACTGCATCCAGAACCCGGTTGCGTCGATCAAACTTGAAGTATCCAAACACAACCTGCTTGATCCGGATAGCACCGTGGTACGCATTGCAATTTGAACCGGCGATCCGCTTGGTAGCTTCTGTCTCGACCGGGTCGATATCGGTGAAGTCGCGCTGTTTTGTGGTCCAGTCCACTTTGACCTTTTCCACGCGCGCCATCTTCCTTTCTGGGTTGAAATCTCGCACCAGGTATGTGTCCCCCTGGTGAAGAAAGATAGCGCCATCATAAATGGTAAAGGTAGCTCGAGAGGCATCCAACTCTTCTAGCACCACATTGCGACCATGAGATATGTCAACAATTGCGAAGTGCTCTTCCTCTGTGTCGCGGATGGAGACGAACTGCGATGGCGATGGCCGAAACCTATCGTGGCAATGGTAGAAACCGCTGTCGTCTGGAACGAGTCGGTCGGCGCACATCTTGAGCAAATCGGCACCAAAGTACTGGGCATCGGTGGCGGGGTTGATTGGCATCTCGTGGGCTGCGCATTGTATGTGGCCTTCCCGGACAAGCATGTTTTCAAGGTCAACCTGGAGCTCGCAGTTGGGCTTAGTAAACAGTTCGTCCGGGTTCTGCATGTAATGCTGGTCTGTTGCGAAGCAGTCGCCCACCAAGATGGACAGAGAGTCGTTGTTTCTTCGCCCTGCCCTTCCACTCTGCTGGCGTAGATTCGCAATCGTGTACGGGAACCCCCAGGTCAAAACGCAGTCGAGGCTGCCGATGTCGATACCTAGCTCAAGAGCAGTAGTCGCAATGATGCCCATAAGTTTTCCTTCGAACATTTCCGTCTCGATACGTCGTCGATCTTGAGCGGTGTAACCTCCTCGGTAGCCCGTCACTCGGTTCACACACTCGCCGCGGCCGAGATTCTCCAGTTCGTGCCTCACTGCGCTCACCAGTTTCTCACACTGTTCGCGGACGCGACAAAACGCGATGACTCGGACGCCGCGTAGTATGAGTTGGCAGAAAAGCCGAGCGCACTCTGACTTCGCGTCACCACGGCCGCTAGATGGATCGCCCGGGTCTTTATATGGAGTGTTCCAGCACAAGAATTCTTTCCTCCCCGATGGCGAACCGTCAAAATCAACAAGAGTGACATCTTGGATGCCAAAGATGGTCTTGAAGTGCTCTTCCGGGTTTGCCACGGTCGCCGAACATGAGATGAACTTCACACGGCGGTTTCCAATGGCTGCGCATAACCTCCTAAGCCGTCTCATGATAAACGCAACGTGGGAGCCCATCATCCCGTTGTAGTAGTGCAGCTCGTCAACTGCCACCGTTAGTCTCACCAACTCTCTAGATGCCGAAGATCCACGTACCAACGACATATTTAAGGTTCCTCAGGAAGCCTCTCCATCTTTCCTCCTGCGGCAGCATTGTCAGGTGCAGCATATCCGGATTGGTGAAAATAATCCTTGCTTCCTCCCGGATCTGGTTCCTCTCACCCATCGGCGTATCCCCGTCAAAAGTCTCGACAAGGACGTCTCCCATCCCCGGCATATAACTCATCATCTCCTTCAGACTCCGCTTCTGATCCTGCGCTAATGCCTTTGTCGGAAAGATGTACATCGCTCTCGTTTCGCTGTCTCTTTCCAGTGCGTGGAGGACCGGAAGCTGGTAGATCAATGACTTACCGGAGCTAGTTGACGTCGCTACAACAACGTTATGGCCGCCGTGTAGCGCGTTGATAGCCTCGGCCTGGTGTGCGTACAACTGAGTAATATTCCTAGCGTTGTAGAGCGCGTTGACGAGGTCCTGGCTTAGGAGGAAGTCAAGGTCCCCGTACACAGCTGGTTGCGGTTCGAATACGCGGTGCCCGTCTGGGACAACCTGACCAGTATACCAGGACAGAGATTTCAACTCGGAGACTATTTCGGGGATGGATTTGCGTTCTTTTGGGATGCTTGATGGAAGAGTGGCAGTAAGAAATTGGCGCAAAGGGTTATCGACGGGAGCTGAGGGTCTGGGGATAAATATCTCCGCCTCGCTCTTGAGAGTAATCTCGGGATCCGTCTTGTCGGAAACGCAGCGATTCAGAAAGCGATTGATCGCCTGGGTGAATTTAGTATTGCGCTTTTCGATGAGGTTCATCATCTGCTTCTGACTGAAGACGGGCATTTTCAGTGCCTCGTCCCGTAGTCGACGAGTTGGGTTCGTCGGCTCGCCCGTCTTCTTGTCGGCCACCTGGCGTTTGAGGTCTTCGTCGATGAACTCAAAGTAGAGAACCTCCCTTCCCATCTCGCCCTCGCCGACGCCCAATCCTTCAAACCCCGTCATGCCGCCAACAGAAGCATCCGGCGCAAAACTCGAACCTCCTCGGTACCCTCCCGTCTGGAAAGCATCCACCTTCTCCGATCCTTTGGCATCGAGCTGTAGCATCAACTCGTCAACAAAGGCAAAGCGGATCCCCTCTGGACGCAGCGCAACGACCGCGGCGACCTCCTCGATGGCGAGCGGCCGCTTGATATTGGACTCGACAGCGGAACGCATTGTGTCCAGCGTGGTCACCACATGTTTGCGGGCGCTGCAAAAGGTGTAGATCAAGTTCAAAGCACGGTGCGTTCGCTCGAGTTCTTTGAAGGTGTCTGGCCACTCGATGACGCACTCCACGGGCGGTTCTTTGGGCGTCGGCGTCTTGCGTTTTCGTGATACTTTGGCGGTGCCGACGTCTTCAGATAAATCACTACCACCCGCTGAGGCGCCATTGTCTGGGCTGCTTCGTGTAGTTCTCTTGCGCTTCCGACTGTCTTGGGACGGCTCCGGGGTGCAACGATGCGCCGGGTTGGCAGACATCTTGGAAACCTTGCAGTTGTCTGCGGCCAGCGCAATTTTAAGGAGATAGGGTTTCACGCATTGGATGTGCTCCAGGGACAAAAGGTACCGGTTTAGAATAAAGCCGCGTCGTGCGTGTTGCGAAACCACACCCCCACCATTGAGACGCGAAAGTGGCGGGATAGCACGTGCCGTGTCCTGGCTGGGGACCAGGCAAAAAGAAAGCAACTGTCTCGAACCGAAAAATACAACACAGATGCCGGCATTGTCAGCCGAGCCGCCACTTATACGTCAGATCATCATTATCATTGCATTTGCTCTATGGAAGCAGGCTTTTGGATGCAGACCCCCCACAGGCCTCCATCGCCATCTCATCTTAGATTGATGGGAAACCGACTGCTTGACAAAAGAGAGTGCCCAGGAATGGCCACATGCTCAGGGCCCCAAATGTTCCTTTATATACACACGATGCTAGCAGTTGCTCGTCCCCAGCCCCCCTATCATGTCTTCCTTTCCGCAACACTGCCGGCCATAACAAAAGTGGAATCGCATAATCCAGAGTGACATGTAAAAGAAAGCCTCCGTGCCTTTGCCGAGTATGCTCCGTGCTGTTCCTGTAGCCAGACTCCCCTTCCACGTTCTAAAAGCAGAAACAAGCAGAGCCAAGTTCCAAAACGGTCGTAGCTCTCAAGAAGCTGTGTCGACTGACAGAAAAGAAAACCGCAGCGCCCAATGTTCAGATGTCTGACAGTTGCTTCTGAATCATCTCCATAAGTTGTGTGAACAGTGTAGCATTGGAATCGCTCATCTGCAATGTGTCAGCCAATGTGCTCTCAAAGCGATGACATGGTTACTTGCCTTCATTTGAACTTGCTTTGCCTCGCCCTCATCAAATGCCGTAAACAACACAAATGCCGCCTTCAGCTTTTGGTCGAGCCTGAAAGTCATGGCCGGTACGACAACCGTGTTGAGAATGACACGAAGGGTGTGGTCTTGTCGCATAATCAGTCGCACACACTTTCGGTGGCCGTTCTCATCCACTTCATCTTCGAGGACCGATGCATCAAAACTATGCGGGTCCACGTTTCCAAAGTCGTCCAGTTCAATCGTCGACTTTGGCACGTTGACCTTGAGCATGCCACCGCCCCTTTCCTTCCAACCCACGCCCTTCTCCATCATAAACATCTTGGTGCGGACGGCTAGAAGGGTAACCTCATCACCCTCACCGTCATCGACAACGACTAAGGGGTTGTAAGCAGACGAAATCAAGCCAAGGACTGACAGGCAGGGCCACACTTACTCTTCTGTAACCTAAGTTTTTTCTTCTCCTCGGTAGAAGCCTTCTCGGCCTCCTTTTCCTTCTCTTTCTCGGCATCCTTACCCTCCTCCTTTTCCGAACCACTCTCTTCTCCATCACCCTCTTTGTCGGATTCATCTTCTCCATCGCTCTCGGGTGCCCCAAACGGCTTTGCAGGCTTGTCGCTCTTGAGAGACTCGCCAGGTTTGCCAAACGTCGAAAGCTTGGCACCGGAAAGTGCACTGCCACCGAAGGAACTGGTAAAGGGGCTGCCGCCAAAGACCGATCCTGTGGGTTTACCGCCGTTCACAGCGAATGGCGAAGGGGACGATAAAGCCCCGCTAGCAAAGCTGAGCTTCGGCGCTGCTGACAGAGGGAGAGCAGCTCCAGAAGCGGCTGGCTTAGATCCACCAAGAACGCTGAATGACCCTAATGATGACCCAAACAAGCTGGGCTTACCGGCACCACTTAGCGAACCAAATGGCGATGTTGTCGACGCAGCCAATTTGGCAAATCCCGATGCAGCAAAGGCCGAGGCTGATGTCTGTGGCTGTTTACCTTCCCCGCTGGTCCCGTTCTTGCTCGACTCCTTGCTGACCTCCGCTGTCTTGTCTAAGCTCGATCTCGAGGACGCAGATTCCTGTTCTTTGTCAGTATAAGACGCAGCGAACCATATGACGTGGAACACTGACCACACCATCCTGCGAGCGCCTTCTTGTCGTTTCCGTTTCGCGGTCGCGTGGTCTCTTCTTTTCGGGCTCAGACTCTTCCGTTCTGCTCTGAGCGTCTGCGGCATCATAATCGGCGGGCTTGCGGTGTCCCTCACCTGAGGTCGCCGAGACGGTTCCGTCGGCAACAAGTTCGTCGTGCGCTCGCTTCTTCTTAGGCGACGACACATATTCCTTGAGTCTTTCTTCCTCCTTTGGCGAGAGATCCGGAACGTGGCCAGGGTCTGTGTCGGGGGTCGCTACCCTTTCCTGATCCTTATCGTCGTCCTCAGAGCCGCTCTGCTGTTGCGGATCGCCATCGTTCTGCTGCTGCTGCCCCGCGTTCAATTTCTCGGAAATAGATGTCTGCTTGAGCTCCCGGCGCGCGGCCGTCGTCTCGGCGTCTTCCTTGGCGGGCGCCACAGGGTCTGGTATTTCGCGGGCGTCGTCGGTCATGTTGTGATGCCAGCGTGGGGTTTTCGGTACGCAAGGCTTTCGAGGCGGTGTTGTTGACTCCGGAAGTGACAGCGTGCAGCTGCGATTTGAGTAGGTCCGTAAAGCAAACGTCGGTCTCGGTAAAGGCGCGGATGCTTGAGGTTCCCCTATGCAAAGATTCGAGGTGAAAATCCGGGGAGGAGGTGCAGCAGCAAAAGTTGTTCAGGGTGAGGCCCCAGAAAGAATCTCCATCGGGGTGGGGGGCACGGAATCAACGGGGGTTCGCTGTGTTGTCGTGGTTTGGGATGATGCAAAGAGAGCCAAAACTTCAAGCGACCAACGAGCAACGGAATCCAAAAACCGAACGGCCGAAAGTTACGGTAAATCCACTGGCTGCTCGTATGTTTTCACGCGCTTGGGCGGAAAGGCCAGTGAAAGTGGGCTTAGGCCAATCGGTGCGGAAAGAGGTGCTGAGCACAGGCGATGAATAGCGGGAAAGATTGGCTGTCAGCGGCTGAAGGCGCTGGGGACGAAATCACACAGGTCTTGGCGAAATCGTTGAGCTGGCAAGTTGGCGCCTGTCAGCAGGTGCGCTCCTGGTTTGGGTGTCAAACATGCCGACTTTGGGCGTCAAGACTACCGGCCTCGCAGTCGACCTCACAGAATTCGCGAATGAGTGTCACAATCCAAAACCGAAATCCCCGAGTTTGGCCCGCCAAGTCAATAGTTGTTTGTTTATACTAAATATCCCGACCTGTGAAATATGAATGCAACACGCTCCCCCTAACCCGGCCACCAAATTCAAGCTTTGCTTCCTAAAACTGGCCAAGCCTTAGTGGAATATAACAGACCGAAGGGGTGGGCTCTCAAATGCCCAGGTCAAACAAAACATGCGCACCTTCCTGAGCAGCTGCATCAGATCCTACCCCTTCCCTCTTCGGCAGCGACAATGTCGCCCACCATTTGAGCCACGTCTCTGAACGACGAAATTTCCTGCGACATGGTCATTTCCTCCTCCAAGCCTTGTTTCTCGTCGGCAGCCTCTCCTTCATCGTCCCCATCCATGATATCCCCCTTCTCGTTTACCACAACGCCTTCCTGGCACCCCCTCGCTTCATATTCCAACAACAGACCTGCCTTCTCCCCCTGGTGCGCCGCATATCCAAACCCGCTTTCACCCTCATCGTCACTCTCATCGGGTCTCATGCGGTCCAAGAATGCCCTCCATCTCCTTCTCATAGCCGCTCTCTTGGCCCGGCATCTCGCTCTCCGCATCTCACGTCTCTCGGCCCACGTTATGTTGCCCCGTGAGTGGCAGCGGGCTCGGAGCGCGACTACCAAAAGGAAAAATAGTGTGATCATGATGCCAATACGCATAAGTGGATGCAGGGAGTAAAAGAGGGAATGCGGCTGGTTTTGGTCGATCGAGGCATGTTCATGGGCGTCAGTGGGCCAGGAGAATGGAGGACGACCAAAGGGTGGACGATCAACCGGTGGCTTCCCATGAGGAGGCCTTTCGAACGGAGGATTACCGTGTGGGGGCTTTCCGTGTGGGGGCTTTCCGTGTGGGGGCTTTCCGTGTGGGGGCTTTCCGTGCGGGGGTCTACCATGAGGAGGCTTGCCATGAGGAGGACCGTGAGGGGGCTTGCCGGGGCGATGGTGAGGGCGGCAGAAGAATGGCGGGCGGTGACCGAAGGGGGGGTGCGGGTGGCTACCGTTGCCGTGAGTATGGTTGCCGTGTGGGTGTCTCCACCAAGGAGGAGGGAATGTGTGGTTCCCATGGGTACGGTTCCCATGGGTATGATTCCCATGAGGATGCTTCCACCAGGGAGGCGGGAATGTGTGATTCCCGTGTGTGCCGTTACCATGCGTTCGGTTGCATCCCTTGCCTGGCCAGCGGCCTCTCCCAGGATGACCTAGGCCAATGATACGGTCGAAGAGACCTCTCAGAGAGCACCACAGTCCCTCACAGGCAGGGGTGTCTTCCTCGCGAGTCTGCTGATTTTCCTCCTCGCCGTTGGCTATCTGGTTGAGGAACGCCTGTTTGAACTGAATCTCGCGCTCCAGCTCAGAGGCCATCTCGCGCAGAAACATCAAATCGGCAATGTCCTCATCCAAGTCGTCTGCCAGACTTCCCCAAGCGAGGGCAGAGTTGGTGGTGCTGTCGTAACCGTCGTCATCACCATCATTGGATAGGTGGGTGAGAACCGCAGGTCCAGCAACATCAAAAATCTCAACGGGAGCAATCTCTGAACATCATGTCAGTCGGCCTTTTTTTCTCTCTCAAAATGGCAATAAACTGGAACTCAGTAGATAGCAGAGCGACCACTTACGCCGAAGACGAATTGTAAGATCGACACCATCGATGTCCAAACCCTGTACGGAATCGAGTGAAAGCATGAGCAGAATCTCTTCGCCCATGCAGAGCGTCTTCCACTGGCCAAGTGCTTGGAGGTTATCGTGTAGCGTAAAGGTAGAAGCGTCTCCAGCAATAAGCGGTTCGCCTCCGATAGTGGCATTTAGTCCACAAGGCTCACCAGACTCGTAGACATCGAGCCGGAAACTCTTCACGCAATTGTTAGCTTGTTCAACCACCAAAAGTGACATCTTGCAAAGCCCATACCAGGAAGTCCGCATCCCTACTCCCCTGAAGCTGGACGCCCGCCGAGACAACGGAAGCGGCCCTCGCTACAACTGGCACCAACCACAAGGCCGGGCTTGCGAACCCGCGCATCGTCAGTGGCGACAAAATAAACTGGTGCACAGCTTAGGCAGAACAATTTGATAATTACAGCTAAGTCAACACAAGATAATTGACTGTGACCAAGGTCGGAGGGAAAGAGTGAAGCGAAGAAACAACGGGAAACCCAACTGATAAGACAGCCCGGTGGTCGGACATCGCAAGCGAAAAGGTCCGACGCTCGCTGACCGTTTTGGGAAGGGTGTTGCGCAATCCACCCCTGGCAGTGCTCGCGACCGGGAAGTTGGGAGACCAACCAAACCCATCGGCGAATCAGGGCTGATGAGCTGACGAGTCCACTTCCCCTCTTTGGGCCTGTGGTGGACTGATCAAAACATGGCCAAGTGGGCAGGTTTTTGAGGCCGGTGATGGAAGAATGATCTGAAAAAAGTGATTATTGTACGGTCGAAGCGGTTCTGTCGAAAGGACCTCCGTTCCATCTCCCACGATCAGAACAGTTCACCTCAGGGGTCTAAAGGATCCTCGAGGTCCACAAAGTATTGTGGCAAGAGGCCGTGAGATGCATCCACCCTTTTCGTCAAGAGAAACAACTAGAAACACATCTCCGAGATTTAGTCGGGGATTCGAGGAGTAGGCATCGTAAATGCAGGAGCTTGGGCTATTGGACGGTTGTTACTCGCGGTTTATTTATATTTGCCCAACATGACAACCTAGCATGCCAAATCTACAAAGTGCCCCCAAAGAGACTCAAATAACACGCTATCGCTTTGCTCATCTATGATCATGATCGATCCTCGTGTGTCAGTTGGTGTGGCCACACATTGACCAGTGGAATCCAAATGGAGGTAATCATCAAGCATTTGTGAACAGAAGATACTCTGGTAACCTGTGGTGTCCTTCAGGACGCCGTTGGTCCCTAAAACCAGACTCGAAACACAAATAGGGCTACCTACTCAAACGCCATCGACTGCCGCGCAAATTATGTTTCCTCGCTGTACTTCCCTCCCCAGCGAAGCGAATTGTGTGTCTTAGCGATTCCTCAGCTCAAGGCGGACGTCGGCGGTCCGAGCCGCCAAAACCCCTACCGAAATGATCTCTCAGCCAGTTGATCGCGCCGTGACCGCCAGTCTGTGTGCTCCGACTATCACTCTCACGGGTTTCTCGGTTATCCTGACCCTGAGAAAAAGTCAAGTTGCTGTATGAATCGTTGCGGTTACGATCGCGATCGTATGGCGAGACTCCAGAATCCTGATCCTGACCGATCGACGGGCTCCTAACCCGTGTCCTCGAACTCCCCTCACCATAATTGCTCGGGCTAACAGGCGACAAGGAGTTTCGGCGGGGCAGGGTCGTGTAAGGCTCAGTTCTGAAGCCAGCGGCGGTCCGAATGGCTTCCAGGCGGGCCGTGTTTTCTCTCTGGCTGCGCACCGGTCGTTGTGGGGTGCTCCGCGGCGGATTGAAGAAGCTCGCAAAACTAGGCGGCTGGTCAGACGACGTGGGTTGAGTTGACTGTTCTGGTTGGGGTCGCGACTGGTTGTAACTCCTGTTGTTATTGTTGCCCTGGCTCTGATCCCCGTCAATCGACGCTCTGCAAATAGGGCAAGTGTTGTGTTCCCTGAGCCACAATGTGACACATTCTCCATGAAACCAATGTGTGCAGGGTAGAACCGTGACTTCATCGCCCTTGTGAAGCTCGTCGATGCAGATTGTACACTCCGCTTTGCCTTCAGGACCAAGCATGGTTTCATCAATTCGCTTCTTGGCAAGACTCTCGATTGCGCCTTGAGATGCAGGTGGCGCAGCATTCGACTGGGGATTTGCCTCCATGAGTGCCGTGATAATGCGATCTAGTTCCTCCTGAGTGCGCACTGCATCACCGTTACCGGGCCCAGGTATCAATGCCGCCAAGAAGTCATGAAGCCGAAAGCCTGGGACCGGGCGGTCGCCGCCAGCACCAGCTCGATTGGGGTCGTCGAGATTGGGGGGAGCGCCATTGCTCATGATCTGGCTGAGTAGTCTACAAAGTAGAGTTAGAGAGCCAGTGCCAAAGGGTTGGGTGCTGAGGAAGGTGGACAGGCGTACCTAGGAAATGCGGAGGCACCCTCCGCGCCTCCCGGAATTGTGGTACTATAAAATGTGAAGCTGGTTGTGCCATTATCCGTTCTCCAAGTACGAGAGTAGCCGGAGGTGCCTCCTTCTTGCAGGCGAGAGCCAGGAGGAAATAGGAGAGTGCTGAAGGGATCGTGTTCGCCGCCTGGACTGGGTGGAAAGCGCGAGCTTGGCCGGCTTCCATGGGGCGGCCCGCGGTCAGTTCTGAGCATGTCGGCAAAGCGGCGCAAGGTTTCGGCATCTCTGCTTCCTTGGTGAGAGAAGAGTGGACTGTGTCTCATGTGATTCTCGATGTCATCCTCTTCAGGGTCCGAATCCGAGTTGTCTCGACGGCGCTGGCCAAAGCCAAAGGTCCCAGGTGAAGGTGGAGGAGGAAGTTCGTTTCGGATATCATTCGCGGGGTCAATCTAGAACGACCGTCAGGCACGTATCAAGCTTGATACGGTTTGGAGTTTCCTTACTATCTCGGTGACCTCGTTCCTACAACGTGGGCACTGCAAGCTCTCACGCTCGTCGCGATACCACTCGTGCGCGCAGCCGTAGCAGTACACAACCTCTCGGCCAGAGGTAGCATCCAGAGGACGGCGACGGGATCCATAGGACGACATATCGGCTGCTCCTCTGCCTCGCTGCTGGCTTTCCTGGTATGCAGCGAAAGCAGTGAGTCCTAGACCTGCGAGGAGGCCGGCGACTCGAAGCCCTCGGGAAGCCAGTCTGCTAGTTGTCGTTAAGGCTTTATCCCGCGGTGGCCAAATTTGGTTTCGATGTGACGAACAACACCCTCAGATTACCCCACTTGCTGTGATGAAGACGCAAAGATTCGACTATCGGACGGCGAGGAGTTGAGCGGAAGAAGGGTTGTTGCGTTTTCGGCGTTGATTATCGCTATCGGTAATACCAGGAACTCGTTTCTTCGGATAGGGTGATCTCAGATTGTTGACCTTGATGATGAGCTAGGAAGTGGCCGAAAAAGACCCAGCCTGGTGGCCAGCGTTGGGTGCCCAAGGAATGCCGCCGACGCGGGACAACATGGACCCTTGTAGGTGTGCGTCACTGGTTGATCGGGGCGGCTTGCTCCAACAGCCTTGGGGGCTTATCGCAAAACGGGCACCCGAATGGTCGCTGTGAGATTGTGCATGTGGAAACTTTGCTGAAAAGTCGGGGTACTCTTGAGGAAGGCGCCTGGACCAAGAAGAGATGAAAATCCAAAGGACCAGGAGCAAAACGAGCTGTGAATTAGCAACGAGCTTTGAGGCTGTGACCTCGCCTGCAGCGGAGGGTGTTGGATGAGTGGGTGAATGCCCAAGTTGGCAAGGTGGGTTCAGTGACTGGGATCGCGTCAGGTCAAGGATCCACTTATCCCGTCCTCGGCTCCCATCCAAGGCCCCACCCCCGTCTTTCGACCGTCGTGGGAAAGTTGAGACGGGATTCACCGGAGGCGCAGCTCTGCTTGATACATACTAACCGATAGGCCCTAATTACTCGCGAGAGGCGTATAAAGAAATAAGAGTATACTCAAAACCATTGCTCAACTTTGCCACAAACTTTAGAACACCGGGGGGGCACTTCCAAGCCACGTGCCGAGTGTAACTGGGCGCCGGGTTTCTCTTGCCAACCCGGAAATCAACGGAGTGTCATTGTCGAAGCACGCAATGTATGAACCCGGGTCCCAAGACTCAGAACCCTAGTTGCAGTGCTGCAAGTGGGGAGTTTGCCATTCCACAATCTTTGAATGATTGGAGTGCCATTTCACTTGCTGCTATCTGCTCTGCCTGCTCTGTGCTCAAGTTTTCGTGCGAACACAAACAAAAACCATGGTAAGCGCAATCCATCGGGGGCCAGACTAAGGACACCTTATCAGCTTGCTGTGTCTCTATGCAACGAATCCATTTTACGGAAATGATTGTCCATTCCATGCAGTATGAGGGTATCGGAGCTCGATGCAGGTACCCGATTGAAAGCTTCTCAACGTCCAAACACTTCGGGAGCACAGCCTCCCCATTTGGTTGGGCCACGCATGAGGTCTAATCCGAAAACAACTTCTCCAATATGTTACAGAGAAGCCTGCCCACCCGCTGCGTACATATACCGTAAGGCATGTCATCACTCATGCAAGAACACGTATTCTCCCGCGGATTCCTTCCATCCAGCCCTCCCGCCCGGTGATTACCTCTTACGTCCCAGATTCCGAAGAAGAATACCGCCGATTACTCCAGCAGCAACCGCAACTCCACTGACGATAGCAACACCCATCAGACCTTCCTTCGCCACCTTGTCGTCAATCAAAGACCGCAGATTCAGCGCCTGGAGATTCCCCGGCTCATTCTCGATCAGCAAATCGTTGTACTTCCTGGCTTGCCCGTAATTGCCCAGTTTGTAGTTCCCGAGTGCCAGATAGTAGAGACACTCTCGTCGGCGTTCAGGAGATGTGCGGAAGATTTCTGAGAGAAGCATGACACCAAGGTGCTGATCGGTGCGCGTGTTCGACTTCACCAGGCCCTAGAAGAGACTGTCAGCCGCAAGTCAGAAACCAGATCTGAAGCCGGACTTACCCAGGCGTAGTTGAATTTGGTTTGCACACCGACCATGTCACCCTCTTTTTCGTACTGCGCCCTCAATACATCGAGCTCCGCCTGGCCTAGCGGGCTGCCAATTGTTAGCGAGTACCTTTCGAAAGGCTACAGCCTGGTCATCATGGTCCAACTCACGTCTCCGCGTCGATTGCATCTATACCGAGGTCAGCCAAAGTCATCCAACGGTGTGCTTGACCAACTCACATGGTAGTTGCGTCATGCCGGGCAAATTTCGTTTATTATACCGCCCTGGCCAATGCTTGAAATCGTGGCTCAAGATTGGCAATCCGTTCGAATTTCCCGCTCAGAAAGGACAGTAAGGTGGTTGGGGTTGAAAAGCACAACGCTGGCCGGAGCTCGGACGTTTTCGAGCATGTGCCACCGATGACGAAGACCTGGTGGCCAAGGTGACCATTCCGATAAGATAAGGAGATCACTACCCCACCAAACCTGGCACCCCCGTCCAGTCCGGTTCCATGCCGTCGCCCCGGTGACCCGCAATTTGTTTAGACCAGCGAATTGCGCCAAACTCGACGTCGCAAGTTGCGACAGCACTCACACCCCAGATTCCGACAGCGTTGATCAAATCGAAGAATTCAACCCTCGAGTTTATACGAAAACAAACTCAACATAGGAACAATAGCCCGACACCCAACTCATACAAAATACATCGCCCCAACCTTCAAAATGCTCCTCGAGGAGGACCCCTCAACGGTTTGTGCCGTCGTTCTCCGCTGTTCCATCTCGCTAACCCCTTTCCAGCTCATCCGGCACACGATCACAAACTTCAACATTGCCCCCGACAAACTCGCCGTCGCGCGCGTGTCCGAATCCCTGTCAACTCTTCAGCAGGCGCGCGACCTTCGCCTGCGCGACGCCGAGACCTCGCTCAAGAAACTTGCTCGCAACCTGTCAACCCTTAAATCACAGCATGACGAACTTACATCAACACATTCTTCCGCCGCTCACGCGAGCGAGATCGCGCGTCTTGACACGCAAAAGTTCCGTATCGCCAAGGGTGTGTCGGACCTCGAGATGGAGACAGAGCGGTTGCAGGCGCAACAAGCCGAGCTGGCTGCAAGACTACAAGAGCTGGAATTGCAGGGCGTAGACGGTGGCGAGTTTGGAGTCAGCGGTGGAAGTGTGGAGGATGAGGTGTTACTGAGGCTCAAGGTGTACAGGAGCCTGGGTATCGACATTGAGAGGGACAACAAAGATGGGGAGTTCAATCGGGCTGTGGTGAGGAACGACCGGAAAGGCGATGTCCACGTCGTCAATATTGACAGGAAGTTCTCACGATATTTCTACGCGAATTACTTTTGGCAAATCCTATGAACGGATGGGCAGTGTCGGGGCGTTCGGAGTTGAGGTGCCAAATCGGAGAAAAGCTGGAGCCTGGGTTATGTTATTACAAAGGGTTTGGATTTTTAATGTTACGATAACACAAATTAGGCCCGCCTGCTGAAGAATGCCTCGCCAAGTTAATGACTGATTAACAATTACGAAACGCCGTACATGTTCCGTCAACTCTACCCCTAAGCAAACCTTGGTCAATAACCAGTCGACAGCAGCAGGATATACACTCTAAAACTTGGAAAGCTCTACTGCTACGTGGTGGGCTTCCTCTCTGACCTTGGTGAAATGAGATCGGGGAAATACCCGTTGTTTGGATCCAGCGATGTTAAAGCATCCGGAAGCTGAATGTGCTGGCTGAGTCGCCTACTCCCTGGAGAGATGAGTAGCTTTCCAGGACTACGGGTCCCACTCCCGGAGCTGAACCTCTTCCACCTCTCGCGATCTGGCGACTGGTCGTTCCGGCCATGGATATGCGTGGACGTCAGCCAGGTGGTCTCACTGGGGGTAAAGGGTCCAAGACTCTGCGATCGCTGGTGGCTGTGACGAGATGCTCTCGATTGAGACCCTCGTGTTTCAACTGGGAGCTCGAGTCGAGAGTTGATATTTGTCCAATTTCCATCGTCGTCCTGGTCGTCTAACCTCCAGCCTCCCACGCCCTCGAAATCCCGATCCATGCCAGATGAAGGTGTTACAAATGTCTCGTTGATCTCGGCCACTTCGTCCTCGTTAATAGGGGTGATGGTCCCGCGTGAGCCGAGAGACACTTGACTCGAACGAGAGGAGTGTCGAAGAGCAGCGCCAAACCCATAACTGCTCTTGCGCCGACGAGTGGCTGGGCTCTTGTAACCACTCCCGTGTCGAAATGGCGAGGCCCCGGTGGGGGTACTGTAGTCGCTTGAGCTTCCAACACTGCCGGCAGGAGATATCGGGGTCTTAAAGCCATCGCGTGACTGTCTTCGTCGGTGAAACTCGTCGGGGAGCATCTGAGACTTTGACCGCCCGGTAAAGTATTGGGGAATCATGCCAAGCGCAATGTCGACATAAACAGCGGCGACCCGGAACATGAGGACCGAAAATGCTAGCGCTGAAGTGATGCCCGCGAAGATGGCCAGAGGTACCGTGAAAACGCAGAGGAACGGGACAACAAGCCCGTGAACTGGGTTGAGAAGCGCCATTGTATCGTCAAGCAAGCCGGGTTATTCCCACTCTGTTGGTCGTTGAGTTCACTGCTGCGTCCGACAGCCCACCACATAACCAAATCGGTCAGCCGGTTGTTCCAGTCGCGGATTATTCAAGGACATATCCCCAGACACCGCAGGCCAAAGGATGCACAAGATATCGTTGGAACAACTCGCGGGGGCTTTGCGAGAGTCATAGTCCTGGCCAAAAGAGGGGTCATGACATGGGTAGGAAAGGACGGCGGCAGATGGAGAAGGTGTTGGTTTGGATGTTAGCTAACTGCAGCATGTTTTGCGCTGCTGAGATAAAGCATGTGAACATTGGCCCCTCAGTGGCGCGGTCCAGCCAGCTGGGCAATAGCTTGGTTACAGGGGTCCAAGCTCGAGCACAGGGGGGTTGAACTCCCATGCGGCGCGCCTGCGATACGGGAGCCGATCTCCGAATCGTCCGATCATCTTAGTGCCTACCGTAGGTTGAGAATCTACTCTACGACAGCACGGGTCGGGCCCAGTCTGCATTCTGCCGTGGTCCACCGTCGGAAACTTGTCCAGAACCCTTCCATAGCCCATCTAGTGATCTTACCACTGGAAAGTTTAATTCCATTACTTAGATGTTATTAGTTCGACCGATCGGCTCGAGTTCGTCTCCCGCTTGGAAGGTAATGCTTCGATTCCCTGTCGCGTTGAATGTTGCCTTCCCTTGCTTGATGGTAGTGGCTGTCGAGCAAAGCTTCACATACATGCTAGAATCGATATATCTGCAAGGGCAGTATTTATATCAAGGTAAGGGTAGCGCTCTGCACCTCGGGATTCTGTTGAGCACCTAGTCGACTGTATCTTTCTTCGTGCTGCGCGGTGCTTCATTCAAGGTCCCCGTTCACAGATAAGTACTCAAATCATATCCGACCTACCTACCTACTGGCTATCGTTCTCGGGTAGTGCTTTTGTAAGTAGGTGCATTTAGGTGGGGGAGCTCACTTCCTTCCCGAGGGTGGGGTACCCGTGAGGAGAGACTCTGCACCAATAGCCCTGTCCCGTCCCGGCGCTAAATGAGGGGTCGCTGTTCGATGGGTTTCCTTGCTTGACATCATTCCCCAAGAAGCTCCCCTCTACCTCCCAACCGCAGCCAAGTCCGCCTCAACCCCCAACTCAATCCTCTAAACAGAGTTCGCACCGCCCAGGCTGCCCGACCGACAACGACTATTCCTGCTTACCATGTGCCCGACCGGTGACCAAATGCAGACGCCGTCCCTTGAGAACAGGGCGGTGCCTGAAGGTCCGTCTACGAATACTGAGCCGTTTCCATGGCAATTTGGCGCATACGACGCGCATTGCCACCCAACCGATACGATGGCGTCAATCTCCAGTATAAACGGCATGAAGGCCCAGGCCTTGACTATTATGGCCACCCGTGCCGAGGACCAGGATCTTGTGTCGTCGCTTGCCGCCCAACAAGGAATTACAAGCTCCGATGACTTGGCTGAGGCTGGTCCGGGGCCATCGAGAAAAGTTATTCCGGCTTTCGGGTGGCACCCCTGGTTTTCTCATGTCTTCTACGACGACACAGCCAAGGAGCCAACATACGATGCTTCGAAATCCGGCGCAGAGGAAAAGACGAGGCATTACCAAAGTGTCCTGACACATTCTCCGGATTCCGACTTCATTGCGTCGTTACCCACTCCGCGACCGCTCAGCGGGTTCATCTCTGAGACTCGTGGCCGTCTCCTTGCAAATCAAACCGCCCTCGTTGGCGAGATTGGTCTTGACAAAGCGTTCCGGTTGCCCATGGGTTGGAATCAAACAGAGGCATCTCTCGAGCGCGAGGAAGGCTTAACGCCGGGTGGCAGAGAAGGCAGATTGCTGAGTCCGCACCACGTTGTGATGCCCCACCAAGTGCAAGTCCTTAAAGCACAGTTGGCGCTGGCCGGGGAGCTGGGGCGTGCAGTCAGCGTGCATGGTGTGCAGGCGCACGGGGTCTTGTTCGACGCTTTCTCTTCGCTCTGGGAGGGTCATGAGAAAGAGGTTATCTCACGTCGCAAGCAACGGTTGGTTGCCAAAGGCGCCGAGGACTTCTCATCTAGTGAGGATGAGTATGACGATGACATTGGCACTGGGAGCAAAAAGCAAGGCGGCACAAAACCGTACCAACAGAAACCCTTCCCGCCACGTGTATGCCTCCACTCGTTCAGCGGGCCACCTCAGATGGTGAGGCAGTACCTGAACCCTGCGATCCCTTCCCAGATCTACTTCTCATTCTCCATGGTCGTCAATCTTTCTTCCGACGGACTTGAAAGCAAATTCGCCGATGTCGTAAAGACGTGTCCCGACAATCGTATACTCATTGAGAGTGATATCCACACAGCCGGCGATGAGATGGACGAACTTCTCGAGCGAATGTATCGGGAAGTGTGCCGTATCAAACAGTGGACGCTGGAAGAAGGCGTGCGAAGGATACAGAAGAATTACATCGAGTTTATATTCGGCTGATGAAACAGCGGAATGTGCCATCTCGTCTTCTGCGCGGTGGACGTCAGTTAGAGTTCCAATTGTCGTCCGCAAGACGTGCAGCGTCAGCAGCCAAACCGATGTGTCACAGCAGGTAGCGTTGCACTTTCCAATACATCAAATTTTCAGGGCATGGCGCCCCCCTGCCTCTCAGTGAAAAGGAGCCCAGCATCCAAGGCTGTTGTTATCGACTCAATTGTATCTAACATGGAGTTTGCCGTACCGGCAACACATGGGGCTGAGAAGGTTCGGGTAGTCACCCCGTTTTCGTCACGGAAACCCCTCACCTGTCCAGTCTGGAGGCCCTTTAGCCCTGCGTTTTGTCATGCTGGTGAGACAAGTCGGCGTACTTAGGGGCGAGAGAAGCGAGTACGGCACCGCGACGGCCAAATAGTCAAGCTAATGGGAGGGGCCCAGATCCCTGTGAGGGTGAAATTCTCCGAGATATCACCAGACGGGGTCCTTTGTGCTGTGAGGTGCTCACGTAATCATCCCTGTTGGATCAAGAAAATGCCGGAACTCATTCCGCGCCTGACCTGCTTCGCTACCCGCAACGAAGTGGGATGCGCACAAACATGGGCTGCATGGCCACCTACCTACCGGCTTCCCCGCTGCTGGACGCCACTGGATACTTGATGGTAGTGTGCAAGGCGACCTTTAGGGGGAATTTTGGATAACAACGGGACAGCGACGGTGCGTGACTGCAAGGGCTTTTTGGGAGGCAATCTGTTCTTGCGGAAATGTGCCACCCTCGTCAGAAGCGTGGATGGGGACCGATGACGACGAGGTCAAGGAAGCAGGTGGTGAGCTGGTCCCTCGGCTCGGTTTCTCTAATCAGAACAAATGGCGGTTCGTTGACCGTCGTCGTTCCTCGGACCCCTCGGTTACGTTAAGAACCTCTGGAATTAGTCTCGCCAAACCGTCGCATGCTTTGGTTTCTGGAGTTGACATCCTGCTGCTTGGCCGAGGGGCATGTCTGAAGGTACCGGGAACGCCTGCCCTGTCTTTGGCTCCCTGGCCCTGTCTAGGAACAGCAGCAACAAGCAGCCACGGCAAGTCATAGTAAAGCGTCGGCCACCCAGGTTCTGGCTCGAAGTTTCCCCTCATCCACGCCCTGGCAGAAATCGGTTTTATGTTCTCTTATTCCCATCTCCGCCGATCCCACCAGCTCCAACTGTTTCTCGTTTGCTCTTTCCCTCCCAGTGCAATTGCTGCTTCCTGCAACCCTTATTTCCAGTGTCGCCCAGCCGCCGTCATACCATCTGCTGTCTGCTCCCCACCCACTGCAAGCTCGTGCGGTCGGCGCTCTTATTCCCGAGAAAGGCGTTTGCGGTAGATTCGGACGAGGCTCCGACCGCCATTGACCGGTCACCTTTGGTGTCAAGGGAATTCCCTGGTCGGGCTGGGCTTTTGCGGGAGCCCCGACGCCTAACTTTCGGGGCCCCCATGTTCCCTGTTGCCAAGATGAACGCCAACACGATGGAAAGTGCTCTCGGCCAAACACCAAACTCGGTCGGCTCATCAACAATATACGCATCATCGCCCGCCCCGCCTCTGCATGCTCATTTGAGCCCCTATCACTACATTTCCGATGCAAGCACCGCAGCGGGTTATGACGGGGGCGTAATTCACCAATTGGCTCCCTATAGTACTAAGGACTATGACCAGTATAGCCCGGCCAACGACAGAACGCTGCGCCGGGAAGCACACCGGCGGACGCTGAGTGCCGGAAACAGCAGCGCCAGCAGCACCGGCCTTGGCAGCCGGGCCCGTGACCGGGACAGCACCACGGCTTCCCCGACTGCGGAAGGTCAATCGCTCAAAAAGAAGCAGAAACGGAACAAGCCAACCTTGTCGTGTTTTGAGTGCGTCGAACGGAAAACCAAGGCAAGTCTGTGGTTTAGTTCAGTGCACCTGAGCGGCCTCGCACCATGCAACTTGACTTATGATACCTTGACCTCATGCGAGACAATCAACCTTGGCGGTCGACTATCACTCATTGTCTCTGAGCTTTTTTTCCTATTGGCGTTATCATCATAGACCTTTTGTTTTAGTCCATACCAAGGGCAATACCACCATCCTGTAGCCTCGGCACAACTGGTAACTTTCGTGCTGACGGCTTGACCAGTGCGATAGAGGCAGACCACACTGCATTGCATGTATGTAATTGTGTGTCCCTGTTTGGCAAACTCCTAATGGTACTAGGCATCAAACGTCAGACGGAATGCAAATACGCTCACGTTGCTAACCTGCTTGAGTCAGCCAATATTCCCATCTAAGCGATGTTGACAGTCACTGACGTGGTTGTAGGGAGACGACAAGAACTTCAGCTAATGGTCGGCGTATGACCAAGGCGCCAAAGAAGAGGCTGGGCACCCAAAGATTATCCATTCCGAACGTTGCAGATCGGGGGTTCAACACAAACCGAATCAACTCGCTGAGTTCGGCCGCCATTGCTACCTCGACTGGGCTTATCTCCAATGTTCCCTACTCTGCGCCAGGAGCATCCAATGTTTTTGGTATTGGTTCTGAACACCCATTTGCCAATTATTGGACATGCTCTGGGGGGTTGTCGGAGGTGCTTTCGGTCCTACCAGGAAAGCGACAGGCCGATATCCTCCTTGGCAGCTATTTCGAGTGCGTAGACCCGGTGTATCCGATGCTTCATCGCCAGACATTCTACGCAGAGTACGAGCACTTCTGGTCTACTGGCATGGTGGAAAAGAACCAGACGGATTCCGCGTTTGTGGCGCTGTTGTTTGCGATGCTGGCCTTGGGCACTCAGTTCGTCACAACGACGTCGCCTCCTGAGCGAAAATCAACAGCCGAATTTTATGCCTCGGCAAGCAATCAAGCACTACGAATGAGCTCATATCTCAGCACCGCTTCCATTAAATCCATCCAAGCGATGGTGCTTATTACCTATTTCCTCATCAACGATCAACACGCTTCGGATGGTTGGGCTTTTGCGGGCATTCTAATGCGTCAAGCATATGCCATGGGTCTCCATCGAGACCCTAACATTGGTAACTATTACTTATTATTTACCAAACTACCACTAACGCACGCAGTCGTCCCCAATGCCAGTTTGTTTGACAAACAACAGCGCCGCAAGGTGTGGCAAGCAGTTCTGCTTCAGGACACTTTCCTAACTGTGCTGCTTTCGCTTCCGCCTTCGGCCACGCATACGGATGTGTTAGTCGAGGACCTCCACGAAGCAGATTCCACATCGATTGCCTCCGATGATCCTACCGATACGGCATACATTCGGGGCTCATGGACTCTTGCGAATCTAGTCCAGGAAACCATTTGCTCTCCACGCTCCCTCGACGTACCAATCTGCACTACTGCGAGGCACAAAACTAAGCTCGTTGCTGATTTCCGCGCAGTTTACCGTTCCTTCCCTGACATATTTCGCTCATGGGATGCTGACGCTCTCGCCCAACTCGCACAGAACAACAAACGCGTGGTGCGCCAAACCCTGTTTCTCAGCAGTAACTACTTTCACAATCTCATGCTAGTGTACGCATCCGAAGGGTCGGACGTCCCGGTGAATGTGCGAGGGACACTAGAGGCGGCGCACGATGCAATTACGGCATTTTTCGTCCTCTTCACCTTATTTGAGCCCGAAGCAAGAGTATGGTGGGTATTCAACCACCGGGCGTTTCTCGAGGCACTGTGTATCGGAAATGTCTTGAACGAAGTAGCCCGGGACCCTGAGACAAGTGACGCCTTGACGAAAGACCCGTTGTTTGTTAGGGCGAGAGGGGATATACGTGAGTGAGAACCTTTGGTTGACCAAGAAGAAGGTGATTGACCAGTTTTAGACCGAATGGTGGAGATAATGCAGATGATGAGCGAGCAGTCTGAGACCGCGAGAACACGGGTGCAGGTTTTGAGCGAGCTGTTGACAACATGAGTGATGTTCGGATTGAGTGGGAAGTTGGTTTGGTGCTTGTGTAGCATGATGACTGGCGGTCAAGGGAGCCAAGGGACAGATGTCGAAGACTGTGAAATGAAACTCAATGTCAACAGCAGGAGGTAGAAAGGCAAAAACACCATGTAAAGGAACGTGAGTTTTCTTTATGCACAATCGGTGCGAGCTCGCTGAGATCAAGTTCCCTGGCATCTACTTGGAAACAGCAGTTTGCCTTCTGAAGTACAGAGAAAACGAAACGTAAAGACCATTTTTCCCTTTTAGTTTCACTGCACACAATGTGATGGCATGATGGTTTAGGAAAAAGAGAAAAAAGAACAGAAAAATCAATTTGAAGTTGCGGTTGTAGTTGTGATGGGTAAAAATAAATGCCCAGTAACAGGATTGAACTGTTGACCTTCGCATACCACATATTCCGTGTGAGAATATTAGTACGACGCTCTAACCAGCTGAGCTAACCGGGCGCTGATTGATTGTTGGAAAAACAATCGGGGAAACGGTCCTCACATTGCCTACGGTACGGGCTTGGGATGGTGCTGTCTTGTGGTTTGGCGAAGACAGCATGGCACGGTCGAAAGCTTTTGGTGTCAGCCCATTGCAATAGGTTCCTGCAGGATACTGTGCACCCAAGGACGCGAGTCTCAAGAAACCCGGATGTTTCTCTCTCCGTGAAACGTGGTGAACAAGCGTAGTTCGGAGCAAATTGAAGACCCCCAAAATCCGGAGATTCGTTGCGTGGGTGGGGGGATCTTGGCTGGTAACGTGGTGTCTCAGATGTTAGATAACAACCTACAAAAAACGCGGGGGAAGCCGGGCAGGGTGAGGGGCCTCGGTCGAGCGTTTTGGGCAGGTGAAATCCAACAATGCATTCAGCGCCTTGAACGCCCTGGCGCCACACAAAGGTGTGTTGGGGGTTTGAAATATTGTGCTGGCCATATGTGGAAGGTCGATCTGGGCATCCTTTGTCATGGGGTTTACTTGCACGCTGGTTGCTGGGGTTGTGGGTGAGAAACTCCAGGGCGTCTAGCATCGCGTTTGGTTACCGCAAGGTAGGCAATGACGGCACCTGCTTACTTACAGTTTGTTGGACTGATGAGCCGCTTCTTGTTTCTTGTCGAAATTCGGTTGACAGGTCGCAACTTCTATCCTACCTCAGTTTGGTAAGAAGGCTTTAGGAACCTCATTGACTGAGAATGGGCGATGAATCGTGCGTGCGGGGTCCCGCTTGAGCCGTTGAGGGGTTGCATCACCAAACACTTCACCCCTCCTCCACCATCATCACCTCCCTTCTCCGATACTTTCGACAACAATTTGGATTGTGGATGGCCTGCAGACTTGGCTGTCTTTCTCGACATACGTCAATGGCGCAACAAACACCATGCACCCCTGCTCCATGGCGGCAAGCTTTCCTCAGCCACGTCTCATCAATACCCCAAGCAACCTTTGTTCTCTCAACCCTGCACCCCGCAAAGCCGGACGCCAGTCATCCCTTTCTTGTTGTCCCCCGCGCAAGAACATGCGTCTTCCGTGGTCTCTGGGGCACTCTGCCGTCCAATGATCGTAACCCGGCACCCCGAAATCCACCCATCTACGAATCGGACTTACCTGTTCTGACCACCGACATACGCATGGAAAAGGCTGGCGAGATACTAGGCACAGCTAAGCCTAGCGCTTTCCCAATCGATGCTTCCGGGGGAGGTGGTCCTGTTGAGGGCGTATGGTGGGCTGAGAACTATGGTACTCAGTGGCGCATCCGCGGTACGGCCTGGGTGCTAGGGTCTGACATCGACGGCGAGGGTGAGGGGGCCAGGGCCGTTCGGGGGGTATTGCAGCAACGGATGCGAAGTGCTGGGGATGGAGGGTTGAGTCTTGAAGGGGCCGGGGAACCGCAGTCGGCCGCCGAGTCGGCATGGAAGTGGGGCCGAGAAGTTACCGGGCATTTCGGTAACTTGAGCCCGGGAATGAGGGGTACATTTCGGAACCCTCCGCCAGGTCAGCCGATGACAGTTCCAGTTCCACCGGGTCTTGGTGTTGGCCAAGCCGTGGAGGATGTCGAGGATCAGGTGGCAAGAGAGAATTTCAGGGTCCTTGTCATCGTGCCCGATGAGGTTGATCAGGTGGACTTGTCCGACATGAAGCACCCGAAGAGATGGCTGTACGTCTACCGTGGCGCTTCGTACAAGTCAACCCAACCGGGTGGCGAGATCGTTGGTGAATGGGAAAAGGTGGAAGTTTGGCCTTAGCAAACCCTTGTTATAATTACGCAGATCATCAAACCCGGAAACCGAGATGAGAGAAACAAAGGGCCAAATGGGTGATGCAACCTCGAAACTCGGTTGCGAATCTGGGCTTGAGTGCCTTACCAGGGCAATGGTATCAGGCGCCATCATTCCCTTATTGCCGTCGTAACCGGTAGGTACGCTACCTAGGCGACTTTTACGATATCTGAGGTAACTCTCTGAAACTTTGGTGTCTGGGTACAGTAGGAAAGCCCCCGGTCTCCATCCTGTTGGGGCTCTTGGATTGGGTCAAACCCTGACAAAATATGCCGGAACCCGGGCATTGGATTGGACTTGACCACAGACAGTAGGGCTGACCGCTTTCGTGTATGCCGGGGGACATTGTACACTTTGCTGCATGGTGGCTGTGCCTCTCGCGTGTTTTTGTGTTGTGAGGACTCGAGGGTCAGACCGAAGACAGCTCGCGGATGGATGGCTGGATGCGTTGGACGGGCTGTTGGCTCTGGAGCGAATACCCCGCGACTCGGTCCGTTTCCGTGCGCTCCTCCAATGCAGTGCAGGAGGGTGTGCGCCCAATATCGAGTCTCAGCCCATAAGAGATTGAAGCCAACCTTCTATGGCTCATAGCGCATCGACACGGCACGAGCTGCTCTGCGGCCCTTGACTTTTGCTGCCCCCAACAACCGAACATCGACTGGTATTTCAGTCGCCTGCTCGTTTTCAGTGCTTCACGTTTCATGCCGCTCGCTTGCAACCAGCCATCGTCTCGTGCTTTGGCGCTAGGATTTCGAGTCTTAGTGCCGTGGCACTAGGGAGAACGAAAATGCGTTGGCGTTGGGGGTCAAACGGTCGGGAAGACAGGGCGGACGTTGGCGAGAGATAGCCTAGGATTTAAACATCGCCGGGGTCAGGCCTGCTAACCCAAAAAGGATGGTGGGGAGGATGCGTGGGGTGAACCCCCTGTCAAGATGCTGTCGCCATCTTGCCGGGCAAGCGGGTACCCGCTGGGAACATGAGGGACAAAATTTGATCCCGCTCTCTCAATTGCCTGTGGAAATGTGGTGGGCCTGAGATTGAACAAGATGCCTTGTTGATATCCGTTCTGTTGTGCTGGAAGGGGAGCTCCGGAGCGCAAGGCGAGGACCGAGATGGCATGGGCTGCAACCCCCCCTCGGATTGCCTCGACCTCGCTGCGTGGGTTGCCTGGGTTTCATGCAGGCACCACGGGTATCTTCACAGGCTCTTGAGCTGGCTTTGCTCTAGCTTCTGAGAACACAAGGCCTCGGTAAAACGATTTGGTTCTGCGATCACACGATTCTTCTCCCGTTTGCGCGGAAAATCCCTTTGGGCTTGTGTCCCACTTTGTTTTTATCTTTGCCGTCGATCGAATCCCTGTTGTGCGGAAATGAAAAGCAAGTCTTTGTTTCCGCTCCACCAGAAGCTATCCTGGAGTGGATTCCAAATCGCACGATTCTTATCTCTTGACTCGAAATCTCGAGTTGCAATACCCCAAGGCCCTCGACGACGTTTTGCACATTAGCATCTGCCACTCTGACCCCTCCGCTGCCGGCATCTTGACCGCATCGTCGGTGTCACGAGCCCGTTCCGCCACCGCCAGGCTCAGGATGCCAACGCAAGCTCACCGTCTGTTGCCCCGCCTCGAGTGGCTCGTGTGGACCCTTAATTGGGGAGGGAGACCTCACGCGGGAGGAGAGTGAGGGATTCGGAGTACGTACCGATGGCCCGCAGCACCAAGACAAGATGCACACGACCCTGCCAGGACGCGGGCTTCTTGGTACCAATCAGCGTGCGCGCCCAGCAGAGTAGCCAGCCACCCGCCGGGGTAAGCAGCCTCCTGCTGTCAAGCGCAGGTCTCGCAAGGACGGCTGGCTGACGCCCATAACGCCCATCACGTCGATATCACTGGGCTCCTGTGCCGGGACGCGGGATGCAGCTCATCATTGGGGCCGGCAGCTCATTGCGCGCAAACGAGCCGCCCTCGGCTGGCTGGAAACTGGGCGACTGGGCTCGTGTCTGCTAGGAGGGCGAGCCTGGGGTTCCATGCGCAAAAGCACCGCACCCATTGTCAGAATGGTCAGAGATAGCAGTTGATCCTGATGCGCCTGCAGGGCCACAGCCTGCCTAGGCCACCCACTCCATCCCACCTCACCCGCTCGCCTGCGGGTTGCGTGCATATTATTAGTCTGGGTACTGCCCGTCCCGTTTCTCCACGAGTCTTTTGCTCTTCTCCCACACGCCGTTGCCGTCGCCCCCGTGGTCCTGTTGCTCGGTTTGAGCCTACATGTCTGGCGAACACTCTGCCCAGACACGCGCGGGACCAGACTCGACCAGACTGTTCAGATGCGACGATCTTGGGCCCTTCACCGCGTTGTGGATGCAACTGTCTCACTGGCCGATATTACCGGCAGCCGAGAAACACGACCCCCAGACGTCATAGCAAGCCGATTCCGGGACGAAAGGCGTTTGCAGCACCGTTGGCTGGTCTGACGCCGACCATTGGCCTCACCGTCCGAACCTCATCTGGAACGCCTCAACTTACCGTTGGACTGAACTCCCCTCGCCGCTCGTCCCTCTCCGGAGGATGACGAGCACGGCGTGCTCGCAAGCGCCGCCACCATAATGACCTTGTACTCGGAACCTCCCCCATTACGACCGTTCAGCGACGACAAGCCGACTCTTTTGGTATGCTGGTGGATCACTATCTTCTGCACCGTCATCATCTTGCTCCGTGTAAGCGGCAGATTTGTACGGACGGAGAAGTTGTTTCCAGAAGATAAGACGGCGGCCCTGGCAATCGTACCGCTGTTCCTGCGCATGGGCTGCGTTCATATCGTCCTAGTCTATGGAACCAACAACGCGCAGCTAGCAGACGCCAACCTTTCGGACGACGAGCTTAGGAAAAAGTCAATTGCTAGTGGCTTGGTTCTCCTGAGTCGAATTCTGTACGCGGCGACGTATGTGGCAACTTTCCCTTACAGCCCCTAATTCCATCATTACCCATCTGCTTGGACCTAGAGGCAAGAAACTAACAATTGTGTTTTCTGGCTCAGACTGTGGGTACTCAAACTCACCATCCTTGAGTTTTTCAGGCGTCTCAACATTACCTGGGAAAGGTCTTACGATGTCTCCCTCGTCTTTGTTCGGTGTGCCCTGGCCGCAACTTTTGTCGCCGTCGTTATCAGCGATCTGGCCGAGTGCCAGCCCTTTTCCAACTACTGGCAGGTCCTCCCGGACCCTGGGGGACAATGCCGCCAAGGATATGCTCAGCTTTTGACGATGGGTGTCTGCAACATCGTCACGGATCTCATGTTGGTCTTCTTCCCCATACCCATTATTATCCGCAGCCAGATGTCGACGAAGCGCAAGATGCAACTTGTGCTTCTGTTCTCCCTAAGCCTTGTTGTCGTGGCGATCACCTTGTATCGAATCCCACAAATCATCAGGGATCATGGCAGCCAACAAAGCCGGTCTCTTCTCGCCTCGGTCGAATTGCTTTTCGCGACAGCAGCATCAAACGCCTTGGTGCTTGGATCGTTTGTTCGTGATAGGGGCGTCAAAAAGCGAAAGTTCAAGTACGACTCGATTGCCGGTGGCTCGGTAGAGCGATCCTCGGCCTCTGGATCGCGAAGGCCGACACTAAAGCACTGGGGAAGTGATGAGGATCTCGTCCGGGATATCGGTTTTGGGGTGAAGCCTGATTTGCGAGACCCCCTTACGGCAACCGAAAACAGGCATCTCATGCCAGCCCGCGTGGCAAAGATGCACGAAGAGATGAACGCTTGGAACTTTCCTAGTCAGAAACGCTCCAGTGTCGCACAGAGCGACGACCACCTTCTGACCGTGGACCGGATGTCGCCGACAAGAAGTAACTCGACGAGTACTCCTCGGAAGGTTTCCTTTTTCGACCATGGGAATCTGCTAGGCGATGAAGAAGGCAGCCCGAGCCGGCGAGGGAGCGTCGTTCCGCCGCATGACCCGCGTCCACAAAGTGGCGCGCCTCCGCCAACAAGAAAAGCCAGCGTTGGCGGTTTTAGAAGGGGCTCAACGACCATACTCCAGGATCTCTCTGGCTTACTAGGTCCGCTGGCCCCGAACCAAGGCAGGCCGAGACACAAAAGTGCCTCTGAGCTCCCGACCATACATGCCGCAAAGGAAGCACCGCCGGCTTCACCACCATCCTATCCAGGGCCAACAGCTTGGAAACCCGAGCTGGAGCTGGCTGATGTTGGCGGATTGCTCAACGGGGCAAGATAAACCCGCACACTATACTAAACTTGGCCCGGCCACACGCTGGTCGTTGGAAGGGGTCAGGAGTTGACGAACGAACACGACAGACAGACCTGCTTAATTTGAGCAAGTCAAGGAGGTATATTTACGGTTCAGAGCGAGGGCGTTTTCGCGGGGACTTTTATTTCACACGGAGTAGCGACATAGATGGTGGCATGACTGAACGAACACGATAATGGCCATTGGAAAGTAGTAGTATTATTAGCGGTGATATCCTCAGATGTTGGGGCTGTCAGGGCAACGGAGGGCAGCGGAGGGCGCAGGGTGGTATTGGCGTATTGCTTCATGGTTGGGACTGACACTATATATACCCGGCACAAGCCCTGTTACTGTTTCGCATGTTGCGAACATCTTGAAAGCATAAAGATGATCTATGGCACGTCTCGCGCTGTCTAGCGCTTGATCATCTCCTGCATTGTGACAATATCAGTGAGCTTGCACAGCATCAATCTGATGAGTATTGTCCTCAACTACGTTGCTATCTATCTGCAATGCTTGTCCTAGTTGCGCGTCGTTGACAGGGCCGTCGGGCAACACACGGAACCAAGCAAGCCAGTAGACTGCCCCAACCCCTTGAAAGCGTCAAGGTAACAAAAGCACCCCCATAACGCCCAAAAACATGCATCCACCCGTATACAACGCCGATTTGTAAGAACAACCATTTGACGGATTCCAGGTCCCTATCCCTATCCGTACATCTCCAGCTTCAGCCCAAGACCTCATCCGAGGACTGTTCTGAAGTATTACACGCAGAGCCGGTAGCTTGCATAGCGCCCCGCGGTCTCACTTGTGCGAATGATTTTGACGACCTGACCACGCTTCAGACCAAGGTACCGGGCAATCGGATCCTTCTGCAAGATACGAGGCAGCTGTGTCTCTTTGAGGCGGTATCGCTTGAGCAGAGCTGTCTTCTCCTCGCGGCTCAGCACGATATGCTTGGGAACCAGCTCGTGATGTGTGATGTTGACGAGGAGGTCCTCCTCAAGGAAGCACTCGATCTGCGTGTACTGCTGGGTGACAGTAATGACCTTGCGGGCCTGCGCCGAGAGGGCCTGCGTGGTGACGAGGATGCCGGCTTTGAAGTTGTTGGTCGAACAGTGTTGCACGAACTTCTTCATGACACTGATACCGATGGATGATGTCTCGGAGCAGAATTCGACCCAGATCGTGCCGGCTTCTGAAGTCGGGTTGGGATTGGCGGCCGTCGCGGGGGGGGTGTACTTCTTGATCATGGCTTCGGAGGGACGCGCCGAGAACTGCATCTTGCCGCGACTGATTGGGAGGGTCAGCGAACACATTCAAAGCAGCAATGGGGGGTACTTTAGTACTTTGGCTTGCCACTCTCGTCTGTGTAGTTCCTTCGGAAGTCATCAAGGGAAATCTTGACTTCCTCATCTGCCAGCTCATAACCCTAGGTGCGTGTCAGAGACCATCATTTTTGGGATGATGCGCCGGCGGCGTACCCTGTCCTGAACCATCTCATGAACCGTTCTCCAGGCGCGCCAGAGGCGCGATGTTTCCCTCGCAAAGTTTGTCGCGGTGCTTTCGTCCTCCATAATCGGCAACGGAGTTATCGAGAATTTGATTGTGAAACGAATCGGTACGCTGTTGCGGGAATGTGGTTTGCCGATGGCTTTGTTGTGGCGGCAGGCGGGCTGAGGCGGTTGTGGATGGCAACGGGGCGAGCTGTTGAAAGAAGTTCAATTTTTCGATGCTGGTGAGGCGTGAGGCTTCTGATAACGGGGGAGTGCGCGCAGCGATAAACCACCCCACACTAACTTTGGGTGTTCAGCTCCCTGTTCGGATTACATAACACTGGAGCACGAGCCACACCAAAATCGAGAGGACACGATCTGGCAAAGCAAAAATATTTGGTCCGCTTTTTAGGGGACCAAGCACTGTGGACATCACCAAAATTGCTCTCCCAATTGCCGCCCCCTCACCGAGAAATTGCTACCGTCAACCTGTGTGCTGGAGTGAACCTTCCGGCGCCCCCTTTCCTCCTCCACCGTACATCTTCAGAACCCATCTCCGGTAACTCAACATGGCCGACTCTACACCCGCTGCGACAGCCACCCCGGCCGTTGCTACCAAGCCCACCAAGCCGGATGCCGACCTCTTCAATGAGAACTTGGCCAAGGCTGAGAAGACCTTTCAGGATGTGATGGCTAAATTTGTGTGTGCACCCGGGGAACCTTTGGTGCGGGTGACTTGCTGACTTGAGTCCCCGTGCAGAATGCCGTCAAGGCCAAGCTGGACCTTGCTCAGCCAAACAAGAACAAGGACCAGCCTAGCCCCGCACAGAAGCGCAGGCAAGAGCTGCTCGCGCAGCTCAACGAGATCCGTCAACAACAAGCTGGCGGCAAGAATGCCCGAACAGCCAAGCAGGACCAGATCAAGCGTCTCGACGAACAGCTCCGCAGCCGCATCGCCGAGCAGAAGGCCGCCCGTGGCAAGGTTGCCTTCAAGAACACCGAAGAGCTCGACCGCGAAATCGACCGCCTCGACAAGCAGGTTAGCGGTGGTATGATGAAGCTCGTCGACGAGAAGAAGGCGCTTGCCGAAATTTCCAACTTGCGTAAACAGCGCAAGTCCTTCGCGCAGTTTGATGACCAGCAGAAGCAGATCGATGACCTGAGGGCCAAGATCAAGGAAATCAAGGACAGCCTCGAGGACCCTGAGGCCAAGGCGCTGAGCGAGCGTTATAACAAGTTGCAGGCGGAGCTCGACGTCATCAAGGCTGAGCAGGACGAGGCGTATAAGAACCTTTCTGGTTTGCGGGACGAGAAGTCCAAGCTCCAAGCTGAGCAAAATGAAAAGTACCAGGCAATTAAGAAGCTGAAGGACGAGTACTACTCGCAAAAGAAGGCATTCCAAGCTTGGGAGCGGGAGCAGCGTGAGAAGGCCCGTGAGAGGCACCAGGCTGAGCGGGACCGTATCAACAAGGAGCGCAAGATGGAGCGCGCCCAGAAGATGCTCGCCGAGGCCAGTGATCCTGCCTATCTGGAAGAGATCCGTCGTGCAAACAGCTTGCTTCATTTCTTTGACCCATCCCACAAGGTCGTTGAGAAGAGCCCTCTCCTTGCAGACAGCGGTCTCGGTGCCCAGGCCCAGCGCAAGGTCGACGCTTCCGGTATCAAGGGTACCGTGCTTTTGCGAAAGGAGGACCGCGAGGATGAATACTTCTCTGCTGTGAAGAAGGGCAAGAAGGGTAAGAAGAGCGGCACCTCGGAGTCTACCGCCAAGACTTTCAACTGCCCTCCCTCGGTCATCGAGGACTGCGCGTTTGTGGGCATCGACCCCCCGATGAGCGCTGCCGACGTCCCTGCTGCCACTGAGAAGGTCAAGGCCAAGCTTGAGCACTGGAAGGCTGACCAGCCTGAACAAACCAAAAAGGTATGCAGCCTCCCCCTTTGTACTCTTGATTCCGGATATCTAACATCCAACAGAACATCGAGAAGGCTAAGAAGGAAATCGAGCGTCTCGAGGCTGAGGAGGCTCGCGAAGCCTCCGGCGCTGCCACCCCTAACGGAAAGAAGGGTGAGGATAAGGCGGTTGCCGAAGTGACGGAGGGCGTCAAGGACGTCTCAGTCGAGGAGAAGGAGAAGGAGTCGGTCGCAGCATAGGTGCTGCATCGGCGTTCATCTTCGGTTCCTCACTTGTAAACATTCGGCGGGTCAGCTTTTTCTTGTCTTCTATCGAACTCTGGAGCCCAAAAGCTGGCATTTTTTCGTCTTTGCCGACACTTACCACAGCCGCTGAGGGGAAGAGGACGAACACACTCGCATTTATGGACTCGGCTCGGGTATCTGCGCTTGTTTCTATCACCATTTCATAGCAAGAATCTGGGTCGAGGTGGCTCTCTAGTCGTTTCTTATTGTTGCTACTTGCAACGAAAGACATTGACGGTCTGCGGCAAGATGGCTGGCTTTGTGCATTCGAGGCGTCATGATTTTGAGCTACTGCATTTCCACACTAACGTTGACCAGTCCAGGTAGAGAGCACCATCATATCAACGTTACAACAGTTATTGGGCAAAACGCGTAACGGTCGGAATGCCCCCATCTCCCTGTGTGTGATGAGTTATCATTCTTGTTCATTCCTTGCTTTTCGGATTCCCCTCCCGGCGCAGGCGCAGACTTGGCATGCTGCGGAACGGTCTGCCGGTCATTTTGGCTGCTTGCATCGGGCACCCATCATCCATCTCGTTCTCAAACCCCTCCATGAGCTAGGACCAATAACAACGAGCGTAACGACCAAAGCAGGCAAACCACCTGTCCCTTTTGCCCAAAGCTATCTGATGACTCTCCTCCCTCGTGTCTTTGGCTTTTCTCGTTTGCTGGCCAAGTGTCAACCCCTCCCTTTTGGTGCTTTTGGCACTTTGGAGATGGAGGGGTACCCCCTTTTGCGAGGGGAGAGGGGGTTGCCCTGTTGCTGACTGAAGAACGGGACCCTTTGGGCTGAAAGAGACGCAAAAAGAGCAGACGGACGGGAGGGAACTCCTGTCACCAGATCGGGCATCCATCCATATCTATGGATCTGGGTCCGGTGCTTGTCGCCTTTGCCACCACCATGGTGTGGGAATGGTTCATGCTGACCTCTTCTTCGCGTGTCTGTCCGCATCTCTGTCCCTCTTGTCAGCGGGAGAGCCGTTGGTGGAGACGGATTTCGATGAGGTGATCTTGGGATCGGATGGAAATGTGGGCTCATGGGTGAGGATGTCCACCTCAGCATTGCTGGGTCTAGTGTGGCCCGCCAGGCGTCGTCGCGGAGCCTTGCCTGCCATGGCCTCCAGTGACACCGATAGGTCCGCGAGCTCGCGAGTTATACTCTTGCATAAGAGGGGCGGGGGAACAGCAGATTCGATGCCCCCAAGGTATTATTTCCTCTAGTGGCAGTGCGGTTACTGGCTGACTCCAGTTAAGCGGCATCAGTTGCAACCAGTGTGCCGAGTTTCCTCGCTCGCGGGCTTCGTGGGTTCAAGAAGAATGCGGGAATATCGACGGTTAGTATTACGGAGCGCACAAGGTTTGATCAGATCACGTCTTGATTCTTTTTTCGCAAAAACACGCGGTTTATGTACATTGTATCCATCCACGGCTGGTGAGAAGATGATGAAAAGCAGCCCAACCACTCCATCTATCCACCCTGGCGTCACAGAAGACGCCATGAACGGGCGGAATGCATCCCAAACAGATAGCAGAGGGCGAGCACGCCTTCATAAACCTTGGGTCTGGGCCACTCCTTCAAGCATCAGCAGTCCAAAACATGACTGTTCATCCTGTCTCCTGACCGACTTTCCAGACCAGTGGTATAGCGATACCCCAGAGAATTCGAGCCATTCCTTCCTGGCAGTGGTGATTACCTCCTCTTTCCCCTCCTTTTGTAGGTTTCCAATCTTGGGTATGATGCATGATTTCGACACTTCCTCCTGCCCCTCGCCCTGCTCTCTCTTGGCGTGTCCCTCCACATGCTTTCAGTGGCTGAGCTTCGAACCAAAAAAGAAGAAATAGGCGCAAATGCAGAAGGAGAAGTGAAGCAATGGGAGTCACGCCGCCCCGAAACGCCCGCCTCGATCAGTAACAGCGAACATAAAAATAAACAAGCGAACAAAAATCCATAAATCCATCCGAGCCATTCAAAGAATCTGTTTCCGTTCCGTCTTCCGGGTCCTAAATCAAGAAAAAAATAACATCGATGCTTTCTAGCCGGATGACTCGAGGCGCTTTTCTAAGACAATGGAAAATCGCGAAAGCTCGAGGCGGTCGAAAATGACATGACATGGAATCCAAGTCAAGAACCCCGATACGGCCGATGCTATGCTGAAAAAAAGTCGTGGGGCCAAGTCACACCCGCAAGAACCCCAGGTCGTAGTCTCGTTGGTCTCGTCGGCGTCGTTCATTTGGTATAATCGCTCGCTCCGTAGCATGCAAGATGTTACCAGATATGATGCGTCCGTACAAAGGAGATGACCGTCAAAAGAGTGTGCTCGCCCCAGGTACTGCCTGCTGACAGTCATGTGAGCAAGATCGCACAAGCCGAGTCTTTGATGCTGAAGTCCGGTATCAGTACGGCGGGTAATAGCTCTGCGGAGGAGGCGGGTTTGTCGGCGGCCTGAATGCGGTCCTTCGCCCGCTGGGCCCCGGCGTCCGCCTCTCGCGGAGAGGCTCCAGCGGCGGTGGCGTCCTTCGAGGAAGGGGAAGATCCCGTATTTCCCTCTCGTGGTGTGCGATGCTGGGACCGCTCGCCACCGTCCCTGGTCCGCCGTTTGCCCGCCGGCCGGCCTTGCGAGACCCGCTGAGGGCGCTGAGGGGCGGGTCTTTGACGGCTGGCTCGTTGTCGTCGGGGAGGGTTAGCTCCACCAGGCTGTAGAAATACTCAAGGACCTCTGGGTATCGCTGAACGGATGCCTGCCAGTCCTCGTCAATGCCGCGCTTGAGCTGAGCCTGGGCGGCGGCAATCTCGTTAGGGTGCGGCGGCGCGTGGTAGTAATGATAGGCGTGGGCCGTGATACGGTCCAGATGCGCCGTGTGCGCCGTCTTGCGCCGCTCGGTCAACAGCCTGAAATATTCGAGGATGTAGTCCTGTGCGTGAGCCCGCACCCATGATCTACACCGCGTTAGCATGCCGGAGACGGCCCGGAAGGTTGAGAAAGCAACTCACCGAATGTCGTTGTAAATGGATTGCATCATCCGCTGCTCCGCCTGGCGGACGGCCACTTCAAGTCCTTTGGCCTCGCAGTCGCAGGCCAGGGTGGCTGGAGCGTGACATATAGCACAGTCCGGATCCATCCTGATGACCGACTTTCGGCTCGGCTTCTGGTTTTCTCTGGTATACATGGTTCAGTATGTGAACGGTGACGTTGGCAACAAGTGAATAATGGCAGGAGTTGTAGAAGAACATGAGAAGAATCAAGGTCAAGCTAGTAATACAGACATGTAGGTAGCATCACCAGCGGTTACTCGTCTCCGCATCATCGATGTCTCGGTTGCTAGGGGCCTGCCTAGAAACATAAAGGAGGAGGTTAGGGGGTAGAGGGGGTAAAGGGAGGTAGAGGAGGAGCAGACGCGTGAGGGTGAAGAAGCAGCAGGAGAGATAAGGCATCAAGACCCAAAGAGCAGTTGGACGGGTTGTGGGAGGTTGTGAGAGGTTGCGGGACGTGGAGGAGGGTAGAACTGACCTGGAGTATCAAGCACGCAAGCTAATGAAAGCCCGGCAGACAGGACAGCGCGGCAGTCTGGGTGGGAGGAGGAAGAGGGGTTGCGAAACAGCACACAGGTTGAGCCGCAGAGCTCTGAGCTGGTTCGGCGGCGACAGTGACAGTCTGTCTGGCTGTCTGGCAGTCGGAGAGCAGACAATGCGAAGAAACAAGCGTTGGGGGTTGCAGGAGGCAGGACGGACAGACGAACCCGTCGAGTCAGGAGTGAGCCTGAGGCCGATGAGCGCTTCTCTTTGGTCGAGGGTCGGGCAGAGGTTGCAGGTGTTGCAGTCGAGTTGGCTGGAGATGAGGAGATGGGCCAGATGGACCTCGTGAGGGTTGGCTACAGCCCACAGCCCAAGGCAGGCTTAACCACGTTGAGTCTGGCAGTCTGTGTCGTGGCTCGAATGCGGGCCTCTGGCAGCATTGGTCTGCAGCGTGCAGCGGCCCAATGTCCTGTCGACCACTCCGCGACGGCCGGACCCAGAACGGGGCAGAACGGGGCCCAATGACACCAATTGCCCCAATTGCCTCGGATGCCGTTCGCACCACCCTCCAGCGAGAGTGCAGTAGGAAGCGGGCAGGCGAGCAAGGGTGGATCCGTGATTCGTTGCGAGCCGGCTGTGGGTAGCAGGAAGACGGCGCCGGGCGAGAGAGGGAGACAAACCGCGGCGATCAAGGGACGATGGGGATGGAACCCAGTCCGAACCGAGTGCGGGGGTTGAGGGTGAAGGGGCGATCTGGAGGACGGGGCAATGACGGGGGCGAAACTGTCTCAGCCGGAGCAACGATGACAGAGAGCGAGAGATGCCGAGGGAAGCGGGCAGAAGAAGAATAAGGAGCACGGAGAGAGAAGTCGGTAAGACAAACGGCGACAGCAAGACAAAAAGAGACAAGGTGATGCGATCTCATGGGGCGTGTTTGGGTCTCTGCTGTCGAGAGGAGCTCCCTTGCACTTGCTGTCCAACGGGAAGCCGAGAGCGGCTCAATGGGGAAGAAGAGGCTGGGACGTCTGGGGACAGCCAGCAAGAGGGGTCATGGAGAAGCGACCACGTCTTTGGCGGGCGTTGTGCTGCGTTTTGGCTGGTCTTGGATCTTTTCACCGCATGTTTGCTCTGCATGAACCCGAGCTCTTGAAAGCGGTACGCCCGGCCGCTGGGCCCTTGGTGACCTTTGCGAGTTTACACACCTATCCACGGAGCGCAGCAATAGGTCAATCAGGGAGAGGGGCTCATCCCTCGCCTTCGCTACTGATGAAGCAACTGTAATAAAATGGGCGTATGGGGCACTTTCAGACTGCGTTGACAACGTCAAAAAAGCTCATGGGAGGGGCGGCAGGAACCGCCAAGCACCGGCAAAAGCGCCAACAGGGGTCTGCCTAGGCCGACCCCTGGCGTGAGTAAATGAGCGTTATCTTATCGGCAGGAGCTGGTCAAATTTCTGACCGCGAATGCATAGCGATTTGACTTGCAGCTATCCATCGGCCGTCATGTGGCTACCAGTTCGTTAAAATGGTGTCTTGTTACTCGTCTAGCCCCCGTGTGTTTCTGCCGTTTCTTTATCCCAGTTTTTTTGCGGCCAATGGCTACAGCCTCGCCCGAGTCCGAGCTACTACAGCCTGCTCGAGACCCAGAACGAACAGGACACGACAAAGTAGCAGCGCCAGCGACGCCCCCGACATCGAACGATCACGATTGAACCCGGCCCCTGATGATTATGCCCAGCCCTACTTTGCTGACAAGGCAAAACTCAGTATCCAGGCTGGGCCGGGCGGGAACGGGTGTATCTCGTTTCTCAGGGAAGCCTATTTAGCAGAGGGTCCAGCCAACGGCGGCGATGGAGGGTACGGAGGGAATGTGTACATCCAGGCTGTTCGTGGTGAGACTTCCCTCCACAAGCTTGCACGACGGAGATGGATCCGAGCTGGCCGGGGGAAAAACGGTCAGGGCAGTGCCCGCAGTGGACAGCGAGGGGAGGATGTTGTCATCACGGTTCCGGTTGGAACCGTCTTGACTGAGCTTCTTCGAAGAGAACCAGAAAATAACAATCGCCCATACGATGCGAAGAGAGAAAGGAAGCTCAACCAATACTTCCCCGAACCGGCGCAGACCCAGACCCAGACTCAGACCGAGACCCCTTCCCAGGAAATAGACGAATTGACCGAGGAGGCAAATCGAGCCCAGTGGATTCTCTATCCTGGCATATCCAAGTCGGAAGCAAAGAAGATCATCCTTCCCACCCTACCACGCCGTGATAGACTATTCCAGCAGCCGCGAGCGCCGATTCACCTTGATCTCTCCAAGCCAACACCACGGCCAATTTTGCTTGCGGCAGGCGGGTTAGGCGGTCTCGGAAACCCCCATTTTGTCTCCAAGCAACGGCCGAGACCACTTTTTGCGACTCGTGGAGAAGACGCCATATCACTAGACATTGAGCTTGAGTTGAAACTGCTCGCCGACGTCGGTCTGGTGGGCTTGCCAAATGCAGGCAAAAGCACCCTTCTCAGGGCGTTGACCAACAGTCGTACCCGGGTAGGTAACTGGGCCTTTACAACCTTGCAGCCCAACATTGGAACTGTCGTTCTAGATAACAACAAAGGAAGACCGGCCGTAACAAGTTTCAGACGGAAATCCGGGGATGGCCCTGATATCGATCCGTTTACCTTATCGGACGACAAGGTTCCAACAGAGCCAGAGCGGAGGACGCGATTTACTATCGCTGACATCCCAGGGTTGATTGAAGGCGCCCATCTCGACAAAGGCCTCGGGATGGAATTTCTTCGGCACGTGGAGAGAGCTGGTGTATTGGCTTTTGTAATTGACCTAAACGCTGGAAACGCTGTGAAGGCACTCAAGGCGTTGTGGAACGAGGTGGGGTTATATGCTCAAATGCGCGAGGAGGAAGAACGCGATAGGGAACGTGACGCAAGAATCGATTGGAGTTCGGGAGCCGGTGTCGACCAAGCAAATGACCCCTGGGCGGGCATCCAGGCGATGGCGGACTATCCCACCACCGCGCCGGAGCCGACGGGGTTGTCAATAGCGGCAAAACCATGGTTTGTGGTTGCCACCAAGGGCGACCTGCCAGACACGCAAGAGAACTTCAAAGAGCTCAGGGAGTATCTTGATGCCGTTACCCGAGGAGAAGACGAGCATCCAAGTGGGATCAAGGGTGCGTGGATCGAGAACTGCATGGCCATTCCCGTGAGCGCTATTCATGGCCATGGCGTAGATAGGATAGTGCATTGGACCGTGGGCCTCCTGGACGGTTGACCGAGCCTGCTGTTTTGAGAATAGATGAAGCCGTCCACTCTGACTCCAGCTGTATTTTGGAAAGCCATCCCCCCCTAGGGCAGATTACATGCTCACTGAAGAGCCCTTCGTGATGCCTGGACCAGGAACTCACACTTGCGTAATTCGGTCGCAATTCATCATTGTGAAGCTTCGGAAAGTTCCGATCGAGCTCTCACACCGCGGTCTGCTGATGTGATTGATACACTGGAACCTTCATATCTTGCCCCAAATGCAACAAGGCCTTCAATGGTAGTTTGTTTTCCACCCTTTTGCCTGTCTGCCAATGCTCAAACCTTGCTTAGTGGAATTTGAGACCATAAGGTATCCTTATTGTTATAACACAGTCTACTTCAACAAAGGAGCAAAGCGAAGCTTTTCCCTCCATTCCTCCATCACCACCGACCGCATTTACAAAAAAAAAAAAAGACCTCTAATATTTCTAATAGAGGCCATTACAGCATTACCATTTGTACACATCACCACCCAATAGCAAATACAGGGTCCGGCCATAACATCTAATACTTTATAGCTATGGGGCGGCCCTTAACCTTAAACATTCCTCGACCAGTCTACAATGGTTCTGCACTACAGAATATATTTTCAGGGGCCAATATGCTTCGATTTTCTAAATTCTGAACACCCATATGGGGATGTCCATCGTCCCTGCCCGCCTACCGAAGTTCTACACATAAGTAAAGCTGCGCTACGCTCGCTCCTACACTTCCAGTGCTAAACACCGAAAGTTCTCAGAATCGATCAAAGCGAAGCTTTGATCAGGAGGAATAGGTGTTCTGAGAACAAAATATCCTCCTGCCTTATTGCCAATTCATTGACGCCCCTGGCCCCCACCCCCCTGCAGTTTTAGACCCGATAACCAACCTCTGGATCACGATAAGGATTCCCCACCCACTGCCCGCAAATTTGATTTGCCCTGGGCAGCTTCACTTCCCCTCCCCCACATTGTTGAGCGACCCGCCATCGAGGAAGCGTTGCAGGCGCGAATAACTTTTTTTCCGGCTTGACCTTCGACAGCCTGGATTTCTTTCCTGGCGAACCCACAACGACTCCAATTGGGTACATAGAGACTTCGTAACCCAGTTGTGATCGTATACAAGATGGGTCGTGGATTCAGGGTATGGCTTTACTTTCATCCTCATCCCCTGCGTTTTTCTAAATATTGACCCATTTGCAGAAGGGTCGCGGCGGCCGTGGTGGTGGCAGAGGCGGCAAGGCCGACCGCGACGATCGCGGAGCCCACCGCCCGTACCAGACCTTTCCGGAGGTCCCAAAAGAGAACGAGAAGTTCCAGCGCTACTACGACCTCTTGCTAGATCTACCGGAGCAGGAGAAGCAAGAATTCTGGGCCGCCCTCAAGAGAGAGCTCCCCAACAGCTTTCGATTCTGCGGATCCAAGGGGTAGGCGTATCTGTTCTATCGTCGGAAGTTGGCGCGCTAACTTGGTTGCCATACAGTCATGCCCTTACCGTTCGCAGGCTCCTGGAGACGAGATACATTCCCGAAATCACTCGCATCAAGCACGATGATATCCTCGTCGACCCGCCGAAGTCTGTCCCGTGGTACCCAGATTCTCTGGCCTGGTGGATGACCACGCCGAAGAACGTGATTCGAAAGTTTCCCCCCTTTTCCGCTTTTCAGAAGTTCTTGGTCTCGGAGACCAGCGTTGGCAACATCAGCAGACAAGAGGTGGTCAGCATGATCCCGCCTTTGCTCATGGACTTGCGCCCTGGTATGACTGTCTTGGATCTGTGCGCCGCCCCCGGTAGCAAGTCGGCGCAATTGCTCGAAATGATTCACCGAGGCGAAGAGGCGCGCATTCGACAGGTTATTCGATCCTTCTCCGGCGGTGCTAACGGCGCGGTCAAGATTGAAGACGAGCTCGAAAAGGAGGCTGCAAGGTTGGAGGCCGATCCCAGCGATGACGGCCGTGCTACCGGTATTCTCATTGCCAACGATGCCGACTACAAGCGCAGCCACATGTTGATCCATCAACTCAAGCGCCTGTCTTCGCCCAACATGATCGTGACCAACCATGACGCGACGATGTACCCTCCGATTCGAATTGCCAACCCAGATGACCCCAACAAGCCCAAATACCTCAAGTTTGACCGGATTTTGGCCGATGTCCCCTGCTCGGGAGACGGCACGCTGCGCAAGAATGTCAACATCTGGAAGGATTGGAGCCCATCCAATGCTATGGGCCTTCATTTGACACAAGTCCGCATTCTTGTTCGCGCTCTTCAGATGCTCAAGCCGGGTGGCAGAGTCGTCTATTCTACCTGCAGTCTGAACCCGGTTGAAAACGAGTCGGTCGTGGCGGCTGCGATCGAGCGGTGTGGCGGTCCCGAGAAGATTGAAATCGTCGATTGCAGCGACCAGCTTCCGCTGCTTAAGCGAAAGCCAGGTCTCAGAACATGGAAGGTCATAGATAAATCTGGGCGTATATGGAACTCATGGCAAGAGGTAGAGGAGTATACGAAGACGGAGGGAGAAGGCATCGCGCCAAGCCGACTCGTCGAAACTATGTTCCCTGCTCCCGAGGGACACGAAGTTGCCGATTTACCCCTTGAACGTTGCATGAGGGTTTATCCTCACCAACAAGATACCGGTGGATTCTTCATCACAGCACTCTATAAAAAAGCCGAATTCAAGGCGAAGCCGGAGGAGTCGATCAAGCGATCTCAGGATGCCAAGGCCCCTTCCAATGGTATTGGGAATGGCGCCAATAGCCCGAGTGCTACCAATGGCAATAGCGCGCCTAAGCGGGAGCTCGAGGAGGAACAAGCCGAGGAGCCAGAGACGAAGAAGAGGAGAATTTCTGAGGAGCCCCTCGACGGCACCTCCCCTTCTACGGAAACTGTGGCCCCAGAGCCCGAGGCTTCTCTCGCCCCTGAGGTTAAGGCTGACGAGGATGGCGTCTCCGTCGACCCAAAGAGCGAGGCTCAGCCAGAGACCAACACTGAAGGCGTGGACCCCGAATCAGTGCCAGGCGCAGACGTCGCTATGACCGACGCCTCGCCGGTAGACTCTCCTGCGCCTGCGTCTGAAGCAAGGCCTGAAGGCTCTGTAGCCCCAACCCCAAAGCCAGACCAGCAATCACACCCTGAGAAGAAGCAAAGACAAAGCGGCCCTTACGAGGAGCCCTTCAAATTCCTCCAGCCCGAGAACGCTGTCATCAAAAACGTCGCCGAGTTCTACAAAATCTCAGAACGTTTCCCATCAGACCGTTACATGGTCCGAAACGCCACGGGCGAGCCTGCCAAGGCGATTTACTACACCTCAGCCCTTGTTCGAGATATCCTCACCCACAACGAAGGCCGTGGTGTCAAGTTTATTCACGGTGGCGTCAAAATGTTTGTCAAGCAAGATGCCCCTTCGGCTGATGTGTGCCGCTGGCGCATCCAGTCCGAGGGCATGCCCATCCTGCACGGCTATGTTGGCGAGGAGAGAGTGGTTGTGCTGAAGAAGAAGGAAACCCTCAAGAAACTTTTGATTGAGATGTTCCCCAAGATTGCCAACGGCGAATGGGAACGCCTCGACGAGATTGGCGAGAGAGTTCGCGATCTAGGGCTCGGATGCTGTGTGTTGCGGATTGAGCCGGAGGAGGGCGACGAGGATTTTACTGAGACAATGGCGCTTCCTCTATGGAAGAGCTTCCACAGTCTGAACTTGATGCTGCCCAAGGAGGACCGCAGCGCGATGCTACTGAGGATCTACAACGACACAACCCCCCTGATCAACATGGGGATCAGGAAGGACGAGAAAAAGCCAGAGACAAAGACCGAGGAGACCGAGAGTACCGAGGTCAAGGCCGATAGCGAAAAGGACGAGGACGCGGTCATGGTTGAGGCTGATGGTGAGACTGCGCCGAATGGTGTGGCTCAGTCGGAGGAGGTCAAGGCTTAGATCGCCCGCCTTCGAAGATAGGATGAGCTCACCTAACTGTAAGATAAAGATACCTTGATGAACAAAATGGAGAGATCTCGGACCAGCAGCTTTCGTTTGGGCGCCCCCACCTGATGGTTGCGATAAAGTGTAGCATGTGCCTGTCTCCAGTTGGCTGATACAATGCGCGCCAGAATAAAAAGGACAAAAGAGACATCGAACAGCTTGACATTGGTGTTCGTGTGGTAATACCAAAACACCCCCACGCAGGCTTTCAGAATTCCAGCAAAGACGTCTTCTGCGTGGTTGGCTGAGAGTCATTGAAGCCGAAATCCCAAAAATTCCTAACAGCTCACCAATCGCCGTTCCCAGATCCTCACAGACTGTTGTGGTTCTGCGGTCCTCACAACTGTGGATTCTAAAGTCTTCCTGGTCATGTTACAACCCATGGGCCTTGCCGAATTTTGTTTCCTTGAGGAGCCAACGGCAACCTGCACTGCCTACCTGGTAACTTTAAGCATGTATAATTCCTTCTGGCTTTCATGTTGTTCCCCCAGTCAAAAATGACGCCATTCCAACGCCGATAGAACCTTTTTCTGGTTTCTCGTCAAACAGGTACAAAACTGTCCAGTCCTGGACTTCATTGCTCACTCCCAACCTCAGTCGTCTCATCATCCACGTCCCGTTCCAGCAACTCCGTCAGCTCCGCCTCCTCGCCACTGTGCTTGACCATGTCAAAAAAGTGCTTGCCAAGACGGTACAACTCTCTAGGCGAACCCTCTTCCAGTACTTTTCCGCCACCCATGACGACGACCTTGTCGTAGTCAATAATGGTCCGAAGCCGGTGCGCAATGGTTACCAGCGTGCGATCCGTCTCTCCGTCGCTGTTCAGTTCTTTTCGCAGCACGTTCTGTACGCCACGGTCCGTCTCGTAGTCCATGCTGGCTGTTGCTTCGTCCAGCAGCATCAGCTTGCTCTTGCGGATCAGAGCGCGACACAGAGACAACACTTGACGTTGACCGTGGGAGAAGTTTTCACCCTTTGCGGTTACTTGCATCGAGAGCGAGAGGTCACCGGATTTGGGAGGCGTCATGGTGCCGTTGTTGGGTGTAGTTGCCTGGGAGAGAAGGGGAGTTTGCTCGGTGGCCTCGGTCACTTCGTTGTCTGGTGTGGTATTTTGCAACTCGAGTTGGCTATCACTCCCGCGGTACTGGAAGGAGGCAATGCCGTGGCACGACTCGAGGGCATTTTCAAGGACCGCAGGGGCGACTGTACCAGAGGGGTCGAGATTGCTCTCGAGTGTGCCGTTGAATAGAATGGCCTCTTGGGGAATGATGGTGAGTGCTTGGCGGAGGCGCTTGCGCGGTATCATGGCGATGTCAACTCCGTCGTATAGGATCTGACCGGAAACGATGTGCGTGAACCGAAGGAGGGATAAGACGAGCTGTTGGGACAGGTTAGTGAAGTTTGCAATAGAGAGGCCACCGACAACATACCGTGCTCTTCCCAGATCCCGTGCGACCCACGACAGCAACACGTTCTCCGGCAGCAAACTTCAAGCTGACATCCTTGAGGATATCCGGACCATCGACATCGTACCTGACAGTGACATTGCGAAGCTCAACTGACCCCGTTGTTGGCCAGTCTTTAGAAGTCATCAATTCACCGCTCGGAGGAGCCAAACTTGGAGGTGGAGGGCCTGCTTCGGTACTTGGCTTCTCCTCCGGCGACAGGTTGCTATATTCTTCAACGCGTTGAAACTATTCTCGATCAGTTCAGTGTTCGACAGTCAAGTAATCGCACACTCACGCCCTGAAACTCGACTTCTAGTTGGTTCAAGACCCTGACAAGCATCAGAATCGAGGAGCTGAGACCCGATACATTGGACAACGAAAAGCCGACTAGCCCAGCGCCCAAGGCAGATGATTTTGTGACGGCAATGATGCCAGCGCAGACACTGACCACAGCAGTGATAGCATCAACGCGGACCGAAACCCAACGGTTGAGGTTGAAGGTCGCCTCCTGAGCTCTGGAAAGAGGCCGCATTCTCTTCGCAAGTTGATCACAAAACATGACGGGCATGTCGCTGCGCGCCCTGATCACAGTGAGACCCGTCATAGTATCGCCAAACTGGGAGAAGACGGGGCTGTGAGCCGCTCTCGAGATCCGTTGCAAGACAACTCCGGCTCGTGTGTACATCTCGCCACATAAGACACCGATGAAAACGCTGATCAGTGCCGGCAGCATGAAAATTGGAAGGATGGAGCTGGCAGCGCCAACGTTGAAAAGGATTCGCATAACGGTGTCTGAGGCGATATAAACCAAAACACCGACGGAGTTGTCACTAATACACCGTCAGTTCCTTCAATTTTGATCCGTCGTGTTGTTGGTTGACTTACAGTGACTTGATGTCCTTGGAAAATCGGTTCACCACTCTCCCGACTGGAATATTCTTCCACCACGAGAGAGGTGCGTTCAGAACTCCCTCCAGGAGCTTCTTGTGTAATGTTCTTGCAGCGTTCCAAGCTCCCCGTGTGTACACGAGGTATTCAAAACCATCGATCACCGAGTAAACAAGCATCGTAGCGGCGTAGATTCCAGCGTAGAATGCAATGTCGACATGTTCCTTCTTGGTATATGCTTCCACCCAGATTGTAAGCCAATAGGTCGTCCAGATGCCCAGAGCATTTGCCAGAATGGTCAACGAGACCACAAAGCAGAGAAAAATAGGGCCACCGAAGTAAAGCACGTATCTCAGGGCTTGGATACTGTTAGCCTTCCATTGCAAAAAGGATAAGTGGGTGACAACTTACCGATCCAGCGACTGACTCTGCCAGTTGCCTCCATTTCTGCCTCAATCTGATCAGTCTTTACCTCTGGCTGAGCTGGTTCATCAAGAGGCGCTGCACTGCCGTTTTCTCCCGTTTTAATATTGCCTTCAATCTTAGCAGACTCAGGAATAACAGGTCTGCGGACGACACCAAGGTTTCGCTCGATACCTAGCACCTGGCCACCCTCCATTGTGATCGAAAGGTCGGCTTGCGCGGCAATCCATGGCACCTGTGTTACTAGAACGATGGTCCTGTGCTTGAGCATATCGCCGCAGAAGCACAACTCCCAAACCTTGGCTGCGGTTTTGGCGTCGAGGGCTGAAAATACATCGTCCAGGAAGACCACAGACGCCTTTGAGTACAGCGCTCTCGCCAGCGCAACGCGAGATTTCTGGCCACCAGAGAGAATCGTGCCATTCTCACCGATTTCAGTTTGGTCACCTTTCGCTAGCTCTGCAAGGTCGACGCCAAAGCAAGTTGCCTCGATGACAGCATCATATCGAGCCTGTTCAAAAGGCGTGTTGAACAAGATGTTGTCTTTGATGGTCTCGTTTTGAAGCCAGGGAGTCTGTGATGCGAAGGCAATATCAGGGGGGCTTGTCACGGTTCCGGATTCCAAGACCAACTCCCCCAACATCGCGAGCAGAAGACTTGTTTTCCCGCTCCCAGACTGGCCAGAAACGACGTTCAGACCTCCTTCGACAAAGTCGATCGAGATGTCCTTGAGTCGAAAAGACGCATTCTTGGAGCGCCTGAATGTGGCATCCTGCACCTTGAGCGGTCCTTCGGGGTACTTAGGAAGCGGCTCTGTGCTTGCAAAGAACCTATCGAGGCGGTCGAGAGATACCATGGCATCCGTGATTGTCCCCACCACCCAGCTAAGCATGTTTAGATTCCGCCGCATCGTATTGATAAGCGTTAAAGTGGTAAAGGCGACGGAAGCTGTCAGCGGCTCCCTGAGAACCCCGACGTAAAGCCCAAAGATAACAAGGAGAGTCGCAATGGGAAAAATATCTCCGGTCTCGCTGATGATTGTGCTGATGATGGCGAGGCGCCAGAGCTGACCCTGTTCCTTCGCCCGCGTCTTCTGAATGCGCTCCGCGATGGCATCCTCCCACGCGAAATACTTGATGGCCTTGATAGAGCCCAAATACTCGGTGACAAGAGAAATTCGCGAGTCTTGTGCCAACTTGATCTTTCGTTGCGAGTCTCTCATGAGCTTGGCAAGCCAAACAGGAAGCGGCCCGGATACGATCAACACAGATATACCGACGAGGCCCGCCCACCCAGTGACCTTGAAAAGCGCGTAGCCCGTCAGCACGACACTGACAGGGACACCGATAATGCCTAGAAGACTGTCGCGCATCCGAAAGACAGCGTCTAGATCACTCGCCATGAGGTTAGCCAGCCTTCCTGCGGATGTACTCTGAGTCGAGCCCCCAGAGTCCTTTGTGCCCCTCGTTGCAATGTTGTTTATGACGTCTTCCTCGAGCTCCATGGAAGCCATTGCTCTGTGGTACAGCTCCTGCGTGAAACCCGACCTGCATCGGACAAGGAACCTCGTTGACAGAAAGACATATTGCTGGAACGAAAGAGACTTTGCCAGCGGTCCAGCAAAGAGCAAAAAGAGCCAGAGAGCTGGATGTAGGGTGGCCTCATCGGGGTGGGCTATGTATTCAAGGAGCTGATACATGGCGAATGGCGAAACGAGCTGGAAGGCATTGGACGCAGCAATCCAGAGCGCCATTGAAATAATCTGCGCAGGCTGGAATGCGAAGATTGTCCGCAGCGTCGTCTTGTGTTTTTCTCGGCACTTCAAAACCCTTGGAAGCAGGACCAAAGGATCATCATACCAAGGGAGTGGGTGTAGATCGTCCATTTCCAGATCCCGTCGCCAGCCAGTCCAGATGAGGGATGTCATGTACTCGAACGACAGATAGCGGACAAACCAGCTGCAGGTCTCCTCTGGGTTGGGCTCAAAATCGGGCATCTCGTAGTTTGGTGGTTTCTCGACATCCGGAGCAAGCCATTCTCGTGGAGTGAATAGAGCCACGAGGACCGCAGCAGATAGGGCACCGAGACTCGCCAGACGAACGTTGTCCAATTCATGCTCAACGCCAAGCTTGAGTAGAGGGAGGAGCATGTCCGTCGCAAGGATGAGAAACGAGGCGCTGAGAAGCACATTGACTTGGTGAAGCGCCGTGTGCCGCCATCGTGGGTTGGTAGACAGACGGGTCAGGCCCAAAAGAAACGCGAGGCAGACTGGAGCGACGTTGAACAGCTGGTTGCGGTCTCTAAGGGTGCTGATAATTAAGAGCGAGAGTGCAGCAACGCGGGTGGCTTGGGCGGAGATTTCGTAAGGCAAACGTATTCTCGACGCCTTGGTAATTGGTGTGATGCCTCTCGACTTTGAACCTTTGCTGGCGCTCGCAGCTACCCAAAGCAAGACCCCAACGGTGAGTGCGCATTGAGGGACGCCTGATCTCGCTATTTGGGAATAGTGGTCAATCCAACCAACGTTCTCACCGCTGCGAGCCACACATCGGTCAGCCACGGTGAGAAAACACAATTGGATCAAATGCAAAGTCGAACATACCCCGAGTAGGATCCAATCTCGCCAGCAGTGCTCACCCGGATTTCACTAACTTCCAGGTAGGAGTTCCAGCTCCAGCCCCAGCGAGAATCCAATGCAAACAGCATTGCAATCTTCCCGGCTCACTTTTCGATGTTTTGTGGTTTGTGTGGTGAGCATGCACGCGCCCATTCCAGACGACGGGATGAGCAGGGGATGTGGCGTTTTATATGCTCGGCCCGAGAAGGCCAAAAACAACCACCTTCCAAGGACGGCACCAAGTCACCCAGGGTATGGGGGGATTGTTGGTTCGAAAAAAGGTTGCCTTCGACGTTAAGACGCGTTTTACCGTGCCGGTACCTCAATGGGTCCCCGGCCCCGCCCTGCCATTGTGAAGGTGGGATGAAAGATGTGCCGGGCACAGGCAGCAGGGCGGACGCGGCACAAGACAATGATCTCCATGACTTGCCATCGAGGCGGTTGAGATGTGCTATCTGCAACGCCGAAGGATCGGGCACTTCGTGGGCACTGATATTAGCTGTGCCGACGCCGGGCCCGACATCCCTAATCGATCAGCAAGGCTCTCCCAGTTGCAGCCTTACAATGGGGCTCCCATGCAACGGCAGCCGAATTGATGGAGCAAGGCAGAAACACAGAGCGGCATGGTGACCCGATGGGTGTGGCTCAATTCACATGGGAGCTCCTCGCAGATGCGACCATGTCCTCAACACTTGATGCCAGCTGCAGGCGTCCCAAGCTCAAGCTCGTCGCATTTGCGACTGCCTCCCAATGGTTTGACGAAACGCAACATGGAAAGTACCCGTTGATAACGATAAGAGCTTAGATGGGCATCGAGACTGACGACATCAAGTTTGATGTTGGCGCAGAGGGGTCGGAAGTAACACCGACTCCGGACAACGCACCAGGGCAATCGAGTTGCACGGCCTAGACCTGCCTCAGGATGTTTTGCCTCCGTGGGACGTCCGGAGCGCACCCGTTCACGAACTGCCCACACCTCTCACAGGTAGGAGCAACTAACCTCATGTATTCCTTCTCTTCTTCAGTAGGTATCAGCTCACCAAAACTGATCAACCTCGCGCCCTTGTTCGCCCGTCAATAATGGTAGGATCGATCAGAACAGCGTTGATACCGCGGCGCAGTAAAGGCTCGAAAAGGGGGAGAGACCAAATGACAACAACGCCAAGTCCTCCCAGTCCCCATTTTGTAAGCGGAAGCTGCGATGGAGTGAGGTGAAGGTGCTGCCCTAGCTCGTCAGTAACGATCGCTACACGGCCTTGCAGTGTTTCTCGGTCCATATTTCTCATCTTCAAACCTTCATCGTTCTTTGCCCTCGCTTTGCAACTCATCCTGAGCCTCCCGCGATACAATCTCACCGTTTCCCACCATTCGAGACACCTGTCCTAGCGCTTTCCCTATACATCGTGTTCCTTTTATCCCCGCTGACCCGAGATCAACAAACATCTCGTATCAGCTCATCCTGTACTCCCTGCCAAAGCAACCAACCGGTCCCTAACTACCACCAAGCTCACGCGCACTACGGAAACCCACAAGCTCGCCCCGCATACAGCGGTGCATAAGACACCGACAGCGCCCGGAGTTTCCTTCCTGGTGCCTTCACGAACATTGTCACTCGGAGTTTTTTTGGCAGTCTTTTGGAGCCGCAATCTTCGTCGATAGAAACATTCGCTCAACATGTACTCTGGTTCCTCCCTAGCAGCTTTTGCTGCTATCCTACCGTTCACGTCGGCCGTATTCCAGGGGTTCAACTATGGAAACGTCTTCACGAATGGCGCACCAAAGGCACAGTCCGACTTTGAGGCCGAGTTCATGGCAGCACGAACACTTGTTGGAGCACCCGCGGTTGGCTTCCAAAGTGCCCGGCTTTTTACGATGCGGGTCAGTATCTCACGACACCGCTGTTTACGATCATGTCTTGACATTGACCTGGTAACAGCAAGCCGACAGTTCCGAACCCATCTCTGCCATTCCTGCAGCGTTTTCCACCAAGACGACGTTGCTTCTTGGGCTCTGGTGCTCTGCTGGTGACGCTATCTTCGCAAGCGAGTTGGACGCACTGAGAGCGGCTATTGCTATATACGGGTCCGAGCTGGGCAAGACAGTTGTTGGCATCTCGGTCGGCAGCGAGGATCTTTACCGTATTTCGCCAACGGGCATCAAGAACGGAGAGAACCCCGGCACGGGGCCGTCAACTATTGCCGGATACATCAAGCAGGTCCGCGAAGTCATATCCGGCACCTCTTTAACTGGGACTCCAGTCGGCCACGTCGACACCTGGACTGCCTGGGTGAATGGTTCCAACCAAGAGGTTATTGAGGCCAGCGACTTTGTTGGCGTCGATGCATATCCGTACTACCAAGACACGCAGACCAACTCCATTTCCAATAGCAGGCGACTCTTCTTTGAAGCCTTGAACGTTACCAAGGCTGCTGCGGGCGGGAAACCTATCTGGGTCACAGAGACGGGTTTCCCCGTGACAGGTGAGACTATCAATCTCGCTGTTCCTGGTGTCGACAACGCCAAAAAGTACTGGGACGAAGTAGGGTGCTCGTTATTCGGAACTACAAATACCTGGTGGTATACGTTTCAAGACGCCGCACCCAACCCAGGCTCTCGCAGTTTCGGCATCGTGGGTAGCAACCTTGCCGCTGGCCCGCTGTTCAATATCTCTTGCAATGCCACTGACTCGTAAGTATCCTTTCCACAAAAAGGATCCTGAAGCTGACTTACGTCAGTAGTTTGGGGTCTTTGACTGGAAACGATACTTCGGGTGCTTCCGCTACATCAACAGCCCCGGTCACAAATCGTAACGGTGTGGCTGCAGTCACTGGCTCCCTAAATGCGGCACTCGTTGCCGTTCTAGCTGTTGTGGTTGCTCTCTGAATTCATACATGGCCTTGACTCGCCCTGGTCGAGTACATTTTTGGCATTAGTTGTTTTTGGAACTTGGGGGCAAGGTGGTACGGAAACTCAGTTTACACAAGTCCATTGCACGCTCCCCAACGGAGAGAGCACATTCGAAATGTGTTATGTTTACAGAATATTGTCGCATGAAATCCATTACTAAATTGAAGAAAGGGGTGGACGAGTTACGCAGTGCTGTGATCCGGTCTTGGGTACACTACCCGGAGTTGAATGCTTGAAACTGATACCAAGTTTGACCCGAGCAGCAAGGTTCTGTATCCCTTCTCATTTCGAGCTCTGCTGTAGCCTGCTGTGTGAATGGTGCCAGGGTTTGTTGGACAGTCCGCACTGCAAAACGCCTCTAGTCGCCCCTTGTGGTCTCACCCGCAAGTATAATTCCTTGAACACTTGTTTTGGATGTCATATTTCGGGACTATCAGAGAGTGCTATTAGATGCCGGAGTGAGTCTCTCCTTTACAGACAAAGATGTCTCCTAATTCGTTGACGCGCAGTTTTCTTCATCAGAGACTCGGTCATCTGTCAAGGTCTATCTCACCGCTACCTTGAAGATATAACCACGCCAAACATTACTGACTGTTGATTTCCACGCCTCTTACATGCTCACTCAAGTGGTGAAGTTCAAATCTATCAACCTCGCTACGATGTCATTGCTGTGTAAAAGAATTAGTCAAATCCTTTGGACAAGGGTATACACAGTGACATTGCGAAGTGGTTGAGGAGCACTGCCGTCATAATGTATGAGGCTGAAGAGGAGGTGTAGACAAGAAAAAAAAAGCTCACCCACCTTTGTGGCAACTCTGGATAGTCTAGATTCACGATTCCAAGTCGTGGATTTATCCTCTTGTCCACACCATTTACCACCAACCCAGGCAGGGTCTCGGCCAAGAACTCCCTTGTCACCGTGTTCATACCGTTGACCCATTTCCGTTTCCAGTTCGAGTGGGCGCCAACAGCGATCCACTTGGCCTCGGCGATTTCGCCGTGCTCAACTGGGTCGCCCACGGCCGAGCAAAAGTTGATGTACCAGTCTTGACCCTCGTCGGCGTGGTCGGGCCGTTCGTCACCTCCGCTAACGGCGTGGACCATTAGATTGCTGACGAAATCGCTCTTTGCGGATACTAGATCTGCCAGGGCGATTCTCTCGGCGAACTTCCATTTGTCTTGGATTCGGATGCGTACCCCGGCCGGGGTCGTGATTGTGAAGCTGGGGCTGTCGTCGATCCATTCACTCAGGTCAATGCCTATTCTCTGCGTGGACGGTATGGCTTCGTCGCCGGCGTAGCGACGAAGGAGCACGGCTTTTCCGCGGACTTGGCCGAGCCAGGGTGTTGCGCTTCCTGTCCACCACTTTGATGTGCCGTCTGGGAGGGGCGGCATCGAGGTTATGGCTTGCTCCACGGCGAGGTAGAATGCGGAGGTGTCTTTGGGGGAAGGATCATCGTTGTTGATGGAGATAAGTACAGTTTCGCTTGGGTAGGCGCCAAGGAAAGTGAAGACCTGGTCCATGACGGTGGAGAATGAGAGGCGGAAAGGTAGACCCAGCGGAACACCGCCATGGTAGCAGTAGAGTTTCCCCGAACGATCGGTGCGGAGGCGGAGATCGAGGAAGCGGATGCCTAGGTGGAGTTGTTGGGGGATGGAGAGGTATTGGGTTCGCACAAAGGGAATGTTGCTGCGTGCACAGGAGTCGTGTGTGCCTGGGATGGTAATGTGGGAGAGGGGAAGGGATGAAGGAAGTTTTGGCATCCAGGCTGATAGGGAGTAGGGATGAAGCGAGCGAGAGTACCACAGGAGGTCGTGGGTTGGGGATGGGAATATGCAGTGGAGGCGGCCGTTGAGGATGGTGAGTTGAGGCGGAAGCGAGGCGATTTGTGGAGTTGCGTTTTGTGTGGTGATGACTTCCGGGTCTTGCCAATGGTCGTCGGTATAGGAGGAGACACAGACAGTATGTGTTTGGAATTCGGGCGATGGAGAGCGAGTGATGAAGCTGAGGAAAGCAAGGTCGCCATAGCTAGTGGCGGAAACGCCAAGGGCAGCACGTCCTGACGTATTGTCCTCGCAAGGAGACCATTTGGACTCGATATAGTCGTAGGAGTAGCACGCTATCTCGTGGGAATCGGGGGCCCGGCCGCATACAAGGTGAAGAGTGCCCCTGAGGACGAAGAGTGAAGGGATCCCATCGAATCTGTGACCTGGGTCGGAAATCCGTGATGGCTCTGACCAGGCTCCAGTAGGTTTAGAGGCGGAGGTGGGATGTGAGGTTGAGTTGTTCCAGACGGCGTTGTATAGTTCGCCGTTGTTGATGAAGGTGAGGAACAGTTTGTTGTGAAAGGCTACAAGGCCAGGGCTCTGTTGAGTAACGAACCCAGCAATCGGCCCCAAAAACACCCAATTCAGCTCCTCTTCGTCGTCCCAAAGGAACTGAGCCATGTGTCCTGAATCCAAAACAAGAATGACATGGAGATGTCCGTTGAGGTTGGTAATAACCGGCTGCCCCGCCTGGGGGAACGGGGTCCGGGGGCCAAATTCGCCGTCGTTTCCATCTGCTATAGCATACCAAGTCCTCGACCCATCCAAGTCGGCCCAAACACACCAGATTTGGCCGCGGTACGTGGCCACAGCCGGCACAGCACGGGATCGACCAAGTTCGTGAGCCTGCACAAGGCCCGACTCTGACGGCCCGTGAGGAAGCCACGTCATGATTACCGAGCAGCCGTTACCTGCCGAGTGGGAAGTGCGGAAGATGGTGGAGTGATAGAAGCTTGGACTTGAGTCAAGTTTGGGACAACGGTGTGCATGTATCACGTTGTTTGCCAGTGACTGTATGATGCGTCAGCGGGGAAATATGGCGGGGGAAACGGAAGTGGGGACTCCATCGTGACCAGAAGTTATCACCCATCGTCATTTGCAATTTTTCTCCGTAGCCATCCCCATCATGTTGCGATCAGGGGTTTATGGCCCCAGACAAACCCCCCCGCCGAGCAGTTGATCAGCTTTGAAGGTAAATAATAAGATCACGTCTGGAATGTGGCGACACGAAGGTTCTTACCGAGCACTGTTACCGCCTCAGGAATGATTACTGGGGTGAACTCTATGCTGAAGCCAAGGATGGGATTATTGGAGGCGGTTCCGAACGCAGGTGAGGTTTCGGCTAGGTGCGGAGTGTCAAGGGTCGGGTGTTCAGTGGTCATCGTCCTGATTCACGGCGGGAGGAATACTCAAGTTGAAGCTTTGAGCAAAGCTTCACTTTGCGACGTTTTCTTTTGGAATCCAGACGCACCCTGGGCAGCCCTAGAGTTGATGTGAGAGCTTCGGATTTTGAGAAGGGCGGGCGAGTGTCGCCTCATCCCGGTCCCCGGGTCAGTCCCTGAGGTCATATTCGGCTAATACTGTGGTCGACGCTGCGGCGCACGTTTCAACCTAATACTGTTGCACGCCTAATCCAAGGCTGGACATGTGTTCTCAGGGCTGGATAGACATCCAAACATCACCCATCAAAACTCCGTCCAATGTTGAATCCTCATCCTCGAACTGGGGTGTCGCCTGAAGCCATGCTCGATCCGATAAGGATAGCGTGTTCGTTCAGCCCTACGGCATGCTTGGCGCGTCGCTTGCGCGCCGCCGATCCGGTCTGATAGTGACAGCGCTCCGCATCTCACGACACCAAATTTCAAGGCCCCTTTCCCACGTTTCCCGGAGCCTCCCCGCGCCATCGCTAGCTTTGCGGTCTCTACCAGCGTTTTTCCATCGCAATGGGCATCTCAAAGGCCAATTGCGCCTTGCTGCTTCTCCTGTCAATCGGAGCTGTACAAGCATGGGCGAAGTCGGAGTCGACAACGGGGAATCCCTTTTCCTCCCTTGGCCTGGACGATCTGGATGAAAAGCTTCAAGTAGGCCTCAGGTTTTCTGGGTTTCGCCCCATTGTGCAAATGGCTAACCTGTCACTCGCAATAGCAATGCTCCGTTGTTCAAGATCTCAATCGGGTGAAGGCTGCCGAGCATGCTCACGCGAGCTCGTCCTTCGTTTCGCGCCTCTTTGGCATTCTTTTTCCCGGTAGCCCCGCTCTCAACGCCCTTCTCGCGACATTATACATCTCCGGACCGCCCAATTTTCTTCTAGCGCTATGCCCGACGAATATTGACCCGTCGTCGCTTTCGGTTATGGTGGCTTTTGCTGTTGGAGGTCTGCTGGGCGACACCCTCTTCCACCTTCTGCCCGAGATCTTTGTTGGCGAGGATGACCCCGACCGCGTTCGATTTGTGCTTGTCGAGCCCAATCGCAATCTTCTACTCGGCCTCGCCATCATGGTTGGATTCCTGACGTTCGTGGCCATGGACAAGGGTCTGCGCATCGCGACGGGCGGTGGGGGACACGACCACGGTCATGCACACGGACACTCGCACGCTGATTCCTCCGTGTCTGACGGAAAATCAAGCGCTGTCGATATGCAGGGGCAAAAGGGCGCAGTTGCCAGCCGGAAAAAGGACAAGAAAAGCCCACAATCGGATGCCGCCAAGGAAAGCAAGGATATCAACCCCTCTGTCAAGTTGGGCGGCTTCCTCAACCTCATGTGCGTATATTCTTTATCTTACTTGGCGAATGCTTCTCCAGCCGAGCTAAGCGCTAATATTCCGCAGCGCCGACTTTACCCATAACATAACAGATGGTCTTGCCATGTCGGCTTCCTTCTACGCCTCGCCCACTATTGGTGCTACCACAACAGTCGCCGTCTTCTTCCACGAGATCCCGCATGAGGTGGGGGATTTTGCGCTGTTGGTGCAATCTGGCTTCACCAAGCGGCAGGCCATGGGTGCACAGTTTGTCACCGCTATCGGTGCCCTGCTCGGAACATTGATTGGTATTGCCATTCAAGAGCTGGGCGGCAGCGCTAGCAACGGCAACGAAGGGACCGTGGGCATGACAGGGGGCATTTGGGGCACAAGCCTAACTTGGGGAGACATGCTTCTGCCATTCACTGCGGGGACGTTCCTCTATGTCGGTACCGTGGCTGTCATACCTGAGCTGTTGGAGACTGGCCCCAACAAAGCAGTTGAGCTCCGCAAGACACTGGTACAGTTTGGTGCCATTGCGGTGGGTGCAGGAATTATGTTGTACATCAGCTGGCACGAGTAAATGACCCAAGATCGAGGTTGTCGGATGCCAATATATGGGGGTGTGACAACATGAGCTGTCCGATGTTGTTTTACAGAAGATTATCTTTGGCAATTTTAGGTTTCATGCCGAGCAGAAACTGGGTAGAATTATGTGAGATTTGCTTGACCACGATTAGCGGGCAAGGCTATGGACTCCCAGGGCATATTTGGTAGAGTTGTTGGTCAGGTTCGTCAGTCGCGTTGGTAATCCGAATCTCAGATGCCCAGCCTCGCCGAGTTGAGTCCAATATGTGCACGCATGGCTGTTTCATCGCAAGGCGACACTGGGATCATTGCGACAGATTCAGCTTGTATTGCGAGCCGCACTTTAATCCCACTGCCTCCAATCGCAAGCATGTATGACGCGGTGAATGATGTGTGAGTTGCTGGGAAAACTCGAGGAACACAGCCTGTTGGATTATAAATCTGCGGATGACAAGCCTAGATGCCTGGGTGAGGCACAAAGCTCACTGCAACCTAGGCACGGCAGATCATGTCCAAGCTTTGGTCCGTCTGAGTCATGCCGGAGATCCTACACAGTACGCAAGGGCCCCACATTTTCTTCTTATTCCCGCCAAGCAAGGATGTTTTGTTTCTGGGACGGGGCCGTGTGGAGAAACTCAACGACATGCTGTCGAGCGAAAGGCGCAACAGACGAGGCACACGGTGCCATCCTGTTGGAGTTGCCTCCTGGCTTGTGTGATAGCTGCGGCAGCTGGACGCGGCTTGTTAGGGCCAATGCGACGCAAAAATAATCGCACAGTGTTCTTCGAGCAATATGTTTGTCAGAGGTGGGGATGGACACATCTGAACACCAAGTGCGTGACAACCTGGTGACCCCTTTCGTTGTGTAAAAGCAGTTCATCGCGAGCTTATCAGAACGAGGGTATTTTGCCTCGCGGGTAATGGGTGGATAAGCACCCCACAGAGTTGGAGGTTCCAGATGTTCGGGCCGTGTCCTGGGCGCGTGCTTAGCGGGTCTGCTCTGGAGGCCGGTAGCCGTGATGACTCCGTGGACCGAAAACCTGGTAGTCTGTAAGTTGATACTCCGGCATCGTGTAATTTACGATTCGCCGCATCAATTTGCCCAAAAGGACCAAGTGATCAAGGCGCTGGGTTGTTGCCCAGATCGCTGGGTTCGTGCTTCGGGCCTCGCGCTTGGCTTCGGGGAGAGCGAATGTCCATGCTTGGCGGGAAGAAAATGTGTAAGTGCTCGACGCGATCAATGACCAAGTTGCTAGTACCGTTGGATTGCGCCATGCGTTTCTCCATCCATTATTATGTTTCATCGTTCAATTGGCACATTTCATTGGAACTTGTTGGTCATCCAATGCAAGCTTGAAAATTTCTTTCAGGCCGGGTGGTCAACCGGCTTCCGAAACCGGGGCTCTTCGTGTTGGAGACGGCCATTGTGTCCGTCGGTTGCGGATAGGGGCGGAGCTTCTACTTCAAGCGAATGACTGTTTAACATCCGCATTGGGCGCCAGGTTTGTCTAATTGGGCCTACCGCATGGACTTACTTTTGGACCGGCTGTTTCGGGTGGGCACACAGCTCTACGCGCAAAGGCGTACTCATGAGAACGAGCTGTGACGAAGCAGTATCCGAACGTATTGGCTCGGAGCCGGGAGGAGATAATGCTCGGGGAAAGGGCGTTGCTTCGCAGGGCCTTGGATCTGCTGCGCACTGCTGGTGGTCGTGCTGCTTTCTTCGGGGTACCTGCAAGGAGCTACGATTCCGCTAGCGTTGCACACCCGCAGTGGTGTAGGGCGTGGATGGGGTCAATTCCTTGGCACATCAATCACGTCTTGCATGAGCTGCGAGGGACCGTCCAGGTTTTGGATGTTTCTCAGCTGACTGGATCGCCTGCTGCTTGAATGTTGAAGCTAGCAATGTTCTCGAATTGCATGCTCGGGCCAAGCAGACCCAAGAAAGCCCAGCTCTGCCCCACCTCTTGACGACGCTGCTGACACCCACTCACACGCATCCTCCCACACCCTTCACACCCTTCGCTCTACATGCCGCCAAGAGCCGTCCCACGATGAGCCCAAGTCCATTCCGGGTCCGCGCAGCGACCACGATGAACAGCCTCGAAAGGGGGGGGGGGGCACAACATGGGCCCAGAGCGAGCACATCCTGGCGTCATTCTTCTGGCCCGTCGCTTTGTAATGACTCAAAGAGCCGCTTTTCTTTATTTTCCTCCGCCCTTTGACGGCCCGGGATCGTCGAGGCTGTCATACTAGAGACTATAAGACGGTTTGGGAATCCTCGTCCACCAGCCACGGGACTACTGACACTATCACATCACATCCACACCACGCCAGGAACAACGCGCCCGACGCCGTTGGCAACGCTCGCCCACTTGGCACGGAACTCTTCAACCGGATACCCGCCCAAATATCTCCCTCATTGTCTCTCTTCTTTCTCTGAGCTTTTGGGTCATCCTCGCCGGTTTGGTCAGGCCGGTTTTGGCGCACTTTTTTTCCGAGCCAAATTCGAGGAGGGTGCGAGTCAACAAGCATGTCCATCGCACTTCTACAAAACATGAGCGACGCTTCCAACGCCATGGCATCCAGCCTGAGTGACAGGGGTAATCCGTCAATTATGCCCTACCAAAAATCACAAATCGACATCAACCTGAGCAACCATTACAGGACAAAGATTTATACGTCTTCCTCGCCAGTTACGGGCAATGTCACCATCACCACCAAGCGAGATGTCCGCTTCGATTCGGTGCAGATCCTCTTGATGGGACACACCAAGACGAGAATCGATGGCGTTAACTCGCCCCACGAGGTCACCCATACGTTTCTTAAAATGGTGATGCCTGTCCCTGAGTCGGCCTATCCAGTACCACGGGTCCTCGAGCCAGGGAACACCTTTACCGTCCCATTCAACTTCGTGATTCCCAACCAGCTTACCATCAACGCCTGCAACCACAAGATGCAATCCGATCGACTTCAAGACCACCACGTCCTCCTCCCGCCAACAATGGGCCGCTGGGGAAAGGACGACATGTCCCCGGATATGGCTCGTGTTGAATATGTGATCAAGGCTCGGGTGCTGCGCCAGGATGAAGTTGGGGAAAAGAATGTGAGGGTCATGGAAACTTGTCAATCGATTCATGTCCTCCCAGCATCCGCCGAAGAGCCCCCATTGAATATCACCGACCAGGATCGACTCTACGCGATGCGGAAGACGAAGAGTGTCCGCAAGAACATCTTATCCTCCAAACTCGGCCACTTAACAGCGGAGGCGGCACAACCGACCCCGGCCGTGATCCGAGCGGATGCTCTTCAACTCGTTTCTCCTCCAACAACTCAAGTCCTTCTGAACTTTGAGCCTACCTCGGCTGATGTTGTGCCGCCCAAGATCACAGGGATTTCTGGGAAGATCACCGCCCACACATTTTATAGCTCTGGCACCATCGAAAGTTTTCCAAACCTTGGCGAATGGAGTCAGCAGTTTGTGGTCGAGAGGCGAGGGGCATACGCTACCTCGGTGTCCCTTCCGCAAGTCCCGACTCCCAAGGTTCGCTGGTCACAACACCTCAATGCGAGTCCAAGGCGAGATTCTGGCTACGCGAGCGACAACAACGAGCAGTCGGACTCAGCGAGCAGCAGCGGGTCAAAGACAAAAACGAAGCACCGTCGTCAGCCCTCCCGACCGACTTCGCTATCACCCAACTACCACACAGCCTCTGTGCAGATTCCAGTCAGCTTGCCGGTTGATAAGAAAACATTTATTCCCACATTCCACTCGTGCATTGCATCACGGGTGTACACGATGCAGCTATCGCTTCACGTGAGCGTTGGGTCTGCAACTAGCACCGTTACGCTGACGGTACCACTGCAGATCGCAGTGGAGGCGGAGTTGGGACCTTCCCCTGAACCAGCACTGCCGAGCTTTGAGGAAGCCGAGGCGGATGCCCACATGAGACCTCGTGTCTTGGCAGTGCCGGACGAGCAGTTCAGGGAGAATAGCGTCCTTCCTGGGTACGCATAAGGACCATGAGTTCCCTGAATTCAGTATCATTCGCAATATATGTTGTTTTGGAGTTTGGGGTTTCTGTTCAAGCTGAGAAAGGGCAACAAAACTGGAACGGGGATACGACTGGGGTCATGATTTCAACATCAGGGTTTCAATTATGGATACCACATTCTTGGATATATTTACTTCTATTTTAATGCCTTTTCCTTTTCGCCGTAGATTTGGGAGTGGGTTGCATACTGTTACCAACGGAGGCATGGCTGGTGATACCCAACTCGACATGAGAATACGAAGATTTAGAACGCTTTGAGGAGAAATGCTATTGCTTGTGACCTTGAAGATTTCTCTTCCTCCCTGTTCTAAGGGATTTATTACACGATTGAATTGACGGACACCACGGATGATCTTACTGTTGACTGCGAGGTGCTGAGTGACAACGAGTATCCCTGGAATGCAGGTGAGTGGGCGCATAGTAGGTACGCTGGCACTTATGTGGGCGATAGAAGAATGAACCATGCAACATGGCTGGCTCCACCTGAGGCGGCTCTGCTGAGTGGGCGTCTGATCAAAACTCCTTGGCTTGGATTCCCAAGGTCCCTCCATGACGTTCAACGACCGGAATGTCTTCACAAGGTCTTGGGATTTCTTCATGTACCGTACAAGAGTTGAATGAACACATGAAAATGAAAGAACCCACCAGAGGGTAACGGAAGATACAACATAGAACTCTCAAATCCACAGCCTTATCGAGGGGCGATGAATCAAGTTCAATGTGACCAGGAGGGTTTTCATCTTGATGTTGGTTGATGATGATGGGGCCTATCGATAAGAGGTATTGGCAGGGGTGCAACCCGGCTAAATTTAGCGGCTCGGAACGATCGGTTTATAGGGGCACATTCCGTCGCGGGCGACGCTAGTCGGGTCGAGGCTTGAAGCCTCGATCGTCGATTGACAGATCCCAGAATTAAACACTTGTTCAACCTTTTACCGAACAACCATACCTTTAACGCTATCAACTGGCTCATCCATCCAACTTTTTCTACTTCTCGATTGCAACCGGGCTGTTCCTGGCGCCGTAAACCCTTTTTTCACTCACGCTCGTTTCCCCGCCGACGCGTTCCACGCCCCGGCACTCGTGCCGATTCCGCTCGTTCTCTTCCCCGGATTTCCACCGTCGGCGCCGCCCCTCACCCTTCCCCTCTCCCCCCCACCACTGCGGTGGTTTCGGTGCCATACGTCGGTCAATTCACCGACCCTTCGATAGGCAGTCCATTCTTCGTCGAACTCTTCGAGGGCCGCCCGTCGAACGGGTCGATCGTTTGGATGCCGTCCCACCACCAGCCTTGAAAAACAGGCCTGGGAGAAGATATCCCCCAAGCGAGACACCCAGTGTTTTTCACCATGTCGCCTCCAACCGAGCTACGATGGGCGATCCTCTTGTGTTTGTTGACACAGGTTACGGCGTTCTACATCCCAGGATGGTCCATCAAATCATACATCAAATCCGAGCCCATCCCCTTGCTCGTCAACAAAGTCTACTCCGACAACACTCAGCTCCAATATGCCTACTATTCGCTCCCTTTTGTGTGCCCGCCGAAACACCAGCACCACAGCGGTCTGCTATCCGGGCAGTCTATACCCCTAAATCTTGGCGAAGTCCTTCGGGGCGACCGAATCACTGTCTCCGATATCAACCTGTCCATGCAAGAAGATACCGATTGCGCGTTCCTCTGCACCCAGGCCGTCACCCAATCCGAGCTCGATCGCGCCCGGGATATGGTTCGCGATGCGTATCTAGTCGAGTGGATTGTCGATAACCTCCCCGGCGCGACGAATTTCATCACGGCTGACGCGACCAAGAAATACTATGCTGCGGGATTCAAGCTTGGTTCTGTGGATTCTTCGTCGGGGCGGCCTCGATATTACATCAACAACCACCACACGGTGATTATCCGCTACCGCAATGCGCCCGGTCGGGCTGGCGACAAGGGCGGGAAAGTCGTCGTTGGCTTTGAGGTGTACCCGAAGAGTGTTGGGAAGAGCACAAAACGGAGGGAGGATGGATGCCCTGCCAACTTGGACGAAGTCGAAGGGGGCCTCGAGCTGAAAATGCCACTAGGCAACACAACAGATGGACAGGACGGGGCGGTGCTAGAAATCCCGTACTCGTACTCTGTCTTCTTTCGCGAGGACAAGAGCATCGAGTGGAACAGGAGGTGGGATTTGTATTTTGTCAACCAGGAGGAAGGACAGCGGATCCACTGGTTGGCGATTGCAAACTCCTTGATCATCTGTGGTCTGTTGACGGGGATTGTCTTGATGATATTGGCTCGGACGATCAGAGCAGACATTAAAGGGTCGGCTGGAGAAGACGGTAAAACCAGAAAGAGGGCGCCAAAGGAGGGGATTGCCTCGCTTCTTGAGCAGGTTGGAGAGGTGGATGTTTCTGAGGGTGTTCTTGACGATGACGATGAGGCGCTAGAGGACACTACTGGCTGGAAGATGCTCCACGGTGATGTTTTCCGCACGCCAAAGAACGGACACATTCTAGCACCGCTGGTTGGATCAGGGATGCAACTTTTGTTCATGGCGATTGGCCTTGTCCTGCTGAGTGCGTTTGGGATTCTCAATCCTAGCTTCCGCGGTGGATTCATCAGTTTTGCGGTTGGCTTGTTCATTTTCGCGGGCTTGTTCTCTGGCTACTTTTCATCCCGCGTGTTCAAGACTTTTGGAGGAAACGACTGGCGGCGAAATGCCGCAATCACAGCTCTCCTTTTCCCTGGCCTGCTATTCTCGGCAGTTTTCATCCTGAACCTGTTCGTCTGGGCGCAGGCTTCGAGTACGGCCATCCCTTTTGGTACCCTCGTTGCTATAGTCGTCCTCTGGCTGTGCGTTCAAGTCCCGTTGGTCTATGTCGGATCATGGTACGGGTTTGAGAAGTCCAGCGAATGGGAACATCCGACCAAAACGGGCAGTATCCCCAGACAAGTGCCACAGCAGGCATGGTACATCAGAGGCTGGAGGACGGCGTTGCTTGCAGGGCTAATACCGTTTGCCGTCATTTTCATCGAGCTGTTATTCGTGTTCCATTCCGTCTACCAGGATAAGAGCGGATTTTATTACGTATTTGGATTTTTGGCAGTGGTTTTGACCATCTTGATGGTCACGATCGCCGAGGTCACGGTGGTCATGATTTATATCCAACTGTGCGCGGAAAATTACAACTGGTGGTGGCAGAGCTTCATGATCGGAGGAGGCAGCGCGGTTTGGGTTTTTGCTTACTGCGGGTGGTATTACTTCATGAAACTGCACATCACGGGCTTCTTGAGCAGTCTGCTATTTTTCAGCTACAGCTTCATGGCCTGTTGTGTATATTTCTTATTGACAGGAACAGTTGGCTTCCTGACTGCTTATGCATTTGTTAGGAGGATTTATGGGTAGGTCTCGTTCCTTCCTCTGGCAGGACGTTACTAACATTGACGCAGAGCGATCAAGGCCGATTGAGGTGGCGTGTGCCTGTTGCATTGATGGTTGGTCAAGCATCAAAATTCGGCGTTTTGGGCGATAGCTTGGTCAAGATTAGCAGGCGTTGTGGCTGGCCGGTTTAGTGGTATTGGAAAAGCAGAAATATATGTCGCAGCAGAAATAATACATGAGAAAGATCTATGTAATATCTTTGACGAACAACTCAATTCATGATGCTTCACCATCCTGACCGGGGAGGTGCTTGAACGTGTCGGTGCGGATGTCAGACGTCATCAGCCCTGTGGAGTTTAGTGTTGGCTGGGGCGCGGCTTCCCCGTGCTTGGCGTCAGTCAAAACCCAGGGCGACATTTCCCCGGCGACATTGTCTCGATCCAACTCATGGGTCAGCTTTCCCCAGTCCTCGGCTGTTCATAGCCAACCACTGAGCTCCAAGGCTTGTTTTTTTGTGTCTCGAGGTGATACACATGATTTCAGGACAATAGATTCTCAACGTGCAGTTCCGCAGCCCAAGGGCGACCCCGCGGCCTCCCCGCCACTTTCCCAGCCCCGAGATGCATCTTGCGAGACCGGGACCGGCATTCCTTTGAGCCAAAACTCACGGCACCGACATCCCTCGATCACGGGGTTTCCTTGTCTGTTTCTGCTCGTGAATGCAATTTTGCTATTTCGAAATGGGCCTTCTGACATTCCTTCGCCTCCGGCGCCGAGATGAGTGGGAGCCACTCACCGTTCTCGACCACATCCTCATCTCACCGCTGCAATGGCTTGTCACTATGCTCTACCACATCATGCTTTTCCTTCGAGGTCGTCCTTTCAGCCCTCCTCCTGGAAGACCGCATATTCGCGTCGTCTGTGTGTCAGATACGCACGACCGGATGCTACGGGTGCCCGACGGCGACCTGTTGATTCATGCCGGAGACTTGACGGATGATGGGACTGTGGAATCAATTCAGCGTCAAGTAGACTGGCTTGCGGACATGCCTCATCGCCATAAAATCGTCGTGTGTGGGAACCACGACAGTTGGTTTGATGACAGGTCGAGGAAGGCGGTGGACAGGAGATCGGGGAAGAGTGTGAACTGGAAGGGAGTCAGGTATCTTCAGGGGGAGCTGGTGACTTTGAGCTTCAAAGGGGGTAGGAGGTTGAACATCTACGGTGCACCTGGCGTTCCGAAGTGCGGTGATGATACCAATGCGTGAGTTCAAAAGAGCTGTGATGTGGTAGAAACAGAGCTTTGCTGACGAATAAGCAGGTTCCAGTACGACAGAGAGAAACACCCATGGCGTGGGAGAGTGCCGGAGGAGACCGATGTGTTGATCACGCACACGCCACCGGTATGTTCAACTTAAACTGAGAGGGTCGTTCCAAGCTGACCTATTCATAGCGCTTTCATCGTGACCTAAATCTAGGATGCGATGGCTTGTTGGAAGAGGTTTGGCGAGTGAAGCCGAAGTTACATGTCTTTGGCCATGTTCACTGGGGCCACGGCCGAGAGTCGGTTTTCTTCGACGAGTGTCAGAGGGCGTACGAGTCGTTGATGTCGAGAACGGGCAGGGGCCTGATCTATGACCTGCTCCCAAGTTCTGCCTGGGTGGATGCACTCAGTGTTGCTTGGTACGGGTTCGTGAGTATTGTCTGGAAGTGGGTAATGCTCGGGCCGGGGTCCAATAATGGGGCGCTCATGGTCAACGCCGCCGTGATGTATGGCAACACGGGCCGTGTAAGGAATCCCGCTACCGTAGTAAAACTGTAGAATCATCCAGCGGCTTTGGCACGGTGAGCCGGATGACCAATTTCGAGAAGCAAGTAACGAAGTGGACTAGGGGGAATGGCGCCAATGGTGTTCTTGAACCACCAGGCAGCAATTGCTAAACTGGCAACCGGCATCTAACATACGATTTTCTGGCTGGCTGTTGTGGGTATTTTTCTGCCTAGACTTGCTGGCCGCCCTTGATCGCTCTGGTTACCGTATTTATCGATGTTGGGACCCCCTTTTCCCGCCACTGCTTGGTTTTGGCCCAAATATCGACGCCCCACTTCGGACCTCAACTCACAATTCACACTTCACAACGAGCACAACAACGGCTGCAAATATCATCGCCAGCCATGGATGCACCCGAAGAGGATCTGGATATTAAACTGCAAAAGATTTCCGGAGATCTCATTGCAGAGTTCGACAAGAGCTTGCCCTCACTGTTACGGAAGTCAGACGGGTCAGGCGGCACCGTGGTCCGGTCGCGCGTGCGAACTCGGGAAACCGACCGACTTATTTCATCTTTCCTCGATCCTTTTCAGGAACTTCCGCAACTGTTGGACCCCAGTCTACCAAAATGGCTGCCTCAGCTAGGCGACGCATTTCTCGAATACCACCACCAGCAAAACCGTGGCCTCCGTCGTGCTCTCCTGTCGACCCGCTCCGACCTACTCACGCCCTTGCCAACGGCCATCTGCCGCCTGCTCTACACCTTTTGCAAAGTACGCGGCGAAAAGGTCACTGTGCGATTTCTCAGCAACGAAACGCGCCATTTGGAGCCCTTGCTTTCGGCCCTGGAGGAGGCTGAGCGTCGCCCTGAATCCCAGCTCCAATGGTCGTGGGAGGAGCGGTACATCGTGTTGTTGTGGTTGTCACACTTGATGTTTGCGCCCTTCGACCTGTCTACCATCTCATCAACCGACGCCGAGGATGACGAGGGCCTGCCGGTCATCCAGGGCTTTAGCTGGCCAAGCGATGGAAAACTCCCGGGCATTGCTGTTCGCATCCTGCCACTGGCTATCAAGTATCTTGCGGTGCCTGGAAAGGAGCGCGATGCCGCCAAGGCGCTTCTGGTTCGCATTTCTATGCGCAAGGACATGCAACAACTCGGGGTTCTTGACGCCTTGATAAAGTGGTCGGTGGCCGCTCTGCAGGTGTCTGAGACCGAAAACACAACCCCCTACTACCACATTGGTGTTCTTTCCTTCATTGCCGGTGTCCTTTCCTCCTCGGCCTCCACGTCTGACATGGACAGCTATCTCTCAACCCTTTTCGACACTGTTCACCAAGCAACCACCTCGTCAACCACGATCCCCTCATCCGCTCTTGCCCGGAAAACCACCATCAAGGTCATCCGCTCCATCGCCATCCTTTTGCTCCGGAACCCCTCCCCTTCGGATTCTGCCACCGCCACCATTGAGGAAACCATATCCTTCCTCCTTGAATCCCTTTCTGACAACGACACGCCCGTCCGTCTAGCTGCCTCAAAGGCGCTATCAGTCATCACCCTCCAGCTTCCCCCCGACATGGCCTCCCAAGTCGTCGAAGCTGTGCTAGACTCGCTTTCCGCCAACATCCTCCGCACCCCCTTCGGTTGCCGCGACCTCTCCGCCGTCAATCCCCTCGAATGGCACGGCCTCACTCTCACGCTCTCCCACTTGCTCTACCGCCGCTCACCACCTCCGTCCGACCTCCTAGCTATTGTCTCCTCTCTCCTCACAGCGCTCGCTTTTGAGCGTCGTTCTCCTTCGGGCACATCAACCGGTACCAACGTCCGCGACGCCGCCTGCTTCGGAATCTGGGCTCTCGCAAGACGGTACACCACCAAGGAACTCCTCGCTGTGCAACAAGGGACGTCTATTCTCCAGACCCTGGCAACCGAGCTGATTGTATCGGCTTGTCTCGACCCGGCGGGGAACATCCGTCGGGGTTCCTCTGCTGCTCTCCAGGAGTTGATTGGGCGTCACCCGGACATGGTCGAAAAGGGTATTTGGGTTGTGCAAACGGTGGACTACCATGCCGTTGCGCTGAGATCCCGCGCCTTGAGAGAGGTTGCGCTCGCAGCAACGAGATTGGCCCCGCGGTACGGCGAAGCCATTCTCGATGCGCTGCTCGGATGGAGAGGTGTAGGAGATGTTGACGCTCAATCACGTCGGGCAGCGGGACAAAGCTTTGGCAGCATCGCGGCTGAGCTTGCGGGTGATAGTGTGATAAAATTGAAGGAAAGCGCTTCGTTTGTGTTGGGCAAGACCAAGGGGCTACAAACGCGGCAGGCTGAGGAACGGCATGGGCTGTGGCTGAGCTTTGCCGCGCTGCTAGATGAGCTACCTGGTGTTGTGGAAAAGGGGGGTCAGAGTGGGTTGGACGATTTTGTCAAAGTTGGCGTTGAAGGACTGCAGGGTATCATGGAGGACTGCCAGGGCAAGACATTCCGGAAGCCTGAGCTCATTGCTGAGGCGGCGAGTATGCTGATCATTTCTGCATTCCCATTATTACAAGCCGCCACCTTGGGCACTGGCGACGTATTCCGGGAGGGCACTGTCACTCGCCTCCTTTCTGGTCCGGCTTTGTTGACCAAGACTGGCGCAGAGATCTCCCTGCTTGCGGAGGCACTCGGAACGGGACCGGACTCGCTTGAGAAGGTTGCTGGGCTGATCAAAGCCAACGTGCACAGTTTCCTCTTTCGACCCGAGGAAGAGGTCATCCCTCCCGCCTCGGAGGCCGGCCTTGTTTTACTCATCTTCTGCGGCAAGGCTGAGCGGGAGCGGATTATACGGGAGTGGTCCGAAGCGGTTCGGCATCGGCCGTCTGGACGCGCTAGCACAGCGGGCGGTTTCTTTTCAGCCCTGGTCATATCATACTCGATTATCTCTACGCTGGACCTGGGTGAGGAGGATAGGGCACTGATCTGCGATGCTATCCTTGAGCGGTGGGCCACGGACAAGGACACTGATACCAGGGTGCTGATGCTGCGCAGTCTTACGGGCAGCGAGCTCCTGGAGCAGAATGTCCCCGTCTTTTTGCGACTGGTGGCCGAAGGCCTGGACGACTATACAACTAATGCTCGAGGAGACGTTGGCTCGCTGGTCCGGTTCCGAGCGGTGAAGGCTACCAAGGCGTTGTGGGAGAGGCTCAAAGACAGGGAAGAGGATAAGAGCACACTATCAATGGTGGTTTCGGAGCTCTTTCTACGCATCCTGCGGCTTTCGGCCGAGAAGCTGGATCGGGTCAGGGCCGAAGCGCAGACGGCGATGGCGGCGGCGCTGGCTCCGAGGTGAGTTCTCTTCTTTGGCCCTTGTTCGTATCGTCTTTTTCTGGGATGTGCCGCTGATCAGCATTGAACAACTCATCAGCCATGCCGCCACATTGCGCACGTCGACCTTCTCGTCCAGGCGATACTTTGGCTTCCTGCTGGAATTACTGGGGGCGCGGCAGGGCCGGCTGCACCCCGCCATGGCCGAGGCGGTCAGCACCGGAGAGGGGAAAGAGGGGTTGTTAGAGGAGCAGTGGATGGACGAGCTCATGGCAGGGTTTGTATCGTCAGCCGACACTGGCAACGAAGACCTGGTCATTGCAACGCGAGCGGCATTGTGCGACTTTTGCGAGCAATCGGATGCCAACAACAACGCCGTATGCACATCGCTGGCCCGCAACCTGAAGCGCTTCCAGGGCCAGGACAGGGTGCTGGTGCCGACGCTCGAGGTGATCGCTTTCCTCTTCCACGTGGCGGTCTTCGGCCGTTGCGTAAACGTCGACTGCAAGAATCTCTGCTTGCAGGTGCAAAAGGCAGGCTACAAGACAGGCAATGTCCGCAAGCTGGAAGCCTGTGTCAGGGTTTACGGCGCGGTTGCGGCCTTGGACCAGGATGGTGGCAGCGCGGGAACAACATCCGGGGACCGCCGAAAGAAAAGCGAAGGCGCCGTCGAGGCGAGGAAGAGGCTCGGCGCTCTCATGTTCCACCCTTGGCCACGCATCAGGAGCCTGGTCGTCGACGAGCTGTGGGGATTCGCCATTACGCGAAGTCATGAACCAGTTGCCGAGAAGCTCAAAGGCGTCGACTGGGGCACGGCTGGCAAGCCGGCCGTCAAAGAACTGATCGGAGCGCTTACGTTGGATTAGATCCCCTCTAGATTTTGGCTTCTGGTCAGACCGCTTCTTCGCGCATTGTGCTCGTTTCCCTCGCAAGATGTGGTTCAAATTGTGGCCTGACACTGTGCGTGGCATGCCAATGGCGAGCAGGAGAGCTGCTTTGCACACTGTGTTTGAACAAACGGGCGCGGGGCTAGATCCGAGCCAATGATACTGGTCCGGAGGGGATACTAGCACGGATGTTTTCCACAGGACTTGGCAAAGAGATGGGATGAGAGTGCGAGGTAAACAAGCCAAGCACGAGTAGGGGACGTCTCCAAGCTTCCGAGAGGACTGGATTTAGGTCCTTGCACGAGCCGTGCGGATCGAAGAAACGACTCCAGATGATGATTTGTTACATGACGAGTTGATGGACTGGCAAGTGGTTAGGCATTCACTGTTGTTATATTCGGTACTTGCACAGAAGCGTTTGTATTTTGTAAAGTTCAACCCGGGATTACATAGTAAGACGTTGAAGGCATGCAACCTGGGGTAATGTCAAGTTTACTGCGAGTGCCCCCTCTTCGACTGGAAGGTCTCAGAAGTGGGGGGGGGGAAACGCAGGCAGGGCTTGCACGGCTTGAGTTAGGCGAAAATATCTGGTCCACCCGGATCCGTCCCGGACGGGCGCGGCGCTGCGACTAGCCACCTTTTGCCCGCCGCCAAGACCTGCCCGAGTCGCTCCTAGTTACCCTTTTCGAAGCGCCTGCATCGGTTTGACGCAGAAAATGCACAGCACTTTCGTTTCGAGGTGGTTGGTCGACAGCTCTCGACAGGCGGGGAACAGCCAGAATACGGAATCCTCCGCACCGCAACTGCGATCTCGATCCTCCAATCCAATGACGACAAAAGTTTTGCGCGAATCCGATGCCAAACAGCAATGACGCTCGAGTTCTTGGCCCCGTGCTGCGGGAGGATGAGAGCGAGCTCAGCAATGTGTGCGTGGCTCCCCATGTCCGGTTATCGTCAATAGAACGAAGGCATGTAGGGCTTCGACCAACGTTGCAACGCAAGATGTGAATGCGAGATTGCGCGTCCATGCGGCCCCCTGGTGGATGCCCGCTGATGGACGTCACCAGCCTTGATGCGGCTGAGAGGACCAACCGGAAGAGACTTGTTGTTTGTCTTGTCAGCCTCAATCGACAAGAAGTTTTGTGGAAGTTTCTCCGATGTCATGGATTGTCCCAGAGTATGAATACATTCCCTGCTTCCCGCTTCACCCTGCCGAGCCGAGCCGGGAGTCAAGGCCGCGTTCGTGCGCCCTGTTGGCTGCGGCGTTTGCTGGGGGCGTTGCGTTACAACGCCGCGATATCTCGGACTCCAGATTATTGAATGAGCAAAACGAGATCGGATGTCTGTACCCACTTGTCATTGAGCCACCCTCCCACGTGTCGAGCCTTACGGCAGATTTGAGTGCCGTGGCCGAGGCCCTTCAACCGAGAGAATTGAAGGAGCACAGGCCATATAATTCAGCAAACGCCTCAGATCAGATCCTGTGTGCGGATATTTGCACCAGGAATCCCGCGTCACAACTCCCGTGTTGCAGCCGGTTGCCAAGAGATCGGAACCAAGACTTGGACCGGAAGTCAGTTGACTTTCGTCGTCAGACGGGGCAACAGTTCACTCGAACATCAGCGGCTCCTAACACACGAGCAATATGGAAGAACAGAGGGCTGCGTCTCCAAACAGGCGCCCACGGGTACCTTGATGCCGAGGTTGGGGGCCGCCGGGCTCCCGTCGTTGCAGGCTGGCGAGGACATCAAACTCTGCCCGATGTAGATTCCCAGCCCTCTTAGGTGTGAGCTTGGGGGTCAGCCAATCTTTTTACACCACACATTCACTCATCAAGCCTCTCATCGATCAAGGGAGAATCAGCAGATGATGTGCATGAGCCAACGGAACAGTGCTGGCGAGGTTCCGCGGTCGCATGAAGGGTGCGGAAGCGCCCGTTTTCTCCTTGTCTGTGCTGTTGCAGTGTGGCAAGCCATGACACAGCAATGAGGGTGAAAGGGGCCATCGCGATCTGATATAGGCACGAGAAGAAAGATGCTCGCTGTGGGGCAAGCCGAACGCGCGCATAGCCGCCAGCCGTTGACCGTTGTTTATCCGGCTCATAGCACAGGTACGAATACGTCAACCGCAGTCGTTGATTTTCGTCTCGAGATGGACCGCCTTGAGCTTCTGATACCAAGCGATCTTTTGCCCTTGAGAGAAGCAACGCAAACAGGCAATCCACAGGCTCACAATGGCGGGATTATGCCAAAGTGTGACCGAGAATGCCCCGTTCGGCAAATATTTCTTTGACTTGAAGATACAGCTCCTCAGAACGAGACAACCAGGTTTAGCGGCTTTGAAATTGGCGAGGAGCCACACCTCGCATGTCGTAACCGCCAGGAATGCAGGTGACGCGAGAAACGGATGGTCCTGAAGGCCAGCGTTGTTGAGTTGCGGTGTGGGCGGAAAGTGTGTGTCTGGGACGGTTGGTGGTGTCCAAATTCCCTCGGCTACTGCTGGTGGCCAAGATCGACCAACAGAAGCGAGAGAGCACCCTCGTCTTTGTGGAGCCGGGAGCGCCCAGGAAGGGAACTACTCTGTGTGACTTCGACTTGAATCGATCGGGCGATTGGAGACGGCGTTTCTTGCATCAACGGATGTTGGGCCGGACAGAAGAAAACGAAACCGGTCTTTCTGGCTTGCTCCTTGTTTCATCGGCTGCGGGACCCGAACGGTGGTCGACTCTTCTACACCCTTTTCGCCTGCCGAAGAGGTCGTCGCCGACGACCAGCAAGGCATAGTTGGTTGACCAATGTCGGAAGGCATTGAGCAAGGCAGAGGATGCAATGTCGCAGTAACTATGGGGACCGTTGCTTTGCTGACATTTGCATGGTCAAACCCTTCCTGTGACCCAACCACGACCAGTGCTCGTGCCCTGACAAGTAAAAGTGAAAATGGTCTTGCCTCGCATCCTGCACTGCATCGTAGGACCGCACCACCTCGCAGATTGGCATTCTCTGAGCGGGGTTGCCTGCTTAGAGCCATGCGCCGCCAACGACCTTGCAACCATCATCACGTCCAGTCTGCACATCGGTATTCAATGTCTCGATGTGGCTCTCGGTCTACATATTAGTCAGTGCGTTTCAATACTACCATCACACAGCGTCCCATTTCCGTCGCATGCGGGAGAATCGTCCGCTCGAGTGCGTTGCGAAGGAGCTCAGCTGAGGCAACCTGGACAGCTGTGAGGGTCTACATGCATGTTTGGTTGGAAATTTGCAACGCATTCGCTGCGACTCGTCCAGGCTCTTGATTCCCGCTTGCTGCATCTTACTGGACTTTCAATTCACCCGAAGCTTTGCCTTCTTACCACGTCATCTGGCTGTTTCGTATGACTAGGTCGGGCGAAACGGTCGACCTGCTGCTGTATATGGCGGTGTGTCCTCTATTTGCAGCAAGAAAAGGAATGGGAGGGGTGTCCGGGTTTCTTTTCTTGACATAAAATCTTGGTCGAGGTCTCTACAACTTGGTTAGTGTAACGGGAGAAAAGGGAACTTTGAGCGCATATGAATATTGCTAATATAATTGATACCTCTGGCCTTGTGGGGTTTTGAAGAAGGTTGTATACGGGTCGTCATCGAGCAGCTATTTTCGTCGTCCGCTCCAAACGTTGGGCGGGGTGGGTAGCCGACAATTCTGAGGAGCAATATCCAGGAGCTTCAGGATGCAACTTCCCCCATCAGGGACGGGAGGGAGTGGGGTGGCCATTCCCCAACTGCAGATGGCAGGCCAAACAACTCGACACCACTTTCGCACCTTCCCGCAGCGGCTGGGGTTCAGTTGCCTGACCCCCGCCCACTGCCCGTTGCAATTGCTGCAACTGGTGATTGATCCTTGACAACCCGCGTGTGGCGAGCCCTTGTCAAACGCACGGGTCGATTCGCGCCCGCACCTCCTCCTCCGCTCTTTTCGAGGAACAGGAGCCCGTGGCCGCTCACTCAGCTTGGTATTTCCTCGGCTCCCCGAAGCAAATGCGACTGAAACACGGAAATCTGCAGCAGTTGTGGTTATCCTGCAACGCCCGACGCCCAAATGGCATCAAGACAGCCTGTCATTAGGACGCCGGCCATAGACAGCGTGCGGGCTCGTCCTAGAGTATCTCATGCTCTCTGCGGACTGACCGTGATCGACAGCTCGAGGTGCAGGACTAGGGCTGGCAGTCAATAGGATTCCTGCCTGCCTTTCCGCCCCCGCTTCTGTTGCTCTGGTCTGTCTGTCAGTCATCATCTTCACTTTGGGCTGAGGTTGCCAGTGCCAGTCCATCTCTGTTTGCACTGTATGCGTCGAATGCCAATGTACATAGTGCATCGACCATGAGGGTTGAGAGCGACCGTCGCAACTTGATGACAGGTTGAAGCCTGGTGTTGGCATGGACAATCTTCACACGGGATTCTCTTCTGCTTCTTTCGCCTTGAACGTCGCTTTTGTGGTGGACTGACTGATTGACCCCTGGAAGAAACACAGCTCCAATCCGCTGCCTAGGGGGTGCGGTGCGGTTGTGCGGATCAAACTCACCCACACGCTCTGTGCGCATTTGCCCGCACTTGATCAATTAATCAATCGACCTATCCCACGCCCAGCAACGGCGCCACAGACCCTGCACCGGCCCTGTCCCGCAAGGGAAAGGCTGCCGCCGCCGGCCACCCACTGGAGTCCCTCGCAGCAGCAGCGCAGCAAACTTGGTACAAAGAAACCACTCCCCCAAAACCCTTCCTTCTCGCGACCCATTCCTGACCACGGTAATCACGGCCGCAAAATCGCCCTCCCGATGCGTCGCAGGCAGCAATAACAACAGCCGCATACCACCACGGTAACAGTAAATCAAAACAGTGACGAGCTGGTCCGTTTTTGCCCTTTCCATCAATCGATGAACTCGAAACTAGCAATTCGTCTCATCTTCCGACCATGACCGCGGCGCTCTGAACCTCGCTCAACGTCGCCGCCCGACCGACCGAACCCCCATCACGCATCCACACCCTCAATTCTTCCATCTTGATTCTTCCCGACGGTGACGTATTTAGTCACTGACACTGGGAGGCCGAGAACCACGGCTGTGCACTTTCCCGTTGCCCAAACGGTCACTGAAAGTCGTCGCGTTAGGTGCGAAGCCGACCTAGCGACGCACGAGGATAATCACCCAAAACGGCGACATCACGTAGGACGACCGTGCTCGGCGGAGACGAGCCAGATCTCGCCATGGACGCGCTCAAGCACCTTATTTCCAACATACCCGACTGGCTCAAGCGACTCGAGGAGCTTAATGGCCAGATTGAAAAGCGTCAAATTGAGCTGGCCGCTCTGACCGAGTCACAAAGCGAAAAGTCGTCGGGCCCTAAGTCCATGAGGAACAAGGGGTCAACCGAGTCTCTTCGGCCCAAAGACGAAGATGAGGCCCGTCGTGCACGGGATCCCACGCCGCAACCTGTTGGCGAGCAACAACCAACCCCCTCCAGTCCCGCCGACTCGCACTCTCCATCAGCCCTCGCCCGACAAACAAACCAGGCTCGGGCTGCCGGCCAAGCGCGTGCGCGGGCAACACTGCGGAGGCGGCAGCGCTCCGACTCGGTGATCAGCGCCGAGGGTGCTGCCCCCAAGTATCGCACACGTAGCATGATCATCGTCTACTACGATAGCTATGTCCAACTCTTTTTCGAAGACCTAGTCAAGTTTGTCAGCGCCAGTCGCAACATGATGCGGAAAGCCAAGATGGCCGCCAAGGTCGCTCAGATTAAACGGCTGGCCGAGCTGGAGATGCCTGACGACGATGAGGAAGCGGAGGAAAACAGCAATGACTCCCCCAAAGTTGACGCAAACGCACCCATCACACCCATTGAGGCTGCCAATGACCGCGAGACTGAAGATCTTCCCGGCGCCCGCTGGGTAAGCGCAAGGCGGATGCAGTCACCTGGTATGCTCATGGCACAAGCAGCGCTGGGACGTTCCATGTACTCGCGGGCCGGTGCTGCCGGGCGTGTGGGCTTTGGGCGTGGGCTCGGCGGCCTCGAACCCCTCGAGAAGGACATCTACGATGATCTCGACAAGGGACTGGAGTATGTTCAAAGTATGTGCGAACACGCAGCACACCAGTTTCTCCGTGACGGCGATTGCGGCGAGGAGGTGAACAATATTGCCAAGAAAATGGCCGAGACCAAGGTGCTGGCCGACAAGGAATTTGAGCGTGTGCAGCGTGAGGAGCCGGAGGCCCTCAAGGCCGAAGAAGATCAAATGCGCGTCCGGAGTTATCGCCCACCAAGCATGCGCAAAGACTTGGGTACTTCATCTCCCAGAGCGGAGGCGAGCAAGGAGACACTTAAGGAGGCGGCTAAAACCAACGCATCAGCGACAAACATCATTGAGGTTGATGAGGGGATCGAAGTTGACAACACGCTCAAAGCAAAAGGAACCCGGATGATGACGTGAAGGGACACGTTGAGCGGCGAAAGACGTGCTGAGTGAAGCCCTGGGAATGACAACCACGAAGATGGCACGTCCTGGGAGGTGACCGTTCATCTCAGAAGTAGAGACTTCAGAGTTGCCAATCCCGAAACCTCAGACGAACTCGATTCGCGGAAGTGGTTCATGGTTAGGAACTCTGAGCATGGCTTAGGGCGAGAACCTTAGACGATTGCGACTTTGGAGTCTCTGGAGCTGCTAATGGAGAGGACCATGTCTCGAGGGTCGGCTCAGCGTGATCGTCGCGTGGGCCGGGGCGCGGGAAACTCATGTTGCCGAGATGGCAGAGGAAGGTGGTGGGCTTTTACGACTCTTTTATTTTCAACGAAGGCGGGCATTTCTCGGATGGCATAGCACTGGAGTTTCAGCCATCTTCCACATAATACAACGAGCAGCACACGAACATTAAATCTGGAAATAAAGCGAAGCGACATTTTGGTATTTTTTTTTCCCCAGGTGATTGGGATCACGACATACTCTGACAAGAGTTGAACTGGGGGGGAGTACTCGGAGCAGAGTGAATTTGGGTATTTCTGTTCAATCTCTTTTTGGGCCGAAAACAAAAAGAAGACGTTCAAAAGCAAGACTCGGCTTTTTACTTTGGAGGGCTGCGCTGGTGGAACCAGTTTTGACGACTGGTCGAGGACGAGGGATATGTCATCATGAGAGATAATTGGATCTTATAGTGTTTTACAACTCGCTTGCTTTCTCTGCTCATTCCACGAACTCTCCCTGCTGATTGTCATTGAAATATTTGAACCGACGTCGGGGCCAAGCATCTTGCGTTGAAGGAGGCCATGGTGACAAAATCTGGCGCAATCCCGTTGCCATCGACGCTTCTGCGATAGGGTCTATATCATTCCGCTCTTTGAGCCTGCTTGGAGTTATTGGTTTTTTTCGGCCCTCGCAAGCGCTTGAACGAGACCTTTGCAGACACTGTGTGTGTGCGGCGGAAATTGGCAAGGGTTTCCTTGCTGATTTGCCCACTCTCCGGTCCGCACTGGCGGGGTTGCGGGTTGCCCGGTGGGGTGAACCTGATCCCGCCTCCGTGATCCACCGCCGAGCGAACTGAACGGGAACTTCAAACGGCCCCGACACCCAGTGACATGAACAATGTCTGACGCAAAGACAACCGCAGAGGCTCTAGTGCCCAAGTTCAAGCTTGAGAGGCTCCTAAACCAAGGTTCACTTGTCCAACGGTTGTCACTAGGACTTCACATCGTGATACTAACTGCCTCTAGACCAGGCCGGCCGGCGAACATCGCTGTACGGAACCATCGATTCACAACCTGCCCTCTTGATCCTCGAGCGTGCCCCGTTCCCAAGCTCTACGGACTATCTGGGCGCGGTTTCCGCCAACCTCCAGACTATCAAGAACCTCGGCGCCAACGATATCTACCATTGGTACCTGGCTAACAGCGGCCATGTTCAGCCCGATGCCGGAAGCCAGGAGGAACAAGACTGCTTTGCCGACCTTAAAATCAACCTGATATATCCCTGCACCGAAAAACACATCAAGAAGTACAGCAAGCAGGGGGTACGCTTCGTGACCGAGTCGCCGGCCATTTACCGTGACTATGTGTGGCCGTTTATGCAAGCACAACGCGAGTCCGGCCGGCTAAACTGGGTCTTCAACATTATCGAAGGCCGCAAGGAAGTGGAGGATGTCATTTATCGGACGCCCTACGGGGAGGATCCCGTTGAAGGCTTCCTATTGCTGCCCGATCTGAACTGGGACCGCAAAACGTTGGATGCCTTACACCTGCTGGGTTTGGTGGAGCGGCGCGACATCTGGAGTCTCCGCGATCTGCGGCGGAAGCACATTCCGTGGCTGCGTCACATGAAGACCAAGTTCCTCGAGGCAACCACCAAGCTGTATCCGACCATCGAGCAGGACCAGCTCAAGCTGTACGTGCACTACCAGCCGACCTACTACCACTTCCACATTCACATCGTCCACGTGGCCCTCGAAGCTGGCGCGACACAGGCAGCAGGTAAAGCAGTTGGATTGGACAGCATTATCGAACAACTCGAGGTGATGCGCGGGGATGACGAGGCAGGTATGGACGCTGTCACATTATGCTACACGCTGGGGGAAGCAAGCGACCTCTGGAACGAGATCTTTGGGCCTCTCAAGAACGGAACAGCTTCTCAATCGCAATGACGAGGTCGTTGACGCCAGCGCCAGAGGGACAATCCGTCCACTCCCCATTGTCGCGAATGCAATATACCTCGTTGTCTAGCCTCACGGTGCAGCTCTTCGTTACACCTGCCTGCTCAAGGGTCAGCATCTGAGATAGATGAAACGTGTGCATGTGGAAGGAAAGGGATTTTTGTGTCGTGGCCTACCTGCGAGCTTCTCCTCACGCTGTTCCTGAGCATGCCAACACCGAAGGCGCCATCATCCTTGGTTGCGCAGTCGTTGAGCTTTTCAAAGTCAATGGCGTGCTCGAGGGCGCAATCCTCGACGAGGCTTCGCTGCGGGATGTGTCGGTAGTCTCTTGTCATGCACATAGTAAACCCAAGAAACGTTTTGGGGTCAGGATACAGCTCTTGTGCGCAGAGCTCGATTATGTTTCCAAGACACTCCTCGGGGCCATGCTTGCAAGCTACACCGTCATTGTCTGTCGGCCTCCCGAGGAACGACAAGGTGAAGTTGACTTTGCTATGTGTTTTCTGCATCGCCGGGAGCACAAGATCCCTAAGACAGTCCTGGACCAGTTAGCACGGCCAGTTTTGCATAACACCACGTATTGTCCGCATACCCTTGCATCCGGGCATTTGCTCATTATGTGAGCTTCCAGCGGCACCAGCGCCGAGGTTGGTTGTGGCACTGTTTGAGACTGTGTATCCTCGATCTGCCATCGGTCCGCGGCGGGCGGAGACAGCGACTGGAGGTGGTAGTAACAGTAGAGGAGCCCGGCAACGAGTACGAGCGACATGAAGGATCGGTTGCGCCGCGTTTGGCGGACGCCGTTGATCGGCGTCATTTCCCCCGACTGCTTTTCGTCCATCGCGTGTCGGGGGAACCCCGTCGTTGTCTTGGGACCCGATGAGTTTTCGACCGGCGCTTCGGTTGTTGGGTGCGCCTTGGCCCTCGTAGAAAGAGACGGGTTGTGGAAACCCGCAGTAAGTTTACGATTCGAACGAGAGCGGTTCGGCGAGATGGCGAAGTGAGTGCTGGTTGCGATGATGAAGGGTGACGACACCAGACCTAATGTAGCACCGAAAGCGTACGCCAATGACATCCGGGGTTAGGGTTAGATCCATGGAACAGGAGTCAGCCATTCCTGCTCCGGCAGGCCAAGCCGGCGTGCCTCGGTAACTGCCCATTGATCCCTGCGGCGATCGCAGCGCGCAACCGCGGCCATCCACACGCCCTCAGCTTCACCAACTCCGTCACCATCCTCCATGGACATTCAAAGCTCCTCACACGCCGAACGAACTTGACGACAATGGAATTTGTAACCGCACTCCGGGGTGCCCACGATGACCACAAGCCCTCCCTCTTCGAGCTGCTCTCCGAACAGCAACTCGCTTCCCTCCTCCCGCCCACACTCCGTTACCTTCTGACCGTCCTCACCCACCGCTATCCGCGCCGACTCCTCCCCATCCTTAACTCGTTCGACGAGCTCTACGCCTTCGCCGCCCTCCTCGTCGAGCGCCACTACTTGCGCACACGCGGCGGCTCCTTCACCGAGCACTTCTACGGGCTCAAGCGCGAAAAGGCACTCGCGGCCGAGATCCCACGCGCCGCGGCGTCAGCCCCCTCTGTCGTCAGGGAGAGCCTGCGCCTAACAAACAAGGATGTGTGGCGGAACTTGTTGGTAATTGTGGGGATCCCATACCTCAAGCGCAAGCTGGATGAGGCGTACGAGGTCGATGCGCCGCGCGCGATGCTAGGCGCTGCGTACAACCAGCGGCCAGGGAAAGATGCAGGTTGGAAAGAGAGGCTAGCGTGGTACTTTCGGTGGTTCCTACGCAACGTGTACCCGAGCGTAAACGCGGCCTACTACTTTGCGCTGCTGGTGTTTAATCTGGGGTATTTGTTCGATGGGACAAAATATCACAGTCCGTTTATGTGGCTTATCGGCACGCGGGTGCGAAGGATGGGCGCGGCGGACTACAAGGCTATCGAGAAGGCAATGGAGCACGCTACCAAGGCGACGACCAACGGGAGGCCGGGCTCGGCGCTGTCGCCTAGGGCGGTCGGGGCAAGAGTCATGGGCGGGTTGTCGCTGGTGCTGCCGACGAGCATCTTTGCGCTCAAGTTTTTGGAGTGGTGGTATGCGAGCGACTTTGCCAAGCAGCTGTCGAGAAAGGCGGCCGAGAGCTTGGATTTGCCGCCGCCGGTGGTGACGGGGGTTGGGGAGGGAGGCGGCCAGGGCAAGAGGAGGACGACGGGGGAGGCGAGAGCGGAGGAGGACGGTGCCAAGCTGGCCGAGGACGCACCGATTGCCGCATCATCACTGCTGCCGATATATACGGTCCCGGCGCCGAAGGACTCAGCGTTGTGTCCAATTTGTGAGGAAGAGATCACGACAGCAACCGCCTGCCAGACAGGCGTAGTATACTGCTACACATGCATACACAAATGGATGACTGGGACTCATCCACGACAAGAGAAGTTTATGGCGGACAAGGAGGGGAAGTGGGAAAGTGGCGAGGGGAGGTGCGCCGTCACAGGGAGGAAGGTCCTCGGTGGGACAGAAGGACTGAGGAGAATCATGGTCTAGCAGGCTGCCTGACAGAGTTACTGTAAAATATGTACTATCTCGTACCCACTAATTCACTCACGAAGGGTCCGGTTGAAAATGCAAGACTTCGAGGACGGCGATAACGAATGGCGCACGATGATCATAACGCATTGCTCGTTAGACTACGGGTATAACGGATGCTCAAAACAATGCTCCAGTACTCCTCCACCATGCGCCAAACCATTCCCACGCGTCCAACCAGAGAACCAAACTCCAATTCCCAATGCTCGAAATGCAAGATAAGGTTCCCACGCTACCGCCCTCCTAGCCTGGATGGCCAGGTTGCCCGTAGCTGTCCGACTATGCCACAACTGCCATTGCTGCCACAAGCACGTCGGTTGCCGAGCTGTGCGTTGACGCATTCGGCCCGCCCCCGGCGTTGACAGGGCCACTCCAGCTGACACCCAGCCAGTTGTTTCCCTGGTCCCGGTTGTGTTCCCAGATGGAGTCTGCGTTGACCAAGATAGACCTTCGGAAAGCGTCTTGGGGCGCCACCGTGTACAAATAGCGTAGGTTGCGAACGAAAATGCCCTTGAACTGCGTCCCATCCCCTCCGCAGTTGCTCGGCTCGCAGCCCTCGCGAATGACGCCCGTGTTGTCCGACAGCAGCGCAATAGCTGCTTGAGCAATTCTTTTTGCTTGGTCGAGATACGCCTTGTCCCCCGTGGCCTTGTAAAGCTCTACTAGTCCACCAAGCACGACACCCTGGTTGTAAGACCAAGCTCTATCCCCGTTGTTGGCGCATGTGCCGTCCGCTTGGATCTTGAGACCATCGTTGATCAAGCTCTTGCTGTTGATCATACCACTCTTTTTAAACCAGTCCCACTGCTGCCTTGCGATGCCGAGATAGTGGTCCTTTCGGGCGGGCACCCGTAAAGCAAGGCTGGCGGCGACATTGAGATACAACTCGTTAGCAATGGCGTTTTTGTACTTGCGCTCCTTGGACCACCAGATACCACCACCGCAGACGGTGTCGGTGCCGTTCCGCATGTCTTCAAATATGGCCTGGGCAGTTTCCAGATAGCGGCTGTCGCCGGTGAAATCCCACGACCGAATCCAGGCCAGAGCCCACCAGCCCTCGTCGTCGTAGAAGTCGTTGAGGAAGCCGCCATAGTTGCGAGGCTTGAGGTCATGATGCCGGCGGCGAGCGAAGGGCGGACGGAGAGTTGCATCTGTACCAGTAGAAAGGGAGCGTTTCTGGGCTGGTTGGGCCGGTACCGGGGCTAGCGGGGCTCTGCTGAAGGTGCTGGCCATAATATGAGAGATGTTGAGAGCCTGGGCACCGACAGGGTCGAGGAGAGCCGAGTCAGCAAGGACCTGTAGGCAGTTTGCCGAGTTCCACCAGCCGGTGGTAGTCCAGAGGCCGGTAGATGCGTTATACCAGTTCCCGAGGGCCGCAAGAGCATCGTGGGCATTTCTTGAGTAGATGGGATCACTTGCCCTTTCGGTATTGGGCGATGAGAGGAGGAAGGCTGCTCGGGCAACTAGACCTCCCCAGGTTGCTGACACCATGATGTTGATGATCTAGGAAGTGTATCGAGAAAGGAAGGAGAAGATGTCATGTAACCCGGAGCTATGGCAAAGAGGAGGGTGTGAGAGGGCAGATATGCTGCTCATGAAAAGAAAACCAGCTGCAACCGGTGGAGGGCACTGTGGCATCCGAGCAGCAAGAGGCGGTGGCCGTGAGGAGTGATCCCATGAGCCATCGGGGCTCTGTGCGGTGTCCCTCCGACAACTGCACGGCCCCGAGTCCGTCCAACCCCATTTTGAGCTCGGCGGCAAGAGCCGATAAGCTAGGAGGCACGAGGTAACAAAGCAGGCAGCAGACTCCCTCTCCTTACCAGGGGTCTCATCCGAGCTCGATGATGACACTACCTCCGTGGAGTGTGGAAGGCTTGGCCGGTAAGGTGAGCTGCCAAGTGCTTGGGGGCTGCGGCTGGATATCACAGCTGGAAGGAGCAATGTCAACGGACGTTGATCCTCTGGATAGCAGCCAGTGATCGACAAGCAAAATCTGAAAGTGCCAAAGCAGACTAGGCGCTGACCCGACAATCGCCTCGATATTCCAGGCTAGTCCTGAGTTTGGGTCGCTGCGCACGCTTAGGCTCGTCATCGGCAGACGCACGTCACCAGTGTAGCTCATGAGCATGGAGCTTCCTCTTGAGGCATGTCATCCGCGTATTCTCTCTGCACGGCAAGGTGAGACACTGGACACCGACGCCACGTGAGCGCAGATCCGACCGTCGTCCTACCATCCGCAGCCCTATCATCGGTCGAAAATACAAGACTTTGGGATAAAAACGGCGGCCATGGGCAGGTTTGGAGTGCTCGCACAGCGTTTCGCATTCGACAACAGGTTGTTGCCAACCTGACTCAGCTGGCGATTGGCGCAAGAGGCAGGCTGCCGGGTAAAAGAGGCGTGCCGTCCAACTTCAATTCCTTGCGCTGTTGTATTATTCTTCAGAAGCGCCTGTGAATCCCCTGCTCGTATCGGCAGTGCTCCCCGGGCGTGAGTGGCTTATTTGCATGGCCCGCTGTGGAGGATGGGGCGGATGGGTCAGTGGCTGATGAGACGGGTAGTGGCTAGTCAAGGGGCTGATGATAGACGCTGTTGGCGGATGAGGCTGTATTTAGCTGTGGCCGGTATATCTTGAGGGACGGGACGCCGCATGGTTTAGAGTAGATTACCTCCACACAAGACTTCAACTCGTTCAGCATCATGTTGAGAGATTGAGGTTGACGTCGTTGATTGACCCCCACAGCCCCACCATTTCGTCTATGTGGGGGCTCCCCGCGCTCTCTTCCATGGCTGACCAGGATTCCCCAAAAGCCACCAAAAAGCCCTGTCCCGCCATCGTGAGATAGCCTGGCTGAGCGCCTGCCAGACCTAAGGCCGATGGGGTTATGAGCGCCCAATACTCCCGGCCATTTTTTTATTTTTTTTTTGGAAGTGGTTGAGTATTAAAAAAGCGGATTTTAGGGCTCAAATTTGTTTCTTGAAACACATGACGGGGCCGACATTGTTTCAAACCTCGCAACTGAAGTTGAGAGGATGAGGATAGATATGCAGCTGATTCAAAATAAAATGGATACTCTTTTATTGCTGTTGGGGAGGATGATTAAAGGCTTAGCGACGGTCGCGTGGGTTGGGCCTTCCACCATTGAAAAGGAAGAAGTGAGCGAATGAAGCAAGACTGGAGAAGATGGCAGAAGTCTAAAGCTCACCTTACCCAGGCGAGAGGCAAGTGCGGCCCCAACAGAGAGCGGACTGTGGGACCCACTGTGACCCACCTATGTACGAACCCCCCCTCCAGCTCGAGATCCTGATCTCCACTCCTTTTCTTTTCTACTCTGCTTTACAAACTGCGGGAAGGCGGCGGATCTGTGAGGGACTGGTGCAGAAGCACCACGAGATTCTTCAGGCAGGCACTGTGCAGTCTTTGGCTCCTCGAAGGCGGTTCCGAACCTGACGGCGTCAACAGGGTCGAAAGACCAAGGCGAAGGGGTTCCAAACGGGCTCATATTTCTCAGGATTCGCAAGAGGAAATGTGATGACTGAAAGCGGCGATACAAGTGCCTGGCTGATGAGGATGAGTTTTTGCCTTCAGCAGAAAGACGTTGTCAGTTCGTCGGGTTGACAAGCCATCTACGCCGATATGGTCGCCATAACACTCATGAAACCATGGCATTTTCACTCGGTTCCTGTCACTCGGATACGAGACAAAATTCGTTGATTCTGTTCTATTCCTTCCATGTGAGATAGAATCACTATCGTTCGAGGTCCGAAGCAGACCCGCACCGGTCACCGCAATGCCAGTCTCTTGGGCTCTTATCTGCCGCAATCAGCTCACCTACCTATCAAGATGATACAAGGTGTAACGTCGGTGCTGTCCCCTTCCGCCGGCCCGGAACGCCTGGACGAGGCTGCGGGAAGTGTATTCTGCGGAACTGCATGGGCCTTGATGAGTTCTAGCGCCACCACACTGTCACCTCCCTGCCATTCTCGTCACGGGCGTGTGCCACGATATGAGAAGGGCCCGCAATCGATCCTACGATACCTCGAACCCTAGGGCTTTACAAGTACCGGGTACAGCGCTTGGAGCCATCGCCGTTAGCACTAGCAATTGGTGTGATGCTCTTGGCCATACCAGGGTGACGGTTCTCGCTGTAACGCCGTTGAAATTGGAAGGATGAATCTCGGTGGGGAGCTCGGGCCGAACCGAGAAGCCAGGATATCTCGGCCGTGAGCTGCTTGATTTTGCTCACTTGCTAGGACACATTCGGACAGGGCGCGCTGCGGTAATAACATTACCTCCAAAAACCTCTCTCTGCCTGTGCTATCAGAGGTTGGCGTCGGCCTTACCAGTTCCCCACGGCAGAATTTTACAACATCGAGCCACTGGGCCTCCTTCCATTTCGGCACCATCGCTACGCAACCGAAGCTGAAGGGTGAAACGTCTGCACAGAAACATTCCAACTCAGCGATGAACCATCAACAATCACAATGACAACAAGTCCCACTTTCCCAAATCAAACGGGCCGGCGTACACCGGCCTTCCTAGTCCCGCAGACCTTGCGAGCGGCATTCCGTTTTCCCACGTTTACACACGCCCCGGCCCCGAAATCCGGACGTTTCCCGGGAGAGGTGCGGGGCGTTGGACGGCCTTTCGCTTTCGGCCCCCATCCACCACCAGAGACCAAAGGCGACAACCCACGAATCGCGGCTGAGCTGCAGGTGATGCAAGATCCGGATTAGCGCCTTGCAGGTGATCGGAAGGGGCAAGCGCCACACAGATTCACGCAGCAGGAAGGCATGCAGGCCTCTGTCACATGTCTCTTGTCAGCTGTGCTTGTCGACGAACACCGCACCGCACCCCGCAGCCGCCATATTGGTTTTCCTTTCAGGAGCAACATTTCTGTAAGGGACTTTTCTCCTCTCGGAAGGAACTCCGTTCCTCGTGAATGCTATCTCGCAACTATACCTAAGGGAGGAAAAGAACAATTGAGGCTGAAACGTCGCCGGCGTCTACCCTTTTTTGACGCGTCACACAGCAGCAAAAGACAAGACAACGGCCGTAGTACGAACGGCCGACACAGCCTCTGACGTATCACATTTTTTTTCTTTCTCTCTTTTCTAGAAATGGCCAGCGAGCAAACGAAACAGGCGCGCGCGCATGGATTACCGTGCCGTTGATCGGATGAAAACACGGTGCAAACGACCCAGCTCCAAATGGCCAAGCAAACAAGAAAAGACACACCCCGTCGCCAACTACGTGAGGTGAATGCGAGGCGGTCTGCGTTTGCTTGTCTGTTTGCGCCGTCCTGCGCGGCTAATTGCCATGGAGATTTTTTTTTTTTTCCATGGCGGCAGGCCAAAATGCACACGGGGCAAGGACCGGGCCCTGGCATGGAACAAAAAGAAGGCTGCGGGAACGGGCAGAGCAAAAGACCGGTCTGGGGATTTTCGGGCGTAACACTTCCAGTTGCAGTCCCGTTGCCCTTGTGTTGCGAAAGATGCCACACCACACCACACCAAGATCTTGGCCCCCAAAAGACTGGATCAGAAGCGGTCAGGTCACACTGTCTCAGGTATGTATGTGCGCATTGCTGTCAGCTTCACCGCAGAGTGACTTCGGCCCAGAGCTATTCAGCACCCAAGAGACGGTGAGCCGTCCTTCATACTAGAGCAGGACGATGGATCGTCATCTGCGGCTATCCGAAAACGATAGGAAGTCCCCGACCTCCGTTTATTATGCCAAAACATGCTTAACGTCACCCAAACCACCAAAACAATCTCCAAGACAGAGGTCAAGACAAAGGTAAAACCGTCAACGGCATTGTGAGAATAGAATAGAAATCCAACCTTGAGCCCCGCGAGGGGTAGAAGCTGGCCAGAGTGTACTGCCAAGAAAAGAAAACAAACATAACAAAGGAAAAAATGATCTATCAAAAGTCGTTTTGCTCTTCATGACGCCGTTTACACCCGCTTTCGCCTTTTAAAGTCCCTTTCCCGTCGTACCCAAGGGGTTGTCTTCCTTCTAAAGCCGAGCACCCAAAAAAAGCAAAAAGTGACGAGCCATACACAAAAGAAAATCAGACTGTGTCCGTCTCCCATTCTCTATCCGGTTCTACCCCTCTCCACCCCAAGAACGCCGAGAAAGCGAGTGGTATCACCAGAAAACAACAAAAAAGTGCGAATCGTAGTGTCATGATGTTGAGCGAAGAGGTCGTCGGAACTGGCTTGCGGGGAGTGCCGTCAGAGACTGGGTTGGCAGCGGGTAAAATGACACCGCAGGATCCGATGCAGCGGGATGGGCCCGCCCATCCCGTGAAAAGGCCCCCAAATACAGCGGCAAGTGAGTGCATCACCAGATCGAGATGCAGCCCGGCCGCAGCCGCTGTGCCCCGTTCACGCGTTGCCCCAGGATAGGAGAGCGGTAGTCGTGAGCCGTGTTTTGGTGGAGATGCCGTCGGAAGAGTCCATGTTCCTGGGAACAAAACGTTGCCATAGGCTCGGAACTCGTCAATTTTGCTCGTTTTTGGCGTAGGTACCATGGGTATCCGTTTGTCGTGCCTCTCGGGGACACAGCTCCGTGCCACCATGGCATTTTCTGCTCCGTCTACGTCAGCTTGTTTGTTCCGCGGGTGGAAAGCAACTTGGAGGCCTGTGAAGCGGTGTGGGATCGGGCTTTTGGCTGCACAGAACGGACAAAGACTGGTTCCGTGTCCTAGTGCCTTCGTCTCTCGCTCCTTGTGTTACGAGCGACGTGACTGGGGAAGACGCCTCGCTGGGTGTTTGAGATGGACGCCGACGGAGCCCAAGGTTTTGTACTTGGGTCCAAGATGGATGCTTGCTAGGGGTTTTCTGCAACTCACCTGCACTCCAAGCAGCATCTCCGCCAGCCACGACGGCCCCAAAAAGCCTCCACCCTCCTTCCTAGGCGCGCCAGCCAGCCCCATCCAGAGATGGCTGCCCGGTCGTGCCGGACCAGAGAGCCCTACTTCAGGCGCTCTGGGTGCAAGCACGGCATGTGTGAATTTTGCAGTACCGGCATTCGAAGATCCACCAGTGGGGACCCGAGTGGCAGAGGTTGCAGTGCCACTGGATCAATGTGTTGTCCGACTTGATCATCTTGAAAACGTGTGCGCATGCGCTGGCGAGTGCCATGGTGAATACTGGATGTCCCGGCTGTCTTGTTGCCGAGGTGGAAACAAAAGGATCCGCGGGCCGAGGCCAGGAGCCGCAAGGGGGAGAGCTAGTACAAGGTAGCTCGTACGTTGGTCCCGTGGGAGAACGAGTCTCAAACAGTCAACAAAAAAGACCTGTATCTCTTTTTCTGTATAAGCGTCAGCATGATCCGAGGATATGGTTGCGGCTGAGGCACAGCAGCTGTTTCTGTGCCGCACTCACTAGGAAGTGGCGAGATCTGAGAGGTTTCGTGGTCGCGAGTATACGGTTGCTGGCACGGCGGAGTCGTCAAGAAAGAAGGAGGGGCAGCAAGATATTTAATGATAGTAAGAGGCGTGAGATGAGCTGGGCCGCAACTTTAATGGCAGGAGTAGAAACACTGGGGTTGTCAAACGTGGGATCCGCTGCGGGAGTCTGATTGTTAGGCTGCAAGACTTGGTAGACGGGAGCGACAGAGACGGCTTTTGTGTTGTTTCGGTTGCTGAGGCCGCAGGTACTTGTAGACGGGAGGGGCTGTTGGGTAGCTTGGTTGAGGCTTCTTCACCGGATTCGGGAAGTCGATGAACCTTGGGTCGGAGCGAGTGAGTGACAAGCATCCACCCAGTCCGGCATGATGAGGTCGATCCGGTAGGCGAGAGAGTGAACCGTAATAATTGGCATGGGTTGAGCAGGATTGATGGTCGATTACGGGATCGTCGACCCTGTTTGTTGGCGGGCAGCGTTTTCTGGCTCTGGTGGTGCAAGTAGAAGGGCGAGACAGCCTCTTGCGTGGTCCCGCTGGGTGTATAAGTGGAGTGGAGGAGGTACGAGTGGACGGACGTAGGAAAACGGACCACCTACGACGGGAGCGGCAGCGCTGGACAAGGGAACCAGGCACAATGGGGTTGGCTCCAAGTGCGGTTTCATTAGTGTACCTGGGTACTGTATTGCAGCCAAAGCTCATGTATCTCTAACCTGCGCGACCGATTCATCGTCCAAAATTGGTCGAGGTTTTACGTGGTGGCGCTATATTATTCACACTCCAGGGCCCGGAGCGGCCAGCATCAAATGTGTTGCTCCGTTGGCAAGTGGTTAGCCTAACGGCAGACGCAGCGCCACACCCCCCCTTCCTTTCGCTCCTCTCTCCCGAAATCGAAGGGGAAAAAAAAACGCTCGGTGAACATGGCGCATCGCTTCTCTTTTAAACTAGGATACCCCGGCATCGTGCCGTCCCAGGTTTCCTGATGCGGGCCCCTTGCACCACGCTGCAGCTCGCTCTCGCCCATTCCGGCCTTCTTGGGAGGTATAACACCGCAACCTAAGAAGATGGGTTTAGCCGTCAACCTTGGTTATCATCGCTTTTCACGGCGCGCAGAATGAGAAATTTCAAGAGATCCAAGTCCAGTGTGTTTTTGGGGCCGAAGAAGGTATCCTGACATGTTGACAAGGGTAGGTGGCCTGTCGTCGGTCGGCCCTACTGCCATCCCGGATCGATGGAGGCTCGGGCGGCATGAAGCATCCCGACCGAAAGAGTGCCATTGGCTGAACTAGCTGGGCCATTATCTGTCGAGACTCTGAAGAGGGCCGTAAGAACCAAACAACACAATCCCTTTTGGCCTTCCTACCTGGCGAGGGCCGAGCACTGGGCTGACCGAATACGATACCTGGGCCGTTTCCTCGCGCCTGCTCTGTCTTCGATGTCAAGGTATTCGAATGATTTAGGCCCAGGACTGGGCAGGAGATGTCGTTCCAATACCGCCATCAACGTCTTGCGTCGACATACATGTGGACTCTACTAACTATGGGGTTCGGTTTTGCACGACGTTGCACAAGCGTGCTCGCAGTTTACATGGTTGACCAACGCTCACTGGTGGTGAGAAACCTGTCAAGCGGCAGCGGGTACCTTGCATGTTTCGGGAGGGACGGCGTTCTTCAGCCGAGAGGCAGGATGAGCAAGCAGAAGGGAACCGCGACAGATCGCGGTCGGATGTCGGAGCTCTGGGCTTGAAGCGAAGCGGATAAAGGCATCGCGAGCGTGATGGAGCGAGGGAACGGCAAGTGCTTGCGGCCGGGTCTGGGGAGCTCGCACCGACGAGGAAAATCGCACACTCGTGACAGGGTCAAGGGCCCCATGTTGGGCGTTGGATGCCGTGGAGTTCCATTGCGTGCAAACAAAAGTTTAGAACAGGTGCAATCGGGATGCGGGAGGTTGAGTTGTTTGGTGTTGGGGTCTGAGACTTAGCCCCGCCAACGGCATGTGGATGTGTTGTGTGTCAGAGAGAGAGAGAGAGAGAGAGAGAGAGAGAGAGAGAGAGGCGAGAGACAGAACAGTGGAGCCGGTACCGCTGCCCGAATCAGATCTCCATCCTAGGTATTCTCAAGTCGTTGCCTGTTCTGCTGTCAGCTGCACTTGCCTAGCGTAGAAGGGGCATTTGGGCTTGGGACCGCTGGTGGGGTTGGTGTCCACGCTGGAACGAACTTGCCTACACCGTGTCGGCTGGAGGCTGGAGGCTCCTGGATAAGCCGCCATGATCCAGCCTACCTTCCACTCTTGTTTACATTCCTCAAGACCAAGAAAACCCTAGATGTTTAACCCCCCGTCTTGCCTCGGCCGTCCACCGCTAGTTGAGAAGACTAGCCGCAGCTTACCCCTCCCGTGCCCAGACGTCTTGATCCATCTTCCTAGGCAGGATTACCCAGCCGTCTGCGCAGCGGAAAGCCAGCCGGTGGGCATCAACTCGCGCACTAATATCAGTGTCTTATCAGACGACATGCAGCTTGTCGAAAGGGGAAGTCTCAGGTCCTCAACGAGCTCTGACGCGATTCAGCGCTCTCGAGCCGCCAAGCCGCGACGGCCGAGCGATAGCCCCATACGGCCCTTTCATCTCTGCGCATGGCCGTGTTCAGCGAGCCCAAGACGTCGACAGCAAGCACGGCCAGCCCGTGGTGGAGTTTCCACGTCGTTGCAGCCCGGATCTTCGTCATCGTGTCTTTCCCCATGAACAAGCCCTGGCTGCGGATATCAGCGAGTCCCTGGTGAAGCCCCGCTAGAAGCCGCAAAAGGCCCCCAAATGGAACACCCACGCCCGGGACCCTCGGACCCAGTGCGGCGGGGGCCAAAAAAGGGCAAGCATCACCGTTGAGCCCCAGGAAAAGAATTTTCTGGAGCGCTTCTGAGGCCCGGTAGCGTCGCTCGCTTAATGCATCCAACACCGCCCCGGGGGATCAAAGCACGGCCGGGGCTGATGCCATAATTGTCGACAGGGGCGTGTTCCACGGGGCTTCTAGCGTCCTCGTTCTGGCGATCCAGCCACTGGGCTCTCTCCTTCAGGGCACGGAACCAGCACCGCTGTTCCGCGACGAACTGTTGGTGGGCCTGAATCCATTCACAGCCCTCGCCCTCTCCGCCACCTCTATGTCTGCGACAACTAGTTGGGCGCCGCCGGTGCTACGGGACCCCGGTCCTTGCTGAGCCTCTCAAAGTCACGGCCGCGCAGCAAATAGGCTTACGTTCGGACGTCAAGAGCGGCGGTATGGAATTATACCACGTATACCAAAACAAAGGTCCGGTCAGAGAACGTCTCAGCCTGTTGGTTAACTGTCCCGTGGGGAGGCAGGGTTGATGTTTCTGTCAGGACGCAGGTGTGGTTGCCAATTCGCCCGGATCTGACTCCGAGGAATGCAAGATTGCAACCGCAGGCGGCGGAGGATTGTGGCATCGCCGATTATCCGCAAGCACGCATCGACGAAAGCGGAATTGGAAGCCAAGACGACGTTGCGTTTCGACACCCTCGCAGGGCAGGGCGGATCATCAGCCGGCTTGCTGCAGCCCGTTCTTGCGGCCTGGGGTCAACCAATTGGCACCTTTCCGTCCGCTCTGCTGACTTCCCACTCATGCTGGGTCTATGCGCAGGAAGAACGTCAACGACACTGGTGCGTGTGGCTCGGTTCAAGACGACGACGGCAACGAGACACAAGTTGGGACGACAAGCAAGATCGACGACGGAACGGACGTTGTCTGGTCTTCCCGGCCCCCAAACTTGATCTCCGAGGGCGGTAGCCTCAATGGACAGGCTTATAGCTCAAGTTTTGGCATATGGTATGGCATCCCATAATCAAGAGCGTCCAGGAATTAACTTCCCACCCTTCGGCATGGGACCTCCCTAGTAGCATCGCTGTGTGCAATGACACAACACACATACACACACACCATCGACACGATCAGCGGGCTGCTGTAGTTCGCGGGGTTACCACAAGAGCCGTTTGCAGCCTCTTCGGATGGGCGAGTCCAAGTCCCGCATATTTGACATGTCGAATTTTCGAGCAGCGGTTTGAAGCAAGCCGCAGCTTGGTCATTTCATCCCGTTTCTCGGTGTGAATAGCAATCACTCTCCGCATGTCGATGCCCCCAACTCGAGAGCTGGTTGGCCGCCTCAGGTCCACAACATCTGCGGTTGAGGGCGATTCACCGTCCCCGCCCCTACCATCGCGGCTTTGTTGATGATGCCTCTTGAGCCGGTGGGGTCAACCAGGAAGATCGGACACCTGAGAAATCGAAAGCCGTCGTCAAAACGATCTGGTTTCTCGAGCTGTTGGTACCCCGAGCGGGTGCATCTATCCGCCGCACCGTTCACCTGCCGCCAGCCCGCCGCTCTGACGTTTTCACAACACAAAATATGACTTATAGCGTGAAAACTCATGCCCACTCGTGGAATCGCAACGGCGTTGCAGCGCTTCTTTGCCGGGCGACATCTGATCGCGGCACCAGTCAGTCTAGCTTCCGTTCCTGTATGTTGAGCTTCAAGTCGGCATTGCTCCCATAAATGGCTACCACATCCCAAAGCCGACAAGGGCCGTCTTTCCGTTGGCGAGGTTGCGGTCGAGACAACAGAATGTTGACCGGCCCTGAGGTGATCAAAGTTGCCAAGATATCTAAATGCGACGTTCCGAACACACCCTTACCCACCCCGGTGAGGGGCTCAAGATCTTTTTATTTTTTCTGATCTTTTCAAACGAGATCTCGAGCAAGGGCTGGCAAGATTGCGTGCGTGGCGGGCAAGACCAAGTCGGGGAGATCTTTTCGGAGCTTGTTCAACGTGCACTGGAATTGAGTGCCCTGCATCCACCTGTCCGAACCACGTCATGGTGAGTTCGGGCGGGTGCTCCTACATGATTCTCGATCTTGACGATGACAGGCTTGGGCATCCCGGCACAAACCCCACCCGGCACTCATCACCCCCCTGTCTAGCCCACCTGAAGTTGAGACGCCGGCTTGACCTATTGCGAATAATGCACGGAGCGCTGTGACCTCCGTGCAAGGCCAACGTGTGATGTCACTCCAGGCAGGCAGCAAGAGGGGGAGGACAAGGCTAGGTTGGAGCGGAGGGGTACGGTTGGCGGCGTTGGGCCTTTCTGACAGAAGACCGGTGAGGCGGTCGCTCAAGGCAAACAGCCCTGTTGGCGCCACCGACAAGTGTCTCCCCCCACCCACCCCATGGGCTGACGAAGCCCGACCTCGCATGTCCGCAGGGAGGCTGGTAGACAATACCCGCTTGGCATTGATGGCGGCAAATTTCGACGCAAAGCCCTGAGCCTATTCGCGCGATCCCCCAACTCTCCCCAGCACAGAGCCCCATCGCAAAGTTTGGGCGGGTATAGCATTCGTTCGTCTCACATATCCTCTTTTCCTCTCTTGCGCTGTCCAGCCAATACCGTTGTGCAATGCCCTGGCCCGTCCCGCGTCCTCCAAAGGTACCGCGAAACCGGAACCAGAGCCGTCAGCAAAAACTTTTTGTGACTGATCATATTTTGCCCTCCTTTTCTATCTGAGAAACTCACGTGGCCTGTTGATGACCGTTATTTCTATTCTGAAGCATCCTACCCGCCACGCCACAAACAGGGAATCCTCCAACAGCCGTTTGCTGGGCTGTTTACTCTCCACCTCGGACCCGTTCCGCTTCCAACCATGGTGCGCTGTCGTAGCTGACTGGCGGGTCTGGATGGTTTAGTTGTCTCGACTACATGGTGAGCCGGACACAGGACCCAGACAACAACAGGCGACCTTGCGAATATTGGCGGTGTGCCGCGCCAGTCGGCTAGATTCTCGTCATGTTATCGTCATGGTAAGGTAATCCCCGAACCCTGAGACCCTCCCGTGCGCCACCCACAAAACAACATGAGCGACGCGTCGGTGGTGCCAAGCAGTGAAGCCCGATAGGCTGGCAAATTTCACCGAACAGTCGAGTTTCGAGACTGCGACGTCCGAGGGCCTCGTGTGCTGAATCAGGCCGTTGCGCCCGCCCGCTCGGATGCCGGAGTCACCCACGCGTCAACCCTATAGTCAGTCCGGCCGAAAGGGAAGCGGCTAGATAAGAAGCCGGGGTCTCTCTTAATCTTTGCCGGCTGGTTCAGGTGGGTCTGATGGTGCCTTCGTGTGCTCATGCTCGGCGGATTTCATCTCGAGTGCGTCACCCTCTTCGCCTTCACCGTTCTGTGGCTTCTCCTGGAACGTGAAGGCATCCGACAAGTTAACGGCCAGGAACGTCTTCGGCAATTTCACCCTAAGGACACACAGTGCGTGAGTACTCCGCTAACAGCGTCTTCTCATCGGTCTTCACGTCAAGACAGAGGGTCAGCTTACTGGTGGAACTTTGCTCTCAAGGTTTCGATCACGACCATCCAGTCGGCATGTGCGGTCAAGCTTCGGCGGGGCGCACAGCCGATGCAGTGCCTGCTGTCGAGTTGGACGTCAAGCGGGTCGAAAACGTGGCAGCCGGGGCTGATGGTGATCTTGATGCTGTAGCTGAACGCCGGGGCGCCGTCGGCATCGACAGGGGGCTTAGCCGGCATCTCGTACAGTTCAAAGGAGATCTGCGACAGGTAGTCCAGCTCTGGAATGGTGGCTCTCTTAATCTTAGTTTCGAGGCCGCCTTCGAGAATGCAGTTCAGCAGCGTGTAGATGTGCGACTCCTTTGTGAAGTAGATGAACGACTTCGCCTCGTCGGACGCCTGCATGTCCTCAAGATCCTGAACGATCTCCTTGAGCAATGGCAGCGACGTCAAAAGGCCAATCTCGAGCTAATACCAGCACAATGCGGTGAGTTTCAGGGTCATCCGTCGCCACCATCCTTTCCAGGAGGTAGGCAATACAACAGCACCACTCACCTTTTCGCTATCGGATATCCCATACTCCTGCGGGCAGATAAAGTCAAAGAGCACCTTAGCGAGCTGGTACAACTCCCGCAGCGGCTCAAACCTCGCGTCAGTCTTCGCCTTGGTCTGACTGTTGCCCCTATGCAGGTGAAAGTACTTTTCGGGAGGCTCTGCCTCGCCCCCGGGCCGGAGCCCGCTGAGGAACGATCGACGACGGAAGATACGCTTGACCGTCTTGTGGCCTTCCTTTTCAATCTTTTCCGTTAGAGATCTCTCCACGCCACCCTTGGATTCCTCCGATGTCTTTGTATGCACACCCTCTTCGGCCTCCTTGGTCGTGGATGGTGCTGCGTGCTTCACTTCCCTGGCGGGGCCGCCAGCGACATGTGTATCCTTCGCTTGGGTCGTCGGTACGCCGTATTCTTCCTCCAGCATGGCCTTCGGCGGGGCAAACACCCACTCGAGGAACTGACGGTTATGGAGTGCGTCAAACTTCATGGTGTCATAGAGCTCTGAGATCTTGCTCGGATCTACCTTTTCCCCATCGCAGAACTCGGCGAACAGCTTTTCCCAGCGCTCCCTAAACAGCTCCGCATCTTCACCGCAGCACCACCTCGACTGAATGTTGTTCACAGCGCTAACTTGTGACAGTGAGCCCAGGCTGCTAGAAAGCGATGCACCCGACGACTCGCCGTTTCCGCTGCCGATGGCGTTGCCGTTGCTGGTGCCATTGACCTTCTCCGCGCTAGGGTTGTTGATGGCGTTCAGCGAGTTAACGGCGCCACTGTACAGCTTGGAATAATTGTGTTGCATGACTTTTCGGTGAAAGTTCATGAGCTGCACCACCCTGGTTTGGACCTCGGCAGGTTCGGGCATGTTCGGCGGCCAAGCAAACTGCGGCGGGCGTTCGTTTCCTTTGCGAAGCAAGCCCTTCAGCTTCTTTTTAACCTTGTCCATCTCGTCTTTGGCAGCATTCGAGTCATCGAGAAGGTCCTTACGGATCGTGATAAAATCCTCGGGTAGATCCTTCTTGTTGAGGAAGCTGGCTGCCCAGATCTGGGCGCTGGTCACGACACGGCGCTCACTGCTGCTGAAGACGTGGACCTCGTCGAGCACCTCGCGGTTCATGAGCCCCAAGTCGCTACGCATGGATTCCCCGAGCTCCTGGGATTGGTAACGGGCGGAATGTGTTGGCTCGCCACCCCACTTGACGATAAGTTGAAGCTTGTCTAAAACTAGGCTTTCCTCCGCTGCGGTAAACTTGGACATGGTGACGCCGGAAAGCGAATCCTGACGCCTGGGTGGTATCCTAGGCTTATAATCGCCTGCCCTGGACACATCATCCTCGTTTTCGGTCTCCTTGGCGCTTTCCTCAACGGGCGGGGGGGGCTGTTCCTCCTCCTCCTCGGCGGGCGTTGCTTCTGGAGCTTTCTTTCGAAACATGGGCTTAATCTGAACCTTCGTACCAGCCCATCCGCCCTTTTTGACGAGTACGTTGCGAAGGGCTTTGAGTTTACGGCGGTCTTCGACACCGGCGCGCATTGCAACGTCAACAGCGTCAAGCACGCTGGCTAACGCCGGCTCGCCAATAAGCAGAACTTCTTCCTGGTGCCCCCTGAGAAGCTCGATGAAAGGCTCCGTGTGGAAAGTAAACTTGTATTTTTGTTTGGGGGTGCGATCTGCGTGACGGATAACAGATACGACGCCCTTGAGCTTCCAGCTGGGTTTGGGTGGCGGCGGCGGCGGTGTTTCCTCTGGTTCGTTCAGGCTGCCCTCTGCCATCTCCAACTGCGAAGAGGGCGCGGCGGATATTGTAGAGTTAGCGGTAGAAGGCACACCATCCTTGGCAGATGAGGAGAAATGGCTTGCGAGGGGGCTGGTAGATTTGCTGCCAAGTTTGGACAACAGAGTCGTGTCTGATTTGATATGCGGCAAATGGTCTGAAGACACATCTCGGATGTCTAAACCTTTTTGCAGGGTGGCTTGTCTGTCGAGACTCGTCCTGCCCTGAGAAACAACAAGAGCGGCCAGTTCGGAGTCCTTCTTGGCTGAAAGAGCGCGCGCAGTCAAAGGGTCAACATCTGACAGAGCAGGCGACGGAAGTGGTGGTGTCAGGCCTTCTCGGCGCAGCTTTTCCTTGATGAACATGTCCTTGAGGATGTTTGCGCAGTGGTCATAGTAGTCGTCGTTGTCCTTGACAAAACTCCAGCCGTTGACGTCGATGACATAGCTCTTGCCGCCTGCGCGCAGGAAGTCAAATCCGCAGACACGCTGACCAAAGGTCGTGCTGATCTTGCTAGCAATCTCCTTTTCCTCGCTGCTTAGCCCCGTCACGTAGCGCACTTCCTTCCCATGGGTGTTACGGCGCACCACCCCGTCAACAACGGGGGATTTGCGCGTCTCCGCGTGACAATAAGACGGCCCAACCGTGTATGCTTTGACGTCTTCGGCATTGTCCACTTGCATAAAGCGTTCGTAAATGAAGCTTTCGTCGGGTTGGGTGATACAGCGGGGGACCGTCAGACCCGGAACATACTCGCTACTCTTGTTTCCAATCTTCCGGAAAAGCTTGCGCGCGCCGCCGCCGGCAGATGAGGGAAAATATATGATGATATTATGGTCTTCGCCGCTGGTAGGCTTCTCAACGAAGGGCTTCTTGATCAGAGTGCCGTCGACCGAAAGCATATCGCCGTCGTCAAGGAGTTCAACCTTGCGAGGGGCGACGGCCTTGGCGTGGGCTGGGTCCGGGTCAGTAGGCTCGAAAGATATGCCGCTGACATCTTTGATATGCTTCGTCACATCCGGGGTCAGCAAGTGTGGTCCGCCGTCTCGGTTTACCTCGATCCGCTGAGGAGTGGAAACTCCGATCCGGTCCAACAAACGCAAGCAGATACGACGGTCCCAAAGAATCTTTTGCATAGGGACGTCGTTGACGCAGAAAGGCTTGCGTGCTTTGACGTAAGCCACGGCTTTGTCGAGCGGGAAGCCGTCTGAGTAAAATGATATCAGGTAATCGCTACACGGGCGTCAGCAGGGGCAAGGAGGAGGAGGGACAATCGGATTTGCACATCGGTACCTACCATATTGGCCAGTTTTCCACATCTGAAGGTACCGGATCAGCCGTGTCCAAGCAAAGGAGGCCGGGCTCTTCTTACCTTCATCGAGAATCACTTTGTCGCCGAAGACGCAAACGTCAAATTCGCGATTCTGAATCAACCTGTTGAGGATATTCCTGCTTGGCTTGCTCCTGGCCTTGATATCGAGCGCACACACGCCAATGACACCGAAGGGCGCAGGTTTTACCTCTTCCTTCTCAGTGCGTTCTCTGTGCACCATCGCCCTGTCACTACTAGGACTGTGGCTGCTAGCCGCAGTGCTGCCACTGAATCTACGCTTCGCCCTACTCCGCGATCTAGTCGGCTGGGGCCTAGGCGGAGGTCCAGCGCCGGGCTGCTGCTGGGCAGTTTGGGCCGTTGGCTTCTTGATCATGTCGTTGAGATGATTAGTCTCGCGGGGAGTAAGGTGCGTTGCCCCAACTTGCGCGCCCTGGCTAGCTGTAGTCACCGTCATATTGGAGACGCCTGCTTCGGGTTGAGAGGTTGCGGTGCCTTTTGCTGCGCCGGGGGCCATAAGGCCTGGGGCGGCACGTGGGGCCGTGGCAATACCGGAGGCACTGTTGTTGTCGCTGCCATTGGCCGAGGCGGCGGAGCTTGGGACCCCGCGAGCTGAGGCGAGACTGTACATGGAGCTGACACTGACTCGGTTGCTGATCGCAGACTCCGAGAAGGACGAGCGGGTGCCGGTACGGAGGGCGGGTTCAGGCAGGTATCCTTCCTGTGCGGCCAAGTCGGCGATGTTTGCGCCCGGTTGCAACCGTGGTGTCTCAAAGTTGCCAGAATCTGCTGCAGCAGAGGGCACTTCAAAGGCAAAATCTCGAGGAGAAGATGAAAGGCCAGCGGAGGTGTTCTTAGGAGCGGCGGAGCCCTCGCTCCAGGTTTCGGAATGGGAGGATGCGCGACGGTTATCAGGTAACGAGGACCGCGCAGTCTTTGGAATTGAGCATGTGCGAGGAATATTCAGGGGCGGTGGCATGGACAGGCTGGCCGGGTCGGCGTGAGTTTCGGTCGTGTTGGGCTCGGCTTGCCTGCTCTTGTGGCTTATCGCGGAAGCGGCAATCGAGGAAGGTTTCGACTTTGAGGCCGTGACTGGGTTTGCGGCAGCATCTAGGGAAGGTGGGTCGCCCTGGACGTTTTCAGTGCCCATTCCACCATTAGAGTTGGAGCCACCAGAGTTTCCCTCCATATTGACAGCGACCCTCTCGGGATGTCGTGGTAAAACGTCGTTGGGTCAGTTGGCGAGACTGGCTGCTGCTGTCCTTCCTCGCAAGGCGCAAAGTTCCCGTCGTCAATGCACGCCTAGTGTCCAGTGTGCCTGTGTCCGATGTAAAGGGTCTGCGCAATCGGGACACCCGACAAGAGGTGGAAGGGAAAGAGGGTGGAAGACAGTTGAGGCAGCTTGGTGGCAACACAGAGTCGTGCAAATTTACAACGGCCGGTGCCCGGGCGGCATCCTGGCCAAGATCTGCTCAAGCTCAAGGGAGACAGGAATGCTCTCCACTACAGATGTTCCCCCATCTCCTCTCCGTCCAAGCTCCCGGGCTCTTGGGCCTAGCTCTGGCTGCTAGACGGAGGAAAGTGGCCGTTTTCTGGTAAGGTGCCACGGTGCCTGGAGGGAGACCTGCGGTCGGTCCATGCAAAGCTGGAGGACGTCGAATGAAGGCAGGGCGCCAGGATCGACGGCGGCTGTCGGCTCACAGTCGCATTGGCGACCACCGGAGAGTAGGTAGTCAGGGTCAACTTGTCACCGGATTATTTCGACAGCACACTTAACTCTGACATGTGTTGAACAAAGACGTTCGACCTGCAGACGATTACCGCTGAGTGCGACCACACGGCGCTGTGCTTTGGGAGAGATGAGGGGCACTTCAAATTGGAGACAGAATGACGCTGTTCAATCCCGCCGGGCGCGATACGGAGACAGGGATGTGCATGCCTCTTGTTCCAGGGGCGCCACATGGCGGGGCGGGCTGGCTGGCGATGTCGGCGCTCCTTCTTGGGCTTGAGCCCGATTCCAATCAGACATTTGACATCATCCCGATGCTGCCACGGCACATCGTTGTCAAGTAATTTCATGTGGTTCCTCCACCGCCATGCTCTTGGTCGATTTCAGCTCCGTCGGGTGGTCGCGTGACCAGTTTGTCGTCTTTCGACTCGTGTGTAAAAATGCCAGGGTCCTGCGGGTTTGATAGGTCCCTCGTCCCCTTGCACTGCATCAGAAGGTTGGCGCAACGAGGCGGTCAAGAATTGCTGAATTCGATGGCTTGGCCGGCACGCCGGTTGGACTTCAGACACCAAGTTTATCTCACCGTCACAGAAATTGTCCGCTGCGGTTCAAATGAATGGGCTTGCAAGCCCTTACTGTTGCTCAACCTTCTAGAACACCAGTCATGAGCCACGATATCGGGCTACGACCCCCGCTTGAGAAAAACAGCCCGGGTTACTGATTTCAAATTGGGGCTGCTCTGCTCGATCTTGGTTCCTAGAGGGGTGATATGCTTGGGGTAGCTTACCGAGGTGAAGACCCCTTGCTTGCCGGCCGGCAGGCAAGTGGGGGTGGGGCACCCTAACCCCCGTGCTAAAAATTTCTGGAATGATGGACGAGGCTATCAATTTTTTTTGGAAGCCAGCCGCGAATCGCAAATTGTATACTGGGAAAGCGAAGCGCAACAGTTGATGATCCAATTCGGTCTCTGAACAGCTTCTCTGAAGCTTCCACAGCTAACTATGCCCCATTCAGACCTGGAACACCCTTCAACTAAGCGACTGAAGCTCGATGGGGCCGTAAAAGCACCACCAAAGGCAAAGCAAGGCTCGGTCATCTTTGCGCCGTTCCGCGTACGCTCTCCTGTCCTATCTCTCTACATTGCGCTCTGCCACAGGCGAGATACTGATATGAGCTACTCAGACTATTGGACTTGTGTCCCCTACAGGCGTTCCTTTCACATCCCTTCCCTTGGGCAAGACAACTTTCCAGATCACCACTTCGGTCGGCCGCTCCCTCCAGACGTACGATCTCAAGCGTGGGCTCAACCTGGTCTTTGTTACCCGTCCCCAAGTCCCGGCCGATATTACTGCGACATATGCTTGGAAGGAGAAGGTCTTCGCCGCTTGGGGCGACGCGCGCAATGGCGAGCCCCAGGGGATATGGGCCTTCCAAAGAGGCAAGAAGGTGGCCGAACTCGAGTTACCGGTCGACTTGGACCAGCCCATTCGCCAGATCCTTGTCTTTGGCAACTGGATTGTTGCGTGCGCGCTCACGAGGATAGAGGTATGGAAATCGGCCACACTTGAGCATTACACCACCATTTTCCCCGTTGGCGCCCAGCAGGGGGCGAACGAGTTGACTGGTGGGATTTGCAATATGCCCACCTATCTCAACAAGATATTTGCTGGGCGAGCCGACGGATGGGTGGAGATCTGGAATGTCAGCACCGGCAAGCTCATTTACACAATCCTCCCTCCCTCGCCGGATTTTGGTGCCGTGACCTGCATGGAGCCCACACCTGCTCTGTCCCTGCTAGCAATCGCATACTCTGCGGGACCCATCGTGATCCAAAACGTACTGACGGCTAAGCCAGCCTTGCGACTCAACGCGGGTACGGAGGATGCGCCCGTTACGGCTATATCGTTCCGGAGCGACGGGCAAGGAGCCGGCCAGGATGGCCGAAAGGGTGGCGTCATGGCGACTGCCACCAGTCTGGGTGGAGATGTTACTTTCTGGGACCTCAACAAGGGTGGAAGGATAATGGGCGTTCTCCGCAGCGCACACAACCCTCCTTCTCGTACGGGCACCGAGGTCCGGGGAGGGATATCCAAGATCGAGTTCCTCCCAGGGCAACCCGTGATAATGACAAGCGGTCTCGACAACTCACTCAAATCCTGGATCTTTGATGAGACTCCGTTTTCCCCAGTTCCGCGACTCCTCCATATTCGAAGTGGCCATGCTGCCCCTGTCAGTTGTCTGCAGTTCTTGCCGTCCGATTTTGATGGCGCGGAGGGTGGGAACAAATGGCTACTTAGTGCAGGGCAGGATCGGAGCCTCTGGGGTTGGAGTTTGCGCCGTGATGGGCAGAGCACCGAGTTGAGCCAGGGCAACATTCGCAGCAAGGCCAGGAAGGCAGGGATGTTGGCGGGCAGCCTCAATGGTCACGGCCTTACGACAACACTGGACGACCTCAAAGCGCCCGAGATCACCTGCATTGCATCCTCACTCAACCGTGACGGAGGAATCGGTGCAATGCCAGGAAAGCAAGCGATTTGGGACAAAGGGAACGACAAGACACGCCCCTCAAACGCCGAACTTAGTGCCACCACTGGATGGGAAAGTGTCGTCACAGCCCACAAGAATGATCCTTGGGCCCGTACTTGGTTCTGGGGGCGCAAGAAGGCCGGCCGCTGGGCGTTCAAGACGGGGGACGGAGAACATGTCTCAACCGTTACCGTTAGCCAGTGTGGCAGCTTTGCGCTTGTTGGCTCAGCCGGTGGCAGCATAGATGTCTACAACCTCCAGTCCGGGCGGCACAAGCAGCGCTTCCCATCAAAACTGACGCCAGCGCAGCTCCGCCAAGTCAAACTGCAACAGCTTAAGACCCTCGATAAGGTCAACCAGCTCCAATCCCGCTCCCGGACATCCTTTACTCCCGGCACCGGCCGTCACACTGCCGCTGTCACGGGTCTCGTCATCGACCCTCTCAACCAAACCGTCATCTCGTGCTCACTTGACGGCAGGATCAAGTTTTGGGACTTTGTCGCTGGTAACCTCATCGACGAGATCAACTGGGCTCCCATGGCCAAGATTACAGCATGCCGCTACCACGCAGCGAATGACCTCATCGCATTTTCCTGTGACGACCACTCCATCCGCGTCGTCGATGTTGAGACCCGCCAAACCATTCGTGAGCTTTGGGGATGCCGCAGAGCTATCAACGACTTCTGCTTCTCCAACGACGGGCGCTGGATCGTTGCCGCGTCCCAAGACTCGACCATTCGTGTCTGGGATCTCCCTACCAGTCATCTCATCGACGCCTTCCGCCTGGAGCACCCTTGCACAGCACTGGCCTTCTCCACAAGCGGCGAATTCCTTGCCGGCTCGTCAGAGGGCGAGTTGGGAGTTCAGGTATGGACCAACAGGACGCTGTTCAGACACGTGCCCACACGACAGATCTCGGAAGCCGAGATTGGCGAAGTTGCGGCACCAACAGCCTCCGGCGAGGGCGGTAAGGGTCTGTTGGAGGCGGCGTTCGAGGAGGATGTTAGCACGGAAGAGGACGACACCGTGTCCGTCCCAGTGGTGGACCAACTCAACAGGGAGATGATGACGTTGAGCTTGGTGCCCAAGAGTAGATGGCAGACATTATTACACATTGACCTGATCAAGCAGAGAAACAAACCCAAGGAGGCGCCCAAGGCGCCGGAAAAGGCACCCTTCTTTTTGCCGTCCGTTGGGATGGACCCTCTCGGCAAGGATCTAGAGACGGCCGCGACGGAAAAGAAGGAAGAGGAAGGGAGATCCAGAATTACCATGATGGATCGGACCCGGAAGGAAGAGGTTTTCACCGGCAAATTGCTCAGAGGCGGGAGTGAGAGAAATTGTGAGCGTGATATCTCCCTACCAAACAAGTTCATATGGTGTAGCTAACCTGATTTAGATGACGATTTCGTCGAACATCTCAAATCTCTGTCGCCATCAACGGCTGATCTGGAGCTGCGATCGCTGTCAATGGGTGAGGGGGATGACGAGGAGTCCAATGAGTTGTTGCATTTCATCCGGGCTCTGACAAGTCGGTTGGTGGCGAGGAGAGACTACGAATTAACACAGGCGTGGATGACTGTGTTTTTGAGGTTACACTTTGACCTGATTATGGAGAACGAGGTCCTGCTGAAAGAGCTCGCAAGCTGGAAGGAGCAACAGCAAAGGGAAAAGGACAGGTTAGATAGGCTGGTTGGATATTGTGGTGGTGTTGTCGGGTTCTTGAGGAGTCCTAGAACGTAGGAGCCATACATGGCCCCGAAATTCCGACTGCACAATACCCTCATCGTTCCTGACGATTCTTTCCATTGCTATTCCATCTCCCCAGGTGTATCTCTAGGCGTGTGGTGGTATCATGAGGGGAACACTCTTTATCCTATGCTCCTATATTCTCAAGCTTTACCCGAAGAACCAATCCAGCGCCCTCTGAAATGCATTTCTATCGCAACCGTGTGAGGTTCGATCCCAGACGGATGAAAATTGGGCCTCAACTTACTTTGGGGGAGTCGGCACATAAGTTCGCTGATATTCTTCGATTTCGTCCACGTCCTTAAACAAGTCGATTTCGTCTGCCTGATGGAACCGAGTGCGTTTTGCAATCTTGTAGCCAACGAAGAGAATCGGACAAACGCCAATCATGGTGTATCTGCTCTTGCGTCAGGACCATGGCCCGGCACTGGGGGTATGGCGATACTCACGAAAACAGAAAGGTGGGTACTTTCCACTGTCCAGGCAAAAAGACATTATAGCCTCCAACAAAAGTCATGATAAAACATCCAGCAAGCCCGTACCAGGCTGCGTAGGGTTGTCCAATCGCACGGTACGGTAATTCACTCCGAAGGATGCCCTGAGTGCGTAGCGCGGCATACCAGCGAAGGTATGTCACGCACATGACACTAAAGTTGATGAGCTGTGATGCAGTGACGAGGTTAACGAACCACTGTAAAACCACAGCTGCGTTGTTGGACACCTGGAGGAAAGCAAGCAAAGATGTAGCTAAGACGAGGAGAACGCAGGCATATGGGATACCTTGCCGGTTGCACCGAGCAAAAATGCGAGGCGCTTTTCCGTCGAGGGCGAGACCATACAGTGACCTTGAAGCACAGTAGACGTAGCTATTTCCGGCGCTGAAGGCAGCCGTCAAGACCATAGCGTTGACGATGTGCGGAAGGATACTGATCCCCAGGCGGTTCATGGCGACGACGTATGGGCTGGCGGCGGCTCCAGGAGCTTCGTTGTAGAACGCATCATACAACTCCTTGTCGTTGTAGGGGACCAAGATGCCGACCGCCAGGGAGCCGAGCACAAAGAAGGTCGTGAGGCGGTAGAAGACGGCGTTGAAAGCCCTTGGCATGACAACGCGAGGGTTCTCCGCCTCTCCGGCAGCCATGCTGACGTAGTCGGGACCGGCAACAGTGAACGAGGCCTGAACAAAGCACTGCAAGAAGCCGAGGAAGCGACCAAGCGAACCGTGAGTGTAGAATTCGTTGAAGGCGCCGGGATCATTCCAGTAACGGAAGCCGAAGCGGTCATGGAGCGGGTTGCCGCCGAGCATGACGACAAAGGTGAAGATGAGGAGGCCGACAATCAGCAGGACCTTGCCGAGAGCAGACCAGAACTCAGCCTCACCATACCACTTGACGGCAAGAAGGTTGATTAACCTGGCTTCGTCAGCAAATACCATGCAGATAGAGGAACCCTGAGCTTACCCGTAAAGTACCATGACGATGACAACGATGGCAGCAACCGGTATGCGGTCTGTCCAATAGTGAATGATGACATTGCATGCAGTGATCTCGAACGGGACCATGGCGGCCTCAAAGACAAAAAAGTTCCATCCAGCGGCAAAACCAAAGGCGTCGTCAACATATCGGCCAGCGAATCGGATAAAGGGCGATGAGATGGGGAGATATGTCACCATCTCAGCCATGCACAAGGTGACGGCCAAGATGAAAGTGCACCAGAGAGTAAAGGCTAGGAACAGGCTTGCAGGCCCACCCTGCAGCAAACCTCGTCCAATCTGCACATAGAGGGCAGTACCAATGGTGCCTCCGATGCCTGTCAGGAGGGGGATTCTGGTAAGTACGTTGTATCTCAGGGGTCTATTCATAGAGGAGAGATCGGCATACCGATGAGCTGAATGTGCCGCGACTTGAGATTCCGATGGGTCTGGTCGCTGGCGTCGAAAGAGCCCTGGGACTCTAGGGACAACGCGTCCCTCTCAGATGGAGACTTGGTAGGGGTTGCGTGGTCGATTCTTGTCCCTTGGTCCTTCTCGGAGCGGAGGACCGAGGCCGGAGGACACGACACTCCGAGGCGGAGGTCAATCCCGGTCGATGCCATAACGGCGGGTGCGGAGACCGGGCCGTTGGCGGCGAGCAAGGGGGATGAGTGGTAATGTGTGTCAAATCGTGTCCACTCTCAGTAAATCTGTTTGAGGAGAAGCGAGAAAAATTGCACGATAAAGCGCATGTGGGATATTGCTTGATTGGGAAAGCTTGAGGAATTTCGCGTCTTCCTGGTAAGGAAGGGGCAACTCTCTCCCTGTCTTCGGCAGCGGGGTGTCTCGCCCCTACTTCCTTCGCAAGCTCTCGGTGCATACAACGATGCAAGATTATGTCGAATAAATTCGACCAAGGCAAATGTGCATAGAAGACGCCGTGGAATTCCAAGACCAGCCAACGGTGAGGCCGGTAGGTGGTGTCACCGCAGATCACTTCCATGTCTTGAGCCGTTTCAAGCAAGCAAGATCCCACTGCGCTCGTACCTGCTATATTGAGGCAAGAAGGAAGCGAAGAAAGTAAAATACAATCTTGCAGGGATCAACCTCGAGCGAGGTAGCAAGGTTTGCCACCAGCAGTGTTTTCCCGAATACTCTCCGTCGGCCCTCGGCACCGAAATGCGGACCTCTTCGGCCCCACATACTGTATACGCCTCCGATCCACCGGCTGACCTACATAGACGGGCCGGCGCCGGCCACCGCCGCAGCCCACTCGGTATTATCCGCATCAAACCGGACAGCGAAGTGTTATTCATCCAACGGACACTCGCGATGAATATACCATTTTAACGGGTGTTAAACATTCACCGCTTACATAGCAAGCCATGCATATGTCTTTCGACGTCTGACAGAGGGGGGGACATGTTGCTACGTTTCTCATCTCCCTGGTCGTTAGCCACCCAACCTATTGAAGTGTTCCAAGTCGCCCCTGTATCCCTAGTCGTGGCAATGATCAATATCGCCAATGACATCCAACCACTCTTCCCCATCATTGCCTACAATAATGTGTAGTGGCCAGAGGTTGACTGTTGTCCCCTCTGTAGCTTCATCCATCGTCACCCGCAACCTCATGCGCGCACATACCTCAACCTTACATATCGAAATCCGAGCGCGGAACAGTCAGGCTTCCGAGGGAAAAAAAAAAAAAAAAAGCAGGAGGAGCCCGCATTTCCCAGCATGGTGCTTCCCTTCGATGATGACGACAGACGACATGCGCTTTGCTAACCGTCGTCTCATGACCTCATCCTCAGCCGCGGGAAGTGGTCAAGTCTCTTCCTGTTCGTCCCCCAACTCAACTTGCTTCATTCAGTGCAGCCCCAGCTGGAGGACGGCGCATCTCCTCTGCAGATGTCAGCTGAGCATGCCATGTTTCCACGCATTCCGTCACCAACGCATGGTTGCCTCATATGACCCCCACACCCCCAGGCCCCCACGCGGAACCCAACTGCCGTCTGTCTGGGGGACCCCTGGGACCGTCCCATTGTTCATGCGAAACATGCAACCCTCGTTCGCTTGGGTGGGGGTCAGAACGGCAAAGCGAAGCGCAAACTCCCACCCGGGCATGCAGAGTCCCCAGCGAACAGGCTGAGTTATCCTCAAACAGGGTAAAAGAAAAAAACGACCATACAACACGAAGGCCTTTGGTAGCTCGGCTACTCTATCCGCCCAGTTTGATAGCCAGCAAAAAAAAAAAAAAGGCGAGGGTCGACCCAATAGGTAGGTACTTTGCGATACCCATCCCTGGGGGCGTGTGTCCAGCAACGGTGGGCGAACGGATCCGTGTCATGGCCCGCCCGCACCCCTCCTGCTTCTTCCCTGCCCGGCCTGGACCCGGGCTGGGAGGGTGAGCGAGCCACGGGTTCAGCTATTTTTTTTCCATCCCTCCTGTTTGTGAATGCGCGGCCCGGCGGCTTTTCTGTGCCGCAACCGCAGCACCCGCTACCGCGAACCTAACCCTAGCTATCGGATCGCTGCCCGGCTCGGATGGTGGCAAATCTACATGGGGCAGCGTAGCAAAGACGCGGGGCCGTCAAGCTTCCTTCCGCGCCCTCCAGACCGTCCGCGTGGACCTTTTGCCATGGGTGTTGGTCTGCCATATTGGGGTTTGGAGGCGACCTTGGGCTCTGTCTCCTAGCACCGTGCTGTCAATGGGAAATGCGCTCCAACCTAGAAAGGAAGGTAGGGTTCTTCTCAAAGGGAAAGTGGGTCGGTGCGGCGAAACGACGGAGGCTGTTGAGCCAAACACCCATCCCGTGTGATTGCGGCGAGATATATGTACAGACGATTGATGATACATGGTGCGGCCCTATACCAGGGCTGCTAGCAATTGGCCACACAATAAGGCCGTGACAAGACTACGTCCCGTCACAGGCCGGCATCGAGAGCCTTTTCCCTTGGCCCGGTGACCAGCTCAAACGGCCCTGGGCCGAGCTGGAGAGAGTGACGACCGCCCGTCATGCTCCGCAGTTGGTTGTCGTATTTCATCATCTCCTTGAGCGGCGCTTTCCCGATAATTTGGAGCATCCTGACCGTCTTCTTCTTGGAACCACGCAGGGACTGAACCGAGTCGTAAGGATCCGGCGGGACATACACCTTGGAGAGATCGATGCCGCCATCCACCATCTCGTCTTCCTCTGGTTTGCGGACCTCTGTCACCTGACCGCCGCGCGCCGAAACCAGATCGTGCTGGATCGTGTTGCTGGCCTCCTCTGGACAGTGAATTTGAACTCTAGAGAAAGGCTCAAGAACGCCGATGTTGCCCTTCTCGTGCGCTTCCTTGAGCGCACCTCTCACAGCGTGGAGAGCAGCGTTAGTTATATGCCCGCCAGTCGTTGCCGTGCCGAAGAAGTCGGTTTCTAGGTCGAACGTGATGTCGACGTGGCATCTCCGTACCGGAGCGTTTCGCCGAGGCCCTCTAGCTAGACCGGCAATGGCGCCGTTGAGAAGCTGCTGGCGGACCATTTCGGGATCAAAAGGCAGCCGGGATGTCTCGGTGCCCGCCGGAAGCGGGATTGCGATGTGTATGACGTTACCGTCCCGCTCAACGCTCGACTCCAGAATCGTATCGTGATGGTGTGCCTCTAGAGGATCTAGAGAAACCGTGCAAGCGGCCTTCCCGTTCTTGTCTCGAAGGGAACGATCGTACACGTTACGGTGAGGTGCCGTTGACGCAAGCAGGCATTCAGAATACTCTACTTCGATATCGCCCCACAAGACCGAGTCTTTGTCGATCTTGTAGTGGGTCAAAAGGCGGTCTTTTGCGACCTCCAGATGAAGAAGACCCATGCCGGAAACAATAAGCTGCCCAGTCTTCTCATCTTTGCTCCACCGAATACTTGGGTCTTCACGCGTCAACCGAATTAGAGCATCTTCCAGCTTGTCTTCCGCAGTCTTCGTATATGGTTCAATGGCAATGAACGCTACGGCGGGTGGTGTTTTAAGGGCCTTGATGCGGACACTTCGGAAGGCCTCGGGGGCTGTCTGCCCCGGGTGGCCTGGAAACGTGAGCAAAGTGTCCCCCGTGCGGGCAGATTTAAGCCCAGTCATAGCACCAATCTGGCCGGTAGATAGATGCTGAATCTCCTGGTAATCGTTTGCCGACACGTGTATAATGCTCTGTGTTTTCTCGTAGCTGTGGATGTTGCTGTTCCACATATGGCTGTGACGGCCCAAGGCGCCATGATACACCCGAGCGAAACTCATCATGCCTCGGCGAGGATCGTCGACAACCTTAAAGACATGTGCCAGCGAAACGATCGGGGGCTGATTGTGATGATGCCCTTTCTTTTTCTGCAAGGACTGCTCGAGAAGCTGAGACAAGGTGCAAACTTTGGAGCCGGAAATAACCTCCAATTCAGGCCTGTCGGATGGGTTCGGAAGATAATCAACCACTGCATCCAGCAGGGGCTGGACCCCGATATTGCGGAGGCTGGATCCCGCAAAGACTGGCGCAAACCGGGCCTCGCCATCAAGGACCAATCGCCGAATTGCTTGCTTGATTGAAGCAGATGGAACGCCCGCTTCCAGTTCTAAAAACTCGTCCATGAGTGTATCATCATGCTCGGAGAGAGTTTCCACGAGACTGAGACGAGCGTGTTCCATCTCTTTCCGAAGGCTCGGGTTTTCTTTTGCAATGCTCTCAGCGCTAACCTGAGATAGGGCGCCTGTGCTTGAGAACCTAAAACCCACTTGATTTATGACGTCGATGACCCCGACGAACTGGTCTTTGTTCCACCACGGAATCTGACAAACAAGCGGAAATGTTTGGAGTCGAGAGGCAGCCTCAAGGACGGATCGCCTGAATGACGCACCATCGCGATCAAGCTTGTTGATGTAAATAAGCCTGGGGATTTTTGACAACTGTGCGGACTTCCAGACACGTTCTGTATGAGTTTCGACACCTTTTACGGAGTCAAGGATACACACAGCTCCGTCGAGAATCGGTAGGCAACGATCAACCTCATAGCGAAAGTCCTGATGGCCGGGAGTGTCGATGAGATTGACCGTTTTTGGTTCTACGCCGGGCGAGCAGGCAGTTCTTGGGGGCCAAAGAAAGGTGATTGCAGCTGACTGAATAGTGATTCCTCGTTCCCTTTCGAGCGGAAGGAAGTCTGTCGTAGTGTCCCCATGATCGACGTCTAGATAAACGTCAGTCTTGAAGCCAGCCGCTGTGCCCTTTGGACGTACTCCCGAGATGGCGAATTAGACCACTATGATACAACATGCGCTCTGTGGTGGTTGTTTTACCCTGAAGTGCGTAAGTCTTGAATCAACAAAGGAACATTGTGAACTTACTGCATCCACGTGAGCGATGATGCCGATATTGCGGATGCCCCCGGTTTTGGTGTCGTGGGGGAATTGCGTGTTGTGAGCACATCTAATGGCTCCGACTTGAAGCCTGGCGCGGCTTGAAAGGTGAGATGGGGGCGTCAGGGGGCGCAGCTGAAGGATGGGAAGTTGCCCATGGCGGCACCAGCGAGACGTTACCGTCACTAGCATTGCCAATGGAGTATGAGCCTACTCGAGAATTGAGAACAACCGAGGTTGAGAGAAAACAACATAAACATCAGTCTACTTCTCCATTAACTGGGACCTGGTGCTAGTGATTTTATCAATGAGGCCGAGGACGAAGCGTGGGCATGTTCACTCCAGCAGGACTGGCTGATGGGTCCCCTGAGAGCATGGAACTGAAAAACACACCGTTGTTGACTTGCAACTGACGAAACAAAAACCAAAGCGCCAGCAGCTCACGCCACATGCCAAGCTTCGCGGCACGTGCGCTTGTCGATCTGGTGGGACAAGAGGTGGGGTTCGGTTGTGGCGTCAGCTCCTCCTTCGGCGCCAGGCAACACCGCCGCAGCGACTTGTCACAGCAGGTGACGGCGATGCGGAGCAGAGGAGTCGGGTTAGCGAACACCAGCATCCACCGCCGCTGTAGCTCGCGCCATTGACCACAAATTGCGTTGCCGTCAACCTTCCCATTCATTCTCTTACTGATCAATCCGTCCACTGAGCGAATCGAATCTATAGACGCCTTGAACCCTGCGATAGCGATCCCGTCTACCAATCAGCCGCCGCCATGGACTACAGCGCATCAATACACGACGCTGACCATCCAGCCGAGGCATCGCCCTGGGGAAATTCACCTGGCTCGTCCCCTCAGCACAATCGAACGAGCTTTGGCGCTCTTGCTGAGCCGCCCGCGAATCCCTTCCGCTACCCATCTCAGAGCTCGGGAAACGGCCTCAATGATGATGGTGGCTTCGGATCTGCGGAGGCCGACTACCGGCGCCCGGACACGGCGGGTTCTGTATCCGCTGCCGAATCCATCTCCGAATCGCATCCGGTTGAAGCTGCCGCAGATCAACAAGAGCAAGAGAACCAAGGGGACTCGATCGGGGGCCAGGGGTCGCCACCACCATTTCCTCAGCAGCCCAACTTCGCGCAACATCAAGCGCAAGAGCAGCAGCATTTGCAAGGACAGCAACGGCAGCAACAAGCCCGGAGACCACAGCCCCAGTACAAGCTGCAGGCTAAAATCACCGGACTTGAACGGACTGGGCGCAAAGATCCCATCCTGAGATTTGATGTGCATGTATGGCGCTGATGGTCATGATTCTTCAGGCTGCACAGTTGCTAATGCCATGTGATAGACAAACCTCCCGAGGTACCGGACTACGCAATATCGCGATGTGCGTCGTCTTCATTCCGAGTTTATCAAACTCGCCGAGCACCTGATATCAGCCAACCCCGAGGCAATCGTTCCCGCCGTGCCTCCCGCCTTGACATCCGCTGGAGCAGGAACGGAGGAAGATGAGATTCGCGTCAAGGCTTTGATGCAGCGTTGGCTTAACTATGTCTGCAGCAGCGACGTTTTGATCCGGGACGAAGAGATGCAGCTATTTGTGGAGAGCGACTTTGGCTACAGCCCAGTGGTCAAGAAGAAGCAGCCGGCAACTGGTGTCCGGCGGAAAATTCTCAAGCAGTTTGCCCCTCCTCCCGATGACACACCCGAACTGCAAGATGCTCGGCCTATTGTCAAACTCTTCTATCTGGGGGCCATGGACGCCGGACACAAAGTAGACAAGCTTGTCAAGTCACGTCGAGGTGGGTGAGCGGTGTTGCATTTGCTTTCGTCATCTCTAACTTGAACAGGGCTTGGACTGGCCGAAGCCGATTTCGGCGCCAAGCTTGGAAGCATGAATGCCCAAGAGCTACACCAGGGACTTGCCAACGCCTACCGCAAACTCGGCAAGATCATCCAGATGGTTGGCGACTGCCATGCGGCCCAGGCAACGGCCGAAGCAACTACCATCGGCGATCCGTTCCAGCACCACTCGCAGGACGCCTTTATCGTCAAAGAAACTCTCACCAACCGCCAGATTCTGATCCGCGAGTTTATTCAAGCCCAGGACCATACCCGCGGCCGTCTCACCGCTGCCGACCGCCTCAAGGCCAGCAACAACGTACGCCGCGAAAAGGTCGACGAGGCGATCGCCGCCCTTGATGAGGCACGCCACACCGAAAAGACTCTTTATGAGAAAACGACCCGCGTCACTCACAACCTTGTCCATGAACGCCGCAAATGGTTTGCCCGGACCGCCGCGGACCTGCGTCTCAGCATCCGCGAGTATGTCCTACGCGAGATCGAAGCTGAGCGGCGAACCCTCGCACTTCTGGAGAGTGTCCGTCCCGACATTCGCTCTATCGACGCCAGTGGTGGCCTTAGTCGTCTGGGCCGAGAAAGCCATCCCACTGTTCGCCGCGCCAGTGCTGCTACGTCTCAGGGCCCCAAGGGCGACGCCTGGAGCGGCGTGCCTCGCCGATCTGCCGACACTCTTGGTCGAAGTGTGTCTGGAAGTTTTGTCGGGGGCTTGGGTGAAGAGGGTGCCGAAGTGGAAGAGGGGGAACAGGCTGGTCGCGCAAGAGCTCTCAGCGGTGCTAGGGCCGGGGGTCTCCCGGGGCTTACCGAGGAGGATGATGAGGACCGAGTGGATGCGAGGAACGCAGCAAGCCGATTGGCTACTAGCACGTTCTAAACATGACGGGTTGTTGGTTGTACGAGTGTCTCTCTCAAGTTCGTTCAAGTTGCCTTATGTTTATGTTACTTACCAGTGTTGGACTCGGACAAGTCTTGCGGGCAACAGCAGCAGAAGCATCAGAGCGCGGGATTACGGAATCAAGAATTGCAGTTATGTTTTGCAACAACGTGCGCATCCTACAGTACCAGGAAAGTGCTTTTGACATGTATTGGGCCAGCAACAGTCACCGCAGTTCATCCGGAAGTCTTCAACCGCTCTTCGTAGCATCGTATGCTGCCATTCAGGCTTCTTGACGTGTCTCGCATTAGACACACCTCTCCTCGAACCCCCAACCACACGGCTTAAGATCTAGCGCTGCGTGGGCAAGAACGAGGGCAGATTGGAGCAAGCCGAACTCGCACCCGCCTTGCTTTCACACCCTTTCTAAGCCGAACTTCGGCTGCCCGGCGCCGGTGCCAACGACTTTTGCTGCCATGACCCCCCCCCTCATCCTGCTTCCCGTCCGCTGGCCGATGCCTCTTGCCGTGCGCATGGATCTGCCCGAGCTGCAATGCGTTATTCAAATACTTCCATCATGTACTGCTCACCGCCTAGCCCCGACGGCCGCGATCAGCCGGGACATGACTGAAATAAGGAAGCCAACCCGCCTTAACGACAGCCGACAACCGGGGGTCTGTCTGTGGCTGTGGGCCTGTTGGCCTGCGGCCTACACCAGTCACTGTCCTTGTATGCGGTGGGATGCAGCCGCTGCTGCCCTGGTGTAGCCTTACACCGGGGTTTGTATACGTACATACCTGGCCGTCTGCATGCGCGTGTTGTGCACAGAATGTCCTGGGTTGTGGAAGTCGTGTCTCGGCCCCACATGCCGTTACCCTGAAGTACGGGTGTTTCAACCAGGGCAGTTGCTCGGATATCACACCGCAGACCGCTTCGGTTGATGGTAGCGAACAAAAGCGAACCCGAACGGCTCTGCGGTGTCGCGGTGAGCTCACCGCGGAAACCTGGAAGTCAGCAGGCCCGTAATAGGGGTTGAAAATTTAGTCGGGCGGGCGCGAAAAGGTGCCGAGATGCGATACTCGGCCGTGGAGACAGCTGCCGAGCCCCGCGGTCCAGTCTCAACGAGAAACAGACGTGGCCGGCTTAGGAAACATGCCCGAGCATCACCGGTACGACGGGACAGGGAGCCAGGCGGCAGGATTCCGGTGCCGAGGGACAGTCGACGGTCCAAGATAACCCGATGTCACCAGACTCGACAAGCACCTGTGGGAAGAATCGTAGTGTCAAAATGTCAACCAAGCGCTTTTCTTCAAACGCTCTCATTTGGCCACCGGCCGCATTGCGTCATTCGGGTAGCCCGCCTCCGTTGTTTTATGACCGAAAATACCCGCTCTGATTACATGGAAACAGGATGGACTATTTGTGTGACGAATCCTAGAATCGAGAGCAGTTGGGACAATCATGGCTTTCTTCGAGCAAGGGTGGGTTGGCGCCAGGAGTCGGGGGTTCTATGACCAGCGTAATACGGGCCATGCAGAGAACTTCGCCAGATGCAAGCTATGTGGGAACCTTGAAGGTGGTTGGAGCATCAGACTAAATTGTGTCTGAACGCAGTATCCGCGCATATCATAGATAACGCCCTGATCAATACAGGAACACCCGTCGGGTTTCCTCTTCGAGGTTTCAACCCCCCAAGCCAAGGGAAATCAGAAGTGGACGGCATGGAATGGTTGCTGCTGCTCGCTTGAGCGAGTTTTTTGATGGACCGTCTGTAACCCTGGCTGTGTCCCGAGGGCCCGTGTCGTACAAGTTGTGAGAAGCTTTTTGGGCATTGGTGTCGCTCCGGGCGCTGGCCGCAAACCCTAGTGGTTCCACCTCATTCGCCTCTGGCCGTTTGTGGGATGATGAAATCGCGGGGCCGGGAACCCAGAGCGGTTTCCATAAAACGACCCGCTATCCGAGAATGGTTCCCCAACTCCAATTTCTCCAACCACGTACCAACATCCTTGATGGTGAAAGTGATTGGCCACAACGTGCCCCATCGTTCGCTGAATCGTGGCCGGGGACAGGGAGAAGGCGGAGGAACATCCGATGAGTCGTGACCTGTCCCGGACCGCAACTGATAAGGGACAAACGCTTTATCACGCTTCGGCGTAGGGAATCGGCGTCTAAGGGCGTCATTCACTCTCCGGCAGGAGCTGTATCACCACCACCTTGTGTCGGCATCATGTTGATAAGAGCTATGGGCTGGCAGCTTGCGAGGCATAGGCTGTCCCAGAACAGGTTCGGCCGCTGCCTTGGCCGCAGAAAGGGTCCTGTTCTTGTTCACCGCGATCCCCACCAACTGACATCCCGCGCGGCGTGCTTCCAAACGTTCCGGAACATTCTTAGAAGCTTCCTAGCGTAGGCGAGAACAATATCACCCGTCCATTCTAGTTTTTTGCGCAATATCCAGTCTTGCTCGTCTAGCAGGAAGGCTGGTCGGGGTGGCACTGAAGACAGGACCTAGTGCTGGGTTGCACGTCCGTTGGCAGATGGGGTGGATGAGCCGTCCGAAGACCCCTGTCATGCCATGTGCACAGGTTTCGCCATAGGGCGGGTAAAATGGAGGCGCATGTCGAACGGATTGACCCCCCAGGTTCGGTCGGGCTGGTTCCTGAGAGACAAGATTGGTTGCTGCAGCTCGGGTCTGTGCTTGCAGCATTCGTCATTCTTGGTTTTGTTGAGAGCTGTCCTAATTCTGGGCGTCTGCTCAGTTTCTGAGGGCGCCCGAGAGGAACCGCGAGAGGAGCCGCGAGAGAAAAATCAGCTCTGCACGCCAATCGATGTTGGGGATGTTTCGGCCTCTCCACTGCCGGGCCGCGTGCCCAAGCTCAACGGGCCTTTTCCAAAGACTGGGGTCGACAACATGTGGGGTCAGATTTGGAGACCGTTCATGGGATGGGGGCCACCAACGGCCACTGCGCGGAGCGCTGATCCATGACTCCGCTAACTGACGACTGATCTGCTCTTGTTGGTCTCCTCCGCGATATCAAATGGTCATGAGCCATCGACGATATGAAGAAGGAGATCGCTCCATCTCCGCACCTCCTCCAACTGGCGCCAACCAGATGGTGATCCAGGTTCGTTCTCTGGGCGAGCTGTTATCGCGGCAGCGGGCAATGGGCGATTGAGACGGGTAGCACCCGGGATTCGTCACTGTGCGGAGACATATCCGGTGAACTTACGGTAGCGCAACCTCCGTATGCGGCCTGAGACCACCAGCAGGGGAAAGGGGGCAACGGCACGAGTCAGCTCTTCGTAACAGCTTGTGCTCCTCTGAGAGCGGTCTCGGCGGTCCAAGGTCGCGCGGTGGACATGTGTGCATTGCGGGCGGCAGAGATGGCGCAGCGGGAAAACGCAAGATAGGAGAAGAGGTCGAGTTAGAGTTGACGTTACAAAACCGGCTGCCGAAAAGAGGCGCGACAGCGGCTCTTCGCACGAGGGGATGAGCCAGTGACGCGATGGAGTATTTCTTTTTCTACGCTGACCCCGGCTCCTTCCAGCGCGGGGAACAGTGTGTGAGGCCCACGGGGACGCACCCATTTGGAGGACAGCTAGAGGAAGGTAGGTACAGGTGACATGCGCAGCCCTGCCCCGCCAGGCGCCCGAAATCCTGTCCCGTCGTTCTTGCCTCTGCGTTTGTGAGAGCAGAAGACGGGACCCCACGAGCATGTTACCCAGCGCTGAAACTTTCACTCCTTCTGACCTTGCAACATTTGTGGTTTCTCACTATCGACGCAATCCGGAGCGCAGATGCGGCCACGGACAGCACGCGCATTCACAGGCGCACACCCCCCTGCAACGCTCTCCAGTCTCTGTCCTACCCGCCCCTCCCCTCCAAACGGCCAACAAGCCACTGGAAATGGCTGGCTCTTGAACGGCCGGGCCCCGAGATCGTTGAAGCGACGGGGCGACGGATGGATTCGCAATCAGCACGGTGCCACACCACCCTCTGGGCCGACTCCCTGTATGTCCAAAGCAACGAAATGAACAGGAGAGGGCACAGAGAAGGTAGGCCTATCTGCCATGGACGGGATCACGGAGCTGCATATATCGTCATATCCCCGGGACCAATTCAGCAGCCGGGAGTTGTGCCAGCAGCGGATACTCGCTAAGCGTTGGCTCCGTCTGATATTACGTTCCCTCTCGCCCCGTGAGATTTCGCCTCTGTCTCACCATGGGCCTTTTCGCACGCCCTTCTCCAAGCTCTGTTTCTCCAACAAGAGCTCCAACCAAACCCGGCTCTCAGTTGTCAGGCGTCCCACGTACGCCCCCCCCCCCCCAGTAACCCCCATTCACAGACAGGCTGAACCCAGGACCCCTGCGCGGGACGGCCTGGGCCACTACCTACAGCTACATGGCTGCTGTACCGCAACCCCCCTCCCCGAGCTTGTACTTGGTAGCTTGAGTTACATGCAGATGGCTGCTGCATGGGAGACAGGCATCTATACCAAGCGCATCGCGATCCCGGCACTCATAGCCCTTTCTCAGAAAGCACATAATTTTTGTTGCGGCTTGCCAACGTCAAGAGCTCCACCAAACACGGCTCGACAAAACCGAGACAGGAAAGGCCCTCGCCCCAGTGCTCCCGGATCGCATCAGGACTGGCCTGGATGACCAGCCCCTCGCCCTCGAGCGACCAGTTCTCCCGCCGACGCTCGACACACGGTGCGCGGTACATGTCCCGTTCGACCCGGACCACTCGCTGTCTGGCCGTCAAAGGCCTCAGTCACTGTGTCTGCAGCGTCCGTCCACTTTGTACACTGGACGCCAGATGTGGCGGCGGTGGAGCTTTCCGAGCGCTCCCTGGCGCATGCAAGCCGTCTCCGGCTCCGGCTGAAGCTCTCGTCTCGATGCTCCCGTCCAACGTCAATGGAACATGGATGATGGGACGTCCTGCCGAAGATTGGCCTTGTCGCTAGCCCACTTGCATACGCTTTTCCCGAGATTATGGAGCCCTCATGTCTGCCCTGATCGCTTTGCCCCTAGCTTCTTGCTCGCGCGGAGATAACTAGTCGTTGTCTTACTGGTGAGCGCCAGAGTCCAGTGCTTTGGCTCCAAGCACACAGTCTCCCAGCACCGCTGCCCGTGCCTTGCCATTCCCCTTTTCGCCTCCGCGGCTCCTCCCCTTCCTCAACCCCGGGCCGCGCACATCGCGGATTGTCACATAACAGCACGTCAGGGATTCATATCGATGGCGGTGAAACAGTCGGTATTATACTTAAGTGTGGGGGTTCGTCCCGGCTCCCGTCCTCTCCCCCCAAGCTCCGTCAGTTTGCTACATCTCCCCTCCTTCCTGGCGTTCCCTTCTGCCCAAGTTCGCCACACTCTCTGTTCTCTTCTCTCGTCAAGACTCTTTGATCTTGCCCACCAACCCTCTGGAGGATCCCGGTTCCGTTGCTCACGCTTGATATACGCCCTCTCTAGTCTCTAGCGCCCCCGTTGACGCCGTCTCCCAGTCAAGTCTCGACGCAGAGCCGCAGCAGTCACTTTCCAGCAAGCAGCGAACAAGTTTCTAGTTCATAAGAAGTTGTGTTCCCGGCCACTCTAAACCCCACGGCGAGCCCCTCTCCCCTCTGACTGCCGGCCAATCCGACCTGTTATCTCTCTGGCCCTCCTGGCCAAGCCTATACTATCCCACCTCCTCATCCCACTCCCATCCCACGCCTTCGCCGTCATCCCATCAAGATGGCGCCCTCCGCTACAGGTGAGCCGGCGCCAATGCATCTACCCGTCAGCTCGAAAGCTTCAACCATCAATGCATCTGTCTTGCATGGGCCGCGCGATCTACGATTGGTAACTCCTCCCTTTCCTTGTCACTCCGTCCCCCCCTTTCCCCAGACCTCGGATCCCGTCGGTTACACGAGTAACGGGTCCCGGTCTTGTTATTTTTGGACCCGCCTCGCTCGCTAGAGGCTATTATCCACCCCCTCGGGACTCTATAAACTAACAAGCACCGTCTAGGAGCGGAGGTTTATTGAGGATCCTGCCATCGGCGAGCTTCAGATTGCTGTCAAGACAACCGGCATCTGCGGCTCAGACGTATCTTACTACAAGAAGTTTGCAAACGGCGACCTTTGCGCATGCGCGCCGTTGTCATTAGGCCATGAGTCCTCTGGCACCGTCGTTGCCATTGGGCCCCAGGTCTCCGGCTTCAACATTGGCGACCGCGTTGCCCTGGAGGTCGGCATTCCATGCGGCCAGTGCGGCATCTGCCGAAAAGGCAGGTATAACCTCTGCAAAAAGATGAGATTCAGAAGCAGCGCCAAATCAGTCCCACACTTTCAGGGCACTCTCCAGGAGCGTATCAATCACCCAGCAATCTGGTGTCACAAGTGAATACCCCTCTCCCTATACGCTGGAAGCCATGACGCTAATGCATAGCAGACTCCCCGACAGTATAACATTTGATGCCGCCGCGCTTCTAGAGCCTCTGTCGGTTGCCATCCATGCCGTCAACAGGGCCAGCCCCGCCCCTGGCTCGTCAGCCCTAGTCCTAGGCGCTGGTACTGTCGGCCTCCTGACGGCTGCTATGGCCAGACAGTCGGGCTGTTCAACTGTCACCATAGCCGATGTGGACCAAGGGAGAGTAGACTACGCCATCTCAAAAGGCTTTGCTACCCATGGCTACGTCGTCCCAAGGCCACTACACAGTTCGTCAAGCAGTTCTTCTATATGCAGTAGTGCCAACTCGGGCGCTTCTACCCCACTTGATGGCATCATGACACCAGCCAGCACGCTTCCATTCCAGAGCCAGCTTGAGACAGCTAAGATGCTCGCCGCTGACATGCTATCACTGGCTAATTCCGACATGCCGTATCTCGAAGATGAGGATGACGGTGTGGATGTTACCTTCGAGTGCACCGGAAAGGAAGTATGCATGCATACATCTCTTTACGCTACTAGGCCGGGCGGCAAGGTTATTATGGTTGGCATGGGGACGCCCATTCAGACTCTCCCACTTTCAGTGGCCCACCTCCGAGAAATCGATATTCTCGGGATATTTCGGTATGCCAATACTTATGCCACAGGCATCCGGTTGCTTTGTGCCCAAGGGAAGGGCTCTGCTGGCGGCTATACACTCCCCAGCCTCGATGACATGGTTACGCATCGGTTCAAAGGCCTTGACAATGCCAAGGGCGCCTTTGAATTGGCAAGCCGAACCGCCGACGATAACGGAAACCTTGTCCTGAAGGTTGTCATTGAAGCCTGAAAGCATTCGCGTCTTCAGGGAAGATGATTAGTCGGTTTAGTGTGGTGATGTTGAAGTAGACGCCCAAACACACCACTGGGGACGCGAAATCAACGGCAACAGAATTCGTTCCTGATTTATTTCCATTTGGGTGTGTTCATGATGGCAGCAAGAATAGACGGGATTGTCTGGCAAAGGGTGACCAGACGGCTTAATTCTCAAGGTGTTCCTTTCTTTTCCATATTTCTTACTCTTTTTTCCTTCTGGCTTATCTATTGGCTTTATTATTATTTTTTACCAGCTGCGTTGCTTTTAGAGTGCGTCTAGCGTCGTCAGAAAGAAACACACGGAATATAGACAGACAGGGAAATACCTATTTTGCTTTTTGTTTTTCTACGCCTTTTTGTTGCTACTGGCGGCGAGGAAGAGGAGCGAAGGTGCTTTGCTGTTTGCAAGAGATGTTTCATTGCAATAGGATTTGAGGTGACCAGAAAGGTTCAGGTGGCGGAGATGAGAGTTGTCGGATCTTTTGTTGGAATCATGACTCGTCGGGATTGTGTGTGTTCTGTTTCGCCGGGAATGAGAGTTTCAGCTGGGTGCGTGTTTATTCTCTCCTTGGAATGATGTACCTAGGTTGTTTTTCTTTTTCCTTGGAGAGTTTCGACAACATGGTCAACCGCTGATTCCGTCTCTCTCACTCAATCTTTTCTTGGCCCCCACTGCCTAGTCGGTGCGGAAGACTGGACGTCTGCGTGTAGTCTTGTCCTATTCAGATATAATGTCACAGCTCGCTTTTGGGCACACCTTCCTTGCCATAGTATTGGTGTTTGTGGCCATGTGTGCTTGATTCTCGTAGAGACTAGTGCGCCTCCTCCTGACAAGGAGGCACCTAAGTTATGTCTGTATTCACCCCCGTTGCGCCTGAACGACTCGCAGTCTCCCGGGGTGGTGGTAAAACGCACACTTACGTGTCCAACATGAGTCATTATTCGTCTCCCCAACGCCCCAAACACCCCATATTGATGCAAATACTTCTTTGTTGCCTAACTCGTGCCAGCTCTTCCTCGTCGCATCAGACGTGGCTCTGGCAGACGTGGTTCTCGATTTGGGTCTGGGTCTGAGCCTGAGCTTGAGAGACAAGCCTCTTCTTCCTAGACCAGCTCGCTCATCTGTGCATAGTCACTTCCTATGAGTGCATTCTCAAACGTTCCTTGTCGATTCTTGTGGTTCCTGGCCATCTCGACAACAGCAAACTTGCGCCCTACATCACGAACCTCATTTACGCTCGTGGCCAAATCGGCAATGAGAGATACCAAATGCACGTCGTTGGTCTCCTGCAGAAGCTCCCTCTCTAGTGCTGCCTGTTGTGCCGGAGCCCCGGCAAGCTCTATGTTAGCAACCAGCGCCTGGATCTGGCGCAAGATCTTGGTTGAGGCAATGGATTGCTGACTGCCCGGTGCGCGCGCCGTCGCAGCACCCTGGGATGACGTGACCTTGCCAGAAAGGAGGTCCGGGGGGGATTTCTGGAGGTAGGCAACAATGAGGTCGACACGGGACTTCATCATCTTAATAGCGTTGAACTTGGCTTGGACGGCTGACATGTACTCTGCTTCGGCCTTGGTGAGATTGGCGTCCTTGTCCTTGTTTGTGGCAGCTTTGGAAGCTGGAGCCGGCTTTGCACTCTCGGCTTGCGTGACAGCCCGTCGCTTGCCTTTTCCATCATCCACAGCGATCTTTTTGTCGAACTGCTCCAGGATGCGATCATCATTGCTCGCAGCGTTTGCAGCACCTTCACGGATGAACTGCATGGCTATCATTTCGGCCTCGCCTGTTTCTGTAGAATAGGGTAGCTCCCGGAACTTGAGAGCCAGCTTGGTAGGCGTCTCTAAGTCCTTCATCTCCTTGTCTTCATCGCCAGCATCAGCCTTTGGCGCGTCGTCGGACTCCATGTTGGATTCGTAGACGGTGAGTGGCAGGGGATCGCCGGCGGGAGGGGCGAGAATGTCCTCGATGTGGAAGCCAAGAAGGATAGCAGACTCATTTTGCGCGATGATCTGGTTGTGAATAGGAAGATGCAGAGGTGTAGGGCCGGTCTTGGGCACCAAGCTGTACCAGCCGACGAGCTCGAGTTGCGGTGACTTGTGGACGGCTTTCACTGTCACGCTAGGAGTTAGCAACTGGCGTGAGAGCAGGGCTTGAGGACCGCCTACTTTGTTCCAGTCTTTTTGTGAACCATTCTTCGTCCAGCTCATAGATGCCCTGTTCGTTCTTTTTTGATTTAAGGTTGAAGCTATGCTCGATCGTGATCTGGCGGCCATTCTGCTGCCCAAGCAAACCGCCGACAATAGCTCCTTTCAGTCCCCTTTGGTAGCCACGGGTTATGTAGTCGGATATCTCGAGAAGTGGTAGCGGATGCAGGGTGACCTGCAGGCTTGTGTCGGGCGATTTGTGCGTCGAGAGCAGCTCGTTGACAATTTGGCCTGCCATATTTTGAGAGCTTGCCGAGCGCGTAGTTGGCGCTCTCGAGGTTGCAGGACGGGGAATTGAGTTGCCGAAGTCGTGGTTGTTCTCTGGGGGATCTTGGATGTGTTTTCGCTTGACGCCCTGGGTTTGGCTTTGCAACGGTTCAGATGCCGTCGCGGGGTTGGATTGGCAAGGCGGAATCTCAGCCTTGCCCCGCTGGTTGCTGCCTTGACCCATTTCCGAGTTGCCACTGGGCGGGATGACGTGGAGGTTGCTGTGGCTGGAGCTCAGATTCTTTTTGGCCTGGTCTTGGCATCAGCTGGTACCAGCTGCAACCGTTAGGTTTGAAGGCTTGTTTATTTCAGGGGTAACCAGCAGTGGTAAACCCATCTTGCACATCACAACGATAACATAAACGTTGTTGTTGGCTGAGCCTCCATTGGGTTGCAGGCTCTCATTGTGTCGGTGCAGCGTGATGATAATTGCCTTCACCGATTGACGGATGATGAGGGAAACCGCAGCCACAATGCGCCATCGCGCCTTCCATGTCGGCAACTGATAAAGCGGTTCATAGATTTTAGCTGCATGTGATCTTGCCTGGGTGATTCTTTCTCCCCCGAAAGTGAGCAAGCAACACTAGATTTGACTCTCACCGCAACAAAATGGATTCGCGAATGTGATTGCCCTGATCGATCCCCTTCCGACCTAGTTCTGGGAATTCGCTTGCGCCTGAAAGCCCTTTGATCCTGAAAACATATATTGTTGCGCGGTCCAACCACCGGTTATTGGCCAAAATGTGTTCTGATTTTGACCTAATCTTGAAGTTGTCACCGCCGCAGCATACCATGACCTCCCAGCAGCACCAACAGGGCCATGCGGCAGTGGTCCCGTTCTCGACCAATGAAAAACGTGCGGCAGACGACGAGATCGAATTTGTTTCTTCTAAGCCTGTCAAGAAGCCACGGGTTGGCCACTTCAAGGCCACGGAGTCACGGCCAACTACATTCACACCAGGCCCCGTAGGCACCAGTCAGCCCATTGGGACTCAGCCATCATCGAGCCAGGATGACGGTTGCCGTAGCATGATTGCCCCAGTTCTGGACATGTCACTAGACTCTTATGGTACACCAAGCTTCAGTTCATTTGCATTCTCCCCTCCTTTGTCTCTCCATCCGAGCGTTGCGAGAGTTTCGGAGGCTATATCACCCAGACAACTTCCGGAAGCCAAGCCCTCATCCAATTTCCTCCGCCCGCAACCCTCTTCTCAGCCACTGGAAGTTTTTCACCCACCAATCCAACTCGACCAGATCTCTTGCATCGACATTGGCAACTTCAACCGTGGTCCTCTATCCAACACCACCAACCTCGAGAAAAGCGGCCAAGAAGCTGGGTCAAGAAGCAGGGAACCACATAGGGAGGGCTTTACTGGGGGAGTGCAGCATGAAAGAGACTCGGACGCCCCATTCGAGCTATCCTCTCCGAATCTCGGTTTATACACGGCAGGGAGCATTGCCTCTACATCGGGGATCGGCGAGGGTTTGCGCCTTATCCACCGTCCCATCCCAGTGGGATATTCTCCATTACCTCTCAAGCCACTTATCCCAGCAGCTTGTCAGGAGCATCCACCACACACTACCCCAATAGCCATGACACCTTTCAACCATAGCAAGAGATTTGCACGGACCACGCCGACCTCGCTAGTCCCTAGGAGCCTCTGTCCCGACTGCACTCAAGCACGCCAGGCTCAGTCTGGTAGGCCGCAGTTCGCACCAGTCCCTCAGGGGAGACACTCACCAAGCGCCTCGCTCCAGCAAACCGGTGACTCGAACACACTACAGTTTTGCACCAACGCGGAGCACAACCCCCACCGCTCCAATACACTTTTACCACCAATCCGGCCGAGTTCTCATCACCCTTACCGCCTAGCGCCTCTTCCTCCCCGGAACGTTCAGCTTCCAATCCGACCCATGGTTCAACAACAAAGACAGCAGCAGCAGAGTCTCCAGCCACCACCACCGACACTTTCGCGGAAGAAGCCTGGTCAGCATCATTTGGTCGACATAGCCGAGACGGTAGAGCGCCATTTCCCCTACGCTGAGTTTGCCGCCCATCACGATATCACCGAGGACAAGGTCAAGGAAGATCTTGCCGCCATTATACTACTACCGCTTCTCAGAGGTTCCGAGAAACGACGGGCAGGAAAACTGGCCCACGACCGTGTGAGGGACTTGAAAGATTTGAAAAAGGCCCAGGGCGGAGAGCAAAGCACACCACCGACGGTGGCCGGGTTGATGAGCGCTCTAGATGCGCATGGACGGGGGCCGTAGGCAGTTCAGGGGTATTTATTGTTGGATCTTGCTTGGTGTTTAAGATAACTGCGCAACTTTTGTTTCAGGCCAAACGTTATCTAACGGAACGGTTTCACAGCTTATTTTTTCTATTACCAAGAATTTCGTGTACCATAGAGTCAGTAGTTAAAGGAGATCAAGTGTGGTATTAGTTTGACATGCGCCAAGGCACAAGCAGCCGGAGAGGGACGTGAAACTCGTCAATCTACCGATATGTAAAACAACACGAAGAAAAATACAAAAAAAAAGATACAGCCCAGCCCCATCGGCGGACGAACAAAAATCAAGCCTCATCCTTCTTCCCAGGCCACACAACCTCAGGACACCCCATCCCCACCCTCCTCGCCTCCTCCACCTCGACGAGATACCCGGCATGAAGGGTCTTAATCTTTTGCCGAATCTCCCACGCCAGCTTATGGTCCCCCTTCCCATCCGCTTGCACAAGCTGGACAGAGTAGACGGTGAATTGCCGGTCGAGACGCCGCTTGAGCTCCCGGACGCGGTGTTCCGGGTGGCATTCTGCGCACGTGTCTTGGGCAAATGTTGCTGGTGAGGAGGGGATTTTGCATCGTGGGGTGCATTGGGTTTCGGGCTTGTCGGAGGAGAAGGTGATGAGGAGGTGGCCGCAGATGAAGGCGGTGATTGTGCCTTGACACATTGTTGCGGTTTGTTTGTGGTGGGATCTGTGGGTCAGTAGTTAGGACAAGAAAGGGGGGGGGAGGGAGGGAGGGAGGGAGGGAGGAGAAAAAGAAAAGAGAAGGAGAGAAAAAAACAAAGCTGCGGGTTAGCAAAACGGGAGGGGTAGAACTTACCTGTCACTCACTACAGGGGTGAAGTTTCTTGTTTCTTGTTCCTTCGTTGATCGGTTTCGGTGTGTTGGGATTCGGTCGTCGATCACAGCGGATGGGTTGGGGAATCGGTTGTGTTGGTCCTTGTGACAGAAACAAGAAGTGGCTGGTTTTATAGACTTTACTAGAAATTTCGACGTGGCAAGAGACCAAACCATTGTTTTTGCCAGTGGTACAACAATCAATGACTTTATCTGTTTGTTCACCGTGGTCAAAGGATCAGGTTGCTTGACCTTGGAGCTTTGTCTTGGTATTTTGTCCTGTGGTGAGGACTCTCCGAAGATTGTGAAAGAAACCTCAAGTCAACAAAGATTCACCCGCATGATTTGGGTCCAGGTATGAGATAATTACAAACGCTACAATTAAAATCATACGGGACTCCTACACAGTAACTAACATCAGGCAAGGAGGCTCGAGAGATCGAGCCAAACGGGTATCGCAGCCGAGTGTACTACTCCAACCTGTCCGCCTTCTAAACAACTTGCACGGCAACCTTGAACAATCCAGATGCATTGTCAAACTCCAAGTGCACCACGACCAGCCCAGCCGGGCACCATGATCCAACCTCCAATAACCTGTCAAACTCCATGACCCCAGAAACAAAGAAAACGACTTGATCGACCCATCGGTGTCCAGAGAAGCTCTGGCCACGGTAACAATGCCGATCCAGGCTCAATGCAAATCCAGCGAATCGATGGCTGTCCACCCTCATGCAGGAAGTTTATTGCTTGCCCTCTTTCTTGAGTGGTGACATTGTCCTAACACCCGGCGCAAACGGAATAGCGCTTGTCGCCGTAAAAACAGGGAGATCTGCACGGCGCATAGCAGGCGTGGGAGTCCCGGTGTTTGGCTCTAGCCACTGCAGCGGTTGCTGAGGATTGCCACGGTTTGGTGACAGTGCTGGACCCTCGGGCTGATACGGAATGAAAATATCAGTCTGCAAAGCAGCGCGGGACGGGCTTCTTGTGGGGCTCCACGAAGGTGTCGCCGCGACTGGCGAACTCGAAGGCAACGGGATGCGTTGGGGCAGCAAGTGCCGGTCGGCTGAAATTGGCGTGGCTGTATTGGGGAGTTGGCCGACAGGAGGCTGGCTGACCGTGTAGTTGGGGACAGGTGAGGACTCTGCTGAGAGGCTCTGCGGTGGATCAATGATAGGGGGACTGGAGAGCGGTGTGGTTGTTGCGTCAGCCGGGGATGAAGGTAGAGCTAGGTTCTCTGGTCGGAGCAGCGACTTGCTCTCCTCGACAGGGGTTGCCACCGAGATGGTATCGGCGGCTGCCAGCTTCTCTCGTGCAAGACGCTCACGCTCGCGCGCCTCCCGCTGAGCCTTAGTGACCAACGTGATCTTGATCTTCTTCATATTTGTCGTCAGATCGTCCATGTCGTTCGTGGACTTCTCGAGAGCCTGATCTGGTGACGCGCTGGCGGGTGTGGAAGAAAGAGGGGATGTCTTAGCTCCCGCAGTCCCGTTCAGGCCAGCTGTTGTAAGCTTCTTTGGCGCGCGTGATGCACGCGGTACAGGGTCCTTCTTCGCCGGAGCACGGGTCTTCTTGACAGTGACGTTGGTGCTCGCAGCCCTGCCGCTCATCGATGACTCTGGTCTGATCGTCAGTGATGTACCCGGCCTTGCGGGGCGAGGCTGGGGAGGCGGCACCAAATCCACGCTTTCCGAGACAATGGTCGATGCTGCACTAAGACGACGACCAGACTGCCGCGGCTTTTTGGCCGGCGCCGGGGTGGTGCCGCGAGAACCGGCCTTTTCAGTTGGAAGCGCGGTTGACCCTGCTATGGTCTTCCGTCTGTACTTGCGGTCCTCATCGGATTCTTCTTCAATCTGCAATGTCGGCTTCGCCCTGCGTTCCCTCAAGGCCATCCTGGTGGAGGGTCTCTCACCGGGAGGAACAGAGCCCAGGGGTAGAGACTGTGATAGCAGAGATGCCCGAGCTTGTCGGGCTTTCGTAGCCTCTGCATTGAGGTCCTCGTATTTGCAGCTATCCGTCTGTCGCCCGGTCGGGATGAGGAGCTTGGCCAATTCATGTGTGGCCACCGTCCAAGGAACCTCGGGCGGAGGCGGTGTCGGAGCTCTAGAGATGGTGAGGCCGCTGGGTGACAAGCCGGACATACTACGCCGGACCTTTGGCACCACAGCCTTGGCGGACGAAGCCTGTGTTGGGGAGGAATAGGTAGGGGGTGTGCTGTTTTGGGGCTTTCTGGGCTCCTGCGGGACCGACAGCGGTGCGTTTTCGAGTTGCTCGAGTTCAGCAGCAGACCACCAAGAGGGATCGTACCGACGGGTTCCCCTCTCACTAGCGGAGGAATCCTTGCGCCCACGAGACCCCATTCTCTGCCCCATCTCATACCCCAGGCCGTTAAAGTCTTGGTCTCTCGGTGCAGGATCGTCCCCCGCGAGGCCGCACAAGTGGCTCAACACTCCCGAGCAGAGTGCGCGGTCGCTGTATCCGCCCTCAAGAACGCTGATGATCCGGCCTTCACAGCTCGTCCCCTCATCTGCAGCAATCCGCACCACGTCTCGTGTCAGCCTTGCATAGAACTCGGTGGGCACATTCACATTGTGCCGTTGCATCCCAGCACCCTCCCACTCGCTCGCGTCAAACCCGGCCGAGAGGAAGATGGCGGACCTCGAGTTGAGGCCCGCGGCATGGAGTCGTTCGGTCTGAGCCCGGAGGTAGCTGCGCGTCTTCTCAAGCAGCACCGAATATTTGGACTCGTACACGGCGAAAAAGTCTGCTTCGGACTTCCAGGGCTGCAGATGGACATTCCAAATATTCTGGCCGTGCGCGTTGTCGATGCAGATGCTGGCGTTCCTAACCTTTTCCTCATCGCCCATCTCGCAGGGGTACGAGTTAATGTCGTGCAGACTGAAGTAGCCGATCGATGTCTTCTTCCACCACGCTCCATTCTTGGGGAGCGACACACTTCTGGAGTTGTGCTGCCACGCGATAGACTGGGAGCCGTCACCGTGATGCAGGTCGAAATCGATGATAGCGGCATGGGTCAAGCCGTGGCTGAGAACCGCGTGCATAATACCGACATGAACATTGTTGACCCAGCAGAAACCCGACGGATACGAAGCAGAGCAGTGATGGCCAGGAGGTCGGATCGCCACAAAGGCACGCTTGGGTCCCTGCGGTCTGAACACGGCATCCACGGCGTCGCAAACACCGCCCAGTGAACCCTCCAAAGCGTCCAGAGACTCGGCGCAAAGGTAGAGATCGCCTTCGTGCAGCTTCTGTGGTGTCTCTGAGTTGGGACCTCGATCCATCTCTGGTCGTTGGAGCTCCTTTCCACTCGTGGCCAGCTTCGCCTCGGCAGAGTCGCACATCGCTTTCAGCTCCTCCATCCATTTGACCCCGTGGACATTGGTCACCGTCTGTGATGACAGGGAGAGCCGCCGAGTTGTCTTGTGAATGCGGAAGGGGACCGAGGGGAGAGCCGCCGGATTCAGCGATGGTCCAATCGGAAATGCGCCATCCTCATGTCTCTCGCCCAAACGAACATAAGCGGCCGAGACGCCCAACACACACGCCTTGATTCTCTCGGGTCTTTCGACGATGGTATTGAGCGACACACGAGAGGTCTTGGGTCGGGAGTATCGGTGGCCGTAGCAAGCGTCCTGAAGGATTACGACGGTTTCGGCGGGAGCCGGTGGGTCGCCGTTGTGATGGGCAGCAAGCTCGGCTTTGAAGTGGTCGTTTGCGACCGAGCTTGCCGTGGGGACCGGTCTGGGAGCCATTTCTTCCGGGGAGCTACTTCCGAGGGGCGATCGCGGGGAAAGAAGGTTAGCGGAGCTCGCGCGACGGGACGGCGCGACGCCGTTGGCCGAGTGCAGGGAGTTCAACGAAGCTTTCCTAAGCAGCGCGGGAGTTGTGGACCGAGATTGCGTGGTGCCGTTGGTAGATGCCCCGTTGAGCGGATTCCGCATAGAACTGCCCGGGCGGGGCGTGCTGGGAGATCTGGTGACCGCAGGTTTGTAGGGGCCAGCAGTGAGCGATCTTGGAGAGCGAGGCGACTTCGCAGGGGAGGCGGTTGATATGGTCAGTTGGTTCAAAGATTGGACTAGGTCGCCTGCAGCAACCCCATTGTCCTCGCGAGTGGGCTGGAGGAGTGCTGCCGAAACCTTCTTTGGCGGAGACGCCGATCTGCGCGAAGGGGTCGCCATTGTTGGCGACAGGTACCAGCAGCCACCGAGTGTTTTGTGACGAGGTTGCTGGGGAAGGTAGGGATACGCTCAGGAAAGAGAGCTGCCCTGGGCAGAAAGCCCCGAGAACAATTTTAACGCACGCAGCACAAGGGAATTCGAATGTGGTGGCTTCAAGAAGAAGTGCAACGTGCTTGACGGCATCGCCCGTGCAGAGTCTGGGGACAGGTCTCGATTTACGACGGTTGGCACTTTTTTTGCAGCCGCCCTCAAAGAGATGGCCAAGTGCGAAACAAGCAAAGCGCGTCACGCGTCAGGACGTCATAGCCATCCTTGCCAATGCCAGTCCACGTGACCTCAAAGTTATGCGTGCCATTGGATGGAAGCCAAGCAACCTCATCCTAAACAACACAAAGGGCCGCTCATTGCAACCTGGAATTTCCCTCGAGAACAGGCGGATATGGGGTACATCAAAGGACTTGCAACCTCTAAACCTTTGCTACGCCTTCAACGGTCCATCGAGGCTTTGCCCAAAGCCGAAGCATCCACCATTGGCGCCATTGAAGCACCACAAACCCGTGCATGCCAAGGCTGCCGCCAGCAGGGGTCTTGCAGCTTTCAATCAGCCCTAGGGGTGCCGCATCTTCGGGTCAGGTCTCGTCTGAAGAGAGGGAATGCCTGGATGCGGTCTCTTTGTTTGTATTGGTGCATCAAAGAGGCATAAATGACAACCCTGTGCAGTTGTCCTCAGGATCTCACAACCCGAGAGCTGCCACTTAACCTGCCTATTAGTTCAAGCCCTAACAAAAACACACTTCACCCTAAAACCTCGAGAGGCACTCCCCGGAAAGAAGTGGTCCCCTGAAATTCCAGGACATCACAACGATTCGGCTTTGAAGTATTATTTGTTTACTGTGGGAACCAGCCTGCCAACCCAGTCTTGGGTTCCAACGCTGTTGCAGAGACCCAAGGGACCGAACATCCTGAAAGGACCAAGCTGGCTCAGGTAGGTAGATATTACGCACCTTCGTTCTTTGTGGATTCGCCTCTGCTTTTCCGCCCTATCTCAAATGAAGCGCCCGCCGGCAAAAGTGGCGCTTTCAAATGCGTCATCACTCACCATGGCAAGATACGGGGTAGTCCCTTTGATATCTCCTGCAGCCCAAGCACGTGAAGGTCGAGACCATCATAAACCCTTTCAAGACCTCGACGTAACCCTCTCGGCTATAGGTGCCCATCCCTCCAAAATGAGACCTTTCAAACCAACTCAAGTTTCGGGTTTCGGACTGTTCCATGCGTCTGGTGTGTCGTATCTCGCAAACTGGACAACTGGAGACTGGCTGAGCGGAATACAGCAGCAATGATAGGCGCAAGAACGCCGACAACAGCCAGTTTGGCATCGGTGTCGTGGAAGCAACATAACTCGAAGGCTAACAAGGTAAGACTTTTGCACACATGAACCACCTTAATCTCCCAAGATGTGTTGTTGGTGACCTTTTGTCAAGCTGTTCCGCCAGACACGGGCCAAACAGGTCGCCAGCGCCAACTTGCCTTGCTCACTGGGGCGGTTGGCGACTATCTTGCTTTGGGCGAAGACACGGCCGAGAGCTACGACTCATTCTTGATTCTCTGGCACCTCGCATCAAAGCGGGCTTTGGTGCGACTCACTGTTTTGCCTGACGGTTGACTTAGGGGGCCTCACCTCCAAGACAATATTGCATTTAGACAGAGAGCTAGGCTGAACCCCACGTTGTGTATTCGTATTATCGCCAGAAACTCCAGGAATTCTTGCTCTTCAAGCCCACAAATTCGCCTTGGTATCCCCTCTTCAACTCCATCGCTCTCCTTGCTGAAAATGACTCATTGAAGCCGACATAGCTCCCCAGGCTGGGTGGCAAATCTTCAACTCTTGTGCCCCATGTGCTCTCATTCTTCCCAAGGGTCAGAATCAACTCCTTTCCCTCCACGAAAAAACTGTGGTCAATCCAGTTCTTGTTATACGCCACCCCGTCCAACGTTGCGTTCTGTATAAACAAGGCGGAATAGGTGGGATCAAAACCAACACTTCGTATTCTTGCTGTCTTCTTGGTGATTGGGTGTGTAACGTTGACCTCTTCAAAGAACGGAGGAATGATCAAGTAAACATCCTGGCCTGGGTTTGGGAAGAGCCCCATCATAGAAAACGCAACGAACGCGCCCATGGCGCCGCTGTCATCGTTACCCGGTAGGCCATCTGGAGTAGGGGAGAAAAATGAGGGAATGTAGACATGGGCTTGCTTGGCGGAGAGTGCTGGTCGACCGGCATAGTGGTACTGGAAAACTGTGAGAAAGGAAGGCTCGTTACCGATGTAAGTGATATTCTGGTCGTGCAGATAGCTCAAGCGCCGAACGAACGCAGCAGGACCTCCATATAGAGTGATGAGAGTGGCCTGGTCATGGGGAACAAAGAAACCATACTCCCAGATGGATGACTCGAACGTCTCGCGGCCCGAGTTCTGGAGTGAGCAGACAGAGTAGTTGTCAAGGAAAGAACAGTTGAGAGGATTCTGGTAGGCCCAGGTTTTGTTGAGGAAACGAGGCTCAAAAAAGCCAGTGAATCCCGTGTCGGTACCGTTCCACCACGTGGAGTTCTGATCGGCCTTGTAGAGATTTTGCCAGTTGCCGCTGGACTCGAGATACTTCTCTCTATCGATGGGTTTCCCGAGCTTGTGCGCCATCTGCGCAATGCAAAAGTCGTTATAGGAATACTCGAGTGTCCTGCTGATGCTTCGTGTCATGGTGCCGAAACCCTTGAAGTCAAAGTCTTGTACCGGGATGTAGCCAAGGGTTTTCCAGCTGTCGAGGCCTCCGCGTCCTTGACAGCACCAATCATATGGTTCAACCTCCGCATCTTTGACCACAGCGGCATAGCCCTCATCCCACTATACGTGTTAGTGTGAAGACCTGCAAAAAGGGAGCTGCCTCACATCAATACCATCTTTAATCCCTTTCAGATAGGCATCGGCAAGAACATTATCGGCATTCGAGCCTCCCTACAGACATTAAACCCCGACACAGAGATGCCAGTGTTGACGATGAACGAACCTGGGTATACCCCTTATTCAGGCTCATACGGCAATCGGGAAGCCATCCAACGTGGCGGTAGGTGTCGACGAGAGACCTGATCATCTCGGCCACGGCTGTGGGATCTGTGATAGTAAGAAATGGAAGCTGTGACCTGAAGAGATCCCAGATGCTGCGCGCTGGCTTAGCCACTCATCGATACACGATTGGGAATCCTCACCAATAGAACGAGTCAAAGTACGGCTCGTCGCTTTTCCAAAGCGGGTTGTCGCCGGTGTAGTTCTGGGGGTTGATCATGGTGCGATAGATCCCACTGTAAAAGTTTGTAACAAGGCTTTCTTCCACACCCTTCGTCAAAACACGAATCGGGCTCAACTTCTCCCTCCATGTCGCTGTTGCTGATTCATAGACTTTGGTAAAGTCGAAGTCGGGAATCTCTTTCTCTGCATATGAGCAAGCTTTCTCTACACTGACAAAGCTTGCCGCAACTCTTGCATAGATAGGATTGTCCGCCGACTTGAATCTCACAAAGGCGCCCCCTGGCAGTGGATATCCGTTGATGGACCTCGATATGGTGAGATTTTTGACCGAAGCGCTTGCCCGACTGTCAACAAAGATTCCGTTGTCGAGTATTTCGCTTCCTCTAAAGTCGGTACAAAAGTAGAGAACGTAATTCCCCTGAGCAAAACTTGGAAGGAAGCGAGCACTCCCGATGATACGTCCAGTTTTTGTGTCGACTGAGATAGTCCCATTATCCTGTCTCGAATCCGACAAGTCTGAAAGATCTTGCAAGATCAGGGGTTGTGCTGATTCTCCGTTCATGCCGACTGGGGGAAAGCTGAACTTGAACAGGGAAGTGTGCTGTGTGACGGTCATATCGACACGGATGCCAGAGTTTAGTGTGATGCCAAATACTCCCGGCTTTGAGGTGACGCTGCCGTTGCTGAAACCGCCAAATCGTGCGCGAGTTCTTTTGGGGAACGCACATCTGTTGACATCGCCGTCCGGACAGTTGATAAACGGGAATAGGGGGAAGTTGCCCAAGCTCGGGTTGCCCCCAGTTCCGCTGTCGTGCATAGTGCTGAACCCAGTAACGAACGCTCCATCCAGAGTGAACCCTCCCTGATTGCTGGTCGAATTGGTATCTGCGGTAGCCTTTGCCATGCCATAAGGAAGAGAAGCGCCAGGAAAAACATTTCCGCCGTTAGCAGCCCCAATTAAGGGGTCGACAAAGTCAAGGGGATCAAAGTCATCCTGCGAGAGCACACCGGAAGTCAGCGTAAGCAAGCAGAGTATCAAATAGAACGCCATATTTTAGCAAAGCACCGAAGCCGCGATGCTGCGAGGTTAGCAAGGGGCGCGAAGCGGTACCCCTCCGGCTTATAACGGCACCGTGAGAAGACGGGGATTCATCCAGGAACACGGGCGATATATTACAAGCCAAATAACCGGATCAATGAAGATAGTTAATTGCATAGTCGGAGCTGGCTCACAGGATATACACGCTTCGGTCTCCTGCTCGAAGCTTGTGTCGCGCCCCGGCCCGTGGCGTTGGACGGGAAGATCTCTGTATGTTGCCCGGAGTTGCTTGAGGATTGATTGCAGGTTCCACTGACGCATCCTGCCACGCTCTGTCAGATTCGTGGCTTGTTAAATGCTATGTCCGCCTGATCTCAATTGAGATGTATTGGCCTGAAATCGATTTGGGGTTGTTCCTGTTTGAAGCCTCGCAAACAAAACCTGAGGTGGCTGGATAAGTAACACGACTTGGTGATGAGTGTAACCGCTGAAACACAGGGCATGCCACTCGCTCAGGTACCCATTTTAGCGTTGTCCACCGAGCGAAGTCCCCCCGCAGCCCCGCCCCAAGTCACCTCACGCCGGGACGTGCCTTCCCATTTGCACCAAGGAACTGACCGCTCCCCAATGCCAAATGCTCACAATAATCTTCAATTCCCACGCCAACCCGGTATCTTCTATTTTATGAGGCCAGTAGAAGAAAGAGATTATGGGGGATAGAAAAACCTGCCTTTGGCTCCCGCGTTCTCGTTTGCCTTGGAGATATCCCGCTGGCCGATTGGTCCCCACTAACCTCGGAAACTTCCTGGATGCAAGCTCCCGTCTGTGTCCAGATGACACCCTCGACAAGCTCTTGCTCTACCACTGTGAAATTACAGTATTTATCTATTTCATCTCTCATTGAACTTATCGATACATCATAGCTTCGGAGCACTGCTAGCTACATCCGCACACAAACCTTGAGAGAGGCGCTTCATCCGGAGCTCACGACATCCTCGGCGGACGCGTGCCAGATCCTATCGGCGACCACCATTATAAGGTTCTCGCCGTTTGGGACGATACAACCAGCGGCCTGCCATCCCAAGCTGGGCCTCCAGGGTCCATGACATGGCCTGGGCCGTCAAACAGAGACTCCTATCGGCGGCGCGGCCGTTTTGTTGCGTCATTCTCCGCTCTGATATTTGGTTTTAGGCGCGGCTCTTCAATCCACTTCTTTTGTGCAACAAGATGGGCGGCCGGGAATGAGCTTCGAGTCATTCCTGTTTGGTGAGCCGTCGTGCCAAAGTCAATGGGAATGACCCTTGTGGCATCCTTTTCTTTCGTCGTTTGTCGATTTCCTCTTGGTTGGAATTGTCCTGGTTTCTCAACAAGATTTGCTGGTTGGCTGTTTTTAAACATTGTCTTAATTTTCTTTTTTCTAATTCGCTCTTTTTCTCACACATGATGCTCTCCGTTCGAAGAGACACCTTGGACTCCCTGTCGACAGTGGCAGAGAGCCGACGCGGCAGCGAGCATTCGAGCACCGTCCTCGTTCTACCATACAGATTCAGCCCTGCGTATGGTGACATGAGCTCCACGACAGTATTGTCACCGCCGCCACCATCACGAACACCCAAATTCCGCAAAGACAGCTCGCATGTACGTCTCCGAAGTGACTCGGGGTTGGCGCTGCATACGAATCACGCCGCCTTGCGTCAGTACACAGAGTACAGCTCAAAGGGGTTTGTTCGACCGTCTGGTCACCGGGTGAGACCCCTCAGTTACGATGGGACCCGCAACGGTGAATCTCTGTCACTGGGGAGGCAGATGAGCGCCGAGTTCCACGGACCACCCCGCCAGAATAGACCTCTCCCGGATTTTTTCGACCCTGAGATGATCAGGATGGTGTTCTCCAGCCGGACGACAGGACAGAGAATGTGTGTGTTCGCGAAGAGCAGACACTGTGCTGCAGACATGGAGTTCCTCTTGAAGGTTTGACTTATTCCGCCTGCGTCGGGTTTGCGGGCACCTAACACTAGCAGGTGGACGAATACTCTCGCGCTTTCGGCAACATGACATCTCTGATCAGTCAAATATCGACAAACTTCACTGGGGTTACCGCGACATCACCGCTAGGTCTCCCGATCGAGCTCTCAAACTCCATCAAGGTCACCACCAAGCACTGCGCGAGGTCATATCTTCCACCACTGGAAAGGCTGTATCGAGACGCAAAGGTCACCATTGAGGACAAATTGTCTCGGGACCTGTACCCCGATTTTGTCAAATTCCAACTTACTCAGTGTATGAAGAGTTCCATGTCAGTCGGTCGCTCGCTCACTGGCGGGTTCAAGTCCGCCTATCCAGGGCTTGGCGATGCATTCTGTATCACAGACCCACTGAGATCGGACAATCCTATTGTGTACGCATCGGACGGACTATTGAGGATGACGGGTTACCGAAGGCGGGAAATCATGTACAAAAACTGCAGGTTTCTGCAGGGGATATATACGGATACCGAGACTACTCACCGGATCCGAGAAGCTGCCGCCCTGGGACGAGAGACTGTGGAGTTGATCATCAACCACCACAAAGACGGCACGCCATTCTGGAACCTCTTGTTTATCTGCCCACTCTTCGAGCGGGGTAACCTGAGATACCACCTAGGGGCGCAGATTAACGTGTCGGAGAGCATGGGGACCGACTACAAGGACATACTTCGGATCCTTAACTTTTCGCTCCCAGGGGAAGAGTTTCCTCCTCCTAGTCCCTTGGTTTTGAGCACCCATGAGCGTCCCGTCTGGAGAGCTCCAGCCACAGCCAATCAGGAGCGCGTCCAACTTGAAATTCCTCCTGGGCTCCGAAGCCCCAGCCAGAGATCTCATCGCCACCGTTTCTTCCGCCGCTTTTCCCGGAAGACAGCAACGGGAAGACCCCAATCGCCTCGGCCCGTCACACCCCCTCCCACGGCGCCAGTGACGGATGACGCGCCGTCCGCCAAAAGGCGAGCGTTCGCAACGCGAAACCCCCAACTGGAAAGGGTTCCAGATAGCTATAGCACACCGTACTCACGTTTCTTTGTCATGCGGTATATTCCGTCGTCCTCGCAATCGCATTACTCCCAGGGCAGAAGCTATCTTGCTCGTATGTCGGTCGCATTTTGTTCCAGCTATGCTCTGGAGACTCTCGGGCTTAAGGCAAACGGCCTCAGCACAATCCTTGGCCACGAGGTCTTCTCCGTACTCGCCGAATTTACTGGCTCGCCGAGCATCACCCGCGGACTCAAAACGACTGTGCTCGAGAAGATGGCAGCGGGGGAGTCCATCAGCGTGGACCTGATGGCGAGTGTGGAGCCTGCATCGGCGAAAAACCAAGTTACCAAACATTCGAGGAGTGGAAGTATGGCCAAGGCTGCGGCTTTGACGGGTGGGACCGGTGCTGCGGGAGGACACTCATTGTCGGCAGAGGGGGAAGTGAGGCCGAGGCTGAGCGAGACGCTCGATAGGGGGGCGGAGATTCTGAGCAATATTTTCTCGGGACCAAAGATGAAGAAGATGGTCAGCCATTGGGCACCGCTCAAAGATGGAGATGGGGAGGTTGCGTGGGTGGTTTTGATCTTGACGCCTGCAACGGCGGTGTAGCTGGGAATGAGAAGTGGAGGACTTAATGAGGTATGAGGGATAGGTTTGACGATGGTACGTATGATATGATATGACATAGCTTAATGTAGTGGCTTTGTGGCGTTTTGATGATTGTGATGTGGACGTGGAAAAGGGGCGGTTGCTATGGAGAACACTGCCGCTCTGGATGACACCACGGAAAAGGGACTCGATTCGCTTAGAAGAACAAACATCTAGTCTATATTTCAGATAACTGAGCCCATACACTCCTTGAGAACGGGAAGAAAATGACTTCGAGGGAACCGATGACCTCCACCGAGAAAAATGGGGCCACATACCGAATCCGGTCGCGAGACAGGGGTTGTGACCAATGACTCGTTTCCTCTCGCTTTCTCGGCGAAGTGGGAGGTGATGCTAGCATCAATCTAGTGTCCCTCGCATCTTGGGGAATAGCTTTTCATGCAAAGACCTCACAGAATTGAGGCTTGCCATCGTCTCAGACTACTACAACCGATCGGAGTGTCGAGAATTCATGGCGAAAAAAGTACATCCGTTTACCTGGTATTCCTTCAGAGTCTCCTCATCCTCAATACACCTTGTTGAAGATTCACTTTCTACACCACAGGACCCCGGCTGGACGGCAACTTAAACACGAATCCACTCGAGCTGTCAATACTTTGCTACATTCCGACGCAGACCATGTCTGGCGGCAACTGGCGCACTTGGTCCTTCTAAGGTTTGGATGTGAGAGTGCTGTGGGAAGTGTCGCAATGTTTCTCAATCGCCAGCCAAAGCTTCAGTCGGGTTCTCTCATTGATATCAATATTTCTCCACATATGAAGGACTTTCTTGGCGGTGAGGTCAAATACTCGGTCAAACTTACCTTCGTGTTACTGTGAGCGTACACCACGCAAAGGATGCGATGGTAAACAGTGGAAAAGGCAGTTGGGGAAAAGCGATGGCATCGCCAAAGGCATGAAAGGCTGGACATGGAACAAACAGGGTAGGAAGCATAGTTTTTGTCACCCACTTACCACCACCAGATTGACTTGAGGGATGGACTGCGGAGAATTGAAAACCCAAAGGCGGCAGCGATCGGCACACCAAGACACCACATGTGGTGACGTGCGTCGTGCAGTTTTCTCAAAACCAGGATTGTGTCCAGAGGAATCGAATAACCTGAGATGCAAAGCAGAACTGCGACGTCTGCAAGCCATGATTGACGTGACACTTATCCAATATGCATCATGCTGATAGCCAAATGCTCAAGTTCGAGGCTGTTTAGGTAGAGGACCTTGCCAATCAATCGGCAACTTGCAGCTTTGATGGTTGCTGGTTGACCTCGGCCCTCAGTCAGCGGCCGACAGGAAAGCCACGACGACTTGCGACATTTTGGGTCCCGATTGCCCCGCACGAAAACCGAGCCAAAAAGGCAGCCTATCACAGACCGCTGATTTTGCAGCCGTAACCCTGTCGAGACCCGCCTGTCCGGCAAGGCGCCAAGCCCCACGCGGGGAGGGCTAGGTGACGGATCGGGATTGGCCGGGTTCGCCTCCACATGCTTGGTTGCGCTGCGGGCCTCAGTTCGACGTCAGGACAATCCCCTTCACCTTCTTCTTGCCCACCACCACGCCCGAATTTCGCGCAGACCGCCCGTCATTCTTGTCACACCAACGCCTGTTCACCTATTTCCGTCGTCCGGATCCCTATCTGCCGCTGGCGCGCCATCCCGACCGCGCGAGTCACGCAATCGCAGCCCACACGAGGGCAAACCGGCCCTTGAAAGAAGGAAACCTAGATTCGCCACGTTTGTCACCATCCCGCGGGCTCTCTCGTCTCCTTGTCCGGCACGAAACCATACACCAGAAAATTTGCGGCCGGGCCGCCCGAAACGATCGGCTGTCTTTTTCTCGCATCTCACTGAAAACCGGCTTGGTTCGAGCGAGACAGACAATTCCCCCCCCGTCACAGGCATTTAGCGGTGTGCAACCCGCATGACGCCCAGCATGTCGACCCAGCGCCCCTTCTTCCTCTCCACATTCTTCGCCGCCTTCCGACAGCAGGCACCCTCGTCGCTCTCGGCCTCTGCTGCTGCGCAGCAACCAAACAAGCACACATCGCAGGCCGCGGGGCCGTCGTCCTACAACTCACCAGTCGCGGCGCCGCGCACCATATCGTCAGGCACCACGACACAAACCGCCGCATCGCCCGCACCATCAAGATCAGGCGTTCTCGGCCAGTTGCCGATCCACTCACCGCGATCACATCACCACGGCGGCATACCGATCCCCCAGCCAGGTAACAGGCGACGTGGGAGCGACAGCAGCAGCGAGGGGTTCCGGGAAGCGCTAGGGGCAGATAAACTATACATCGGAGGGCGAACGGCGACGGGGGAGGAAAAGTTCTTTAGGCTGGGAGTCGTGCGGAGGGTAAGGAGCGGTGACATGCTAAGCTTGGATCGACTGAGTTTATGAGAGAGCATGGTAGAGTTGGAGCGTCAAATAACGGCTTAGATGGAAGACATCAAGATTATATGAATGTGATGACAAGGCTGGGGCGTTGGGAACGGCGTTAAGAGTATATGAACATGTATCATGGGCAGCAAAGGGCAAAGGATATGTACAAGCGGACGGGACCAGTACATCAGCCCGGCCGGCGATAAGTATACAAACGCAGGAGGATCATGTTTGGTGCCGGCTGTAGATTATCACGAAACAAGACGTGTCAACAGGCATAAAATGCGCGTCATCCGTTCTGATACCAAGTACTTATTCTGATGCACATGTGCTTCCGTTCCGGGTATCTTTCGTCCAAGCCCGAACGCCTTGCAAAAGAGCAAATCGAAAAGAACCAAGCCACCCACTCCCACCAGGCTCCCTATGTTCACATCCATTTCTTTTCCTCCTCACCCGGAAACGGAATAGTCTCCCTCATCCTAGCCTGAATCTCCCATGACGAAACCTCTGAAACGAGACTACTGACCGACGACAAGAACTCGGTCGTGCCGTCAACACCCCAGCACTGCGAACACGTGCCCTTCCACCGGTTCAACTCATCCTTGTACGAAGCTTGACCCTCCCCATCAACGAAAACCGGGGTTCCTAGCATGGCGATCTCCCAAAGACTCTGGTTGATCCTCCCCCTTCTTCCCTTGAGATCCAACTGCCCGTCCCTCTTGACAATGAACAGCTGCGTCAGGATCATGTACTGACGCAACGATTCCCGATGGGACACATTGCACTGCTCGTTGCTGCACGGCCACTCGTACGTATTCTGTGTCAGCTGCTCATACCAACGCGCCACGCTGCGTATCAGACGCGGGAGAACGGACGCGCGGGCATCGACGATAGCGTCGATGGTTTCCTGACCGCAAGTGGTCGCGTCGAGAAAGTACCGTGACAGCGGATGCCTGAGAGTCTTATTGCCGTGCGAGTTGACAGATGGCTGGCAGAGATAACCGATGCGACCTCTAATCGCTTTGTAGTACTCCGGCCAGCTGAAGACGATGCAGGTGTGAAGGGCCATTTCCCAAGCGCCCTTGGGCATGTCGAGGGCGATCTTTTCGTTGGAGAGCATGTCTTTGACGAGGGACTGTAGGCAGGATTGGAAGTGGGCGTCGAGGAGCGGGGAGGGGGTTAGGATCGGCTGGTAGTGGGCGAGGAGGAAGAGCTCGCGGAGTTCGAGGGTTCCAATGACAACTTCATCTTCGTTGTTGTCCTCGGCGTTGTGTTTCTCACTGGATTTCTGCTTACTCTTGTTGCTGAGCTGGTCGATGATGCGGAGGAGCTTGTGAGTTGTTCTAACTACGCTCTTGAGGAGGCCCATGGGGGGGTTCTCGGCGAGCGAACAGGTTTCGACTGCCACATCAAGGACATAGAAGGTGCCGCCGGGCTTTTGCTTGCTCCAAAACTCGGGCAAATGTGGAAGGATGGACTCGTTGACCACGAACTGGAACATGAAATTTCTGCGGATCAGGACCATGAGCCGGATGGTTCCGTCCTCGCTGACTTTGATTGTATTGCGAGACGTGATGTTCTCGTCGGGGGCCCGGACAGCGGTGGTTTGAGGGAGTGAGGCTTCGGGTCGCTTGGGCTCTTGATCTTCGACTCCGCCCACTGTTTCCAGGGACCTTGGCTCTGGCTGGTCTTGACCGTCTTCGGCGTCCGCCATAACCGAGTCTTCGCGATGGGGGGAGGCTTGATCCTCGTTCGAGTCCATGTTTACCTGGTTGGGTTAAGGTACCTAGTATTCCTAAATGCAGCGATCTCGGAACCCGGTGGAAGGAATGCTACTGCTCAGGTACTTGGGTAGGAATGCACTGCGAGAGATACTCGAGAAATGTTGATCAGTGAAAGATGGGAAGATAAGTACCTGTGTGTTGCCAGAAACTAGGAGATTTTGGTTGGTGGATGGCTTTCCCGGGGCAATCGATAAAATCGGACGAAATCAAGAGAGAGGGAATTTTATCAGAACAAGATGTCACTAGGTAGATATCAAGAACTTGGGTATTAGGAATAGCAATAATTTTGTGTCTCAATCGAGCAACAGTTGAGATGAATGGAAATATTTTCTGAATCCCAAAATTGGAAGACATGTTGGGCACGCAGGAGGTACGCCTGGGAATCACAGATCACAATGAGCGCAGTCGCTTCCTTTAGGGCAATGGTGACCATTGAGAAGGAACTCCTAATGTCGGTTGGCAAATAAGGTAGGTAAGGTGCTCTTGCCCCGTACTCGAGCGACGGATGTGTCTTGAACCTCCCGAAGCCTTGAAGGATACCTTGATGTATTGGTGTTGTTTGAAGACGCGGTGGCTGTCTCAGGGACTCCAATACGGATGACCCAAACATATTTTTACGTGTGTGTTGATGGTGACCCAAACCAGCCCAGCGGAAATGCAGTCCAACAAAGTCGACCACTCAAGCATTAGCCCAACTCGTCGAGGGCCCCTCGAGTGTTGACTGTGACGGGGTCAGCCGGGAGTTCGACAACTGAGGACCAAATCTCCCATGCGCTCTTTCTCATCATGGAACTCGATATAAAATTGTTTTGAACTCTCTTTTCGGGGGCACATGCTCAGCCACATTGAGAATCTTGCCTACCAAAGGCATCACAGGAAATTTGTTTTGTGAGTCACGGAGGCACTGGGACGGGAGTCCAGTCAGAGACCCACTTCACGCACGGAGCACCCGAGCCATGACTCCCGCGTCCCGTCCTCATCGGCGCCGTTGGACCGTGCACCACCGCAAACAGTGGAGTGTTTGCGGTGGTGCACGGCCCCACCGCTCGGGACGAGA
>JAPZLL010000038.1:240207-353091 GCA_036250225.1 Cercophora sp. LCS_1
CACCCCCTTTCTGTGGGTGTTGGGGGCGGGCCCCCACGGCCCCACCTCTCTGGACTATAAAATAAACCGCACCCCATCCTCTTTTCCTTCTTTTCTTCTTTTTTTCCCTTAGCTCTCTTTGCCTCTTTGGCTTAGATCAAGTGTAGTATCTGTTCTTTTCAGTTTAATCTCTGAAACTACTCTGACTAAGGAGTAGACCAAGATGATTCCAATTTTTGCACCTCCGGCTTCTCAACCCTCTGGGCTCATCCTATGGTTGGATGGCCACTGTGTCTCTGGTATTTCACTGTCTCCAGGCGACGCGAACCTTGCCTTTGCATTGCAATCTCGGGCTGCGGCTTGGGATGTGAAGAAATGGCTACCTGTTGCTTTGTGTATAGTGCTCGGGAAAATGGTGTGTTTCTGCTTGGGCTGAGGGCTGAGGCTGCCTGAGCGGAACTTTTGTGTCGGAAGGAGCGCGCGCTGTTGATGAGCTATCAGTCTTATCGGGCGACTTGTCCTGTAATGGCTCGCCATTGGCTTCCAGCACGTGACCCCCATCGTGGCTTTTTGGCGACCCGAGCGATGCCCCCGTTACGTTGGTTTCCCAAGAAAGACAACTCCGAATGGAACGTTGGGTTCATTGGGCCGTTTAAGAGCTCGCCTCTCTGTCCAACCGCGCACTTTGATAGCCTTGCGTCTGGCTGGACTTTGAGGGCTGCTCGGCGGCCCCTGAACTCAGCCGCAATACCCCTCGGCCGGTGTTTCAAGCTCAACTAACAAAGAACTTCAAGTCCTGAAGGTACATAAAACCGGAAACCTCCTCTTTTGAAGGTTGTATTCCTTCTTACTTCTTGCTAGCCGCATTTATCAGCTTGCTTCATCTTGTCAGGCACCGAAACATGGGTATTACCCTTGACCTTCATCATCGGCGCGACGATGACTTTGACTTCGATGAGTTCTCCACTTATTTCAGGGGCAGTTCTGACAGCCAAGGGGAGAGCTCTCAGTCCATAAAGCGTCGGTGTACTGGGCTTAGCGATGGGTCTACTTGCACAATCACACCTTCCACGTCCGAAACCAATACTGATTCCTACGAGCCCTACAACGACTGGTATGGGAGACAGCTAACGACACTGGAGACGAGGGGACAAGGCGGCGAAGCGATAACAATCCACAATGGAATCAAGTCGAGGGAAGTGCCAGTCACCGATCTTCTGTCGTACTTCTGGACCGATCTCCCTGACGATGAGTGCATTACTTGCACTGGAGCTTTCTCCGTCGCCAATCCGCCAGTCAGGACCATCTCTTCATCATTACAGCCAAGTCAGGACACTGGTATAGCGATCCAAGTCCACACCCGGCACTTTGCATGCTTGAAGCAGGATGCGCCTGCTCTAGTAACCGTGTCCCATGTTTGGGAACCGGCTGTCGCTGAGGCAAATATGCGTGGTTCAGGATCGAAGCATGGGGCGGCAGCGCAATGTCTCTATCGTGTTATCAACAAGGTCCTCCCGGCCGCCACGGAGAAGTTTCAGTCATCGTGTGGAAGAATCGAACTGTGGCATGACTACCTCAGCGTCCCTCAATGGCGGACAGAACAGCAGCAGAGCCTCTTGTTGCTCCTACCTGAGATATACGCCACCGCAACCCTCTGTCTTATCCAGCTGGACGACGTCCCAACCGATACAATCATAAACCTAGCCGCTGGTGGGGATGTGCAGACCCAATACAAAAACTTGGCCAGTTTCTTCCGGGCAAAGTGGTTCAAAAGGATGTGGGTCTCTCTGGAGTATGCCCATTGCCGACGTGCGTTTGCGTACACTATGGACGACGAGATTATTGGTTATTTTGATGACACTGTGCAAGAAGATCCTTTCTCCTACTTCCTCGAGGGATCCTTCCAGCAGATGCGGCGCCTCATTGAAGAGACGACCAACCAAACGTTCCGCAACCTGTTCAAGCAAGTCCCAGTACCAATCCTGGGACCATTTATGGACATGCGCCAGATGGTCCGGCAACGTCGACAAAATCTCACGTTCGGGGAGGCTCTAGCTTTTGTCGCAGGACGCGACTGCCAGTGTTACCGAGATCGATTTGTCGCCATGTCTTCTTTCTTGAATGGGGGAACGTACAGCGAAGAGGCTGAACAGATCCCATTGACTGCAGAGGAGGCCTGCATTTGGCTAGCGAGGAAGTGTTTGGCGCGTGGAGACTATACGCCGCTCCTGCTTTTAAGAACCGATGAGCGCCCGATACCCGGGGCTGTCTGGGTGGTTGGGCACGAGTCGATGGCGTGGCACATGTGGGATCTTGGGGCCGTTACATCACCGCCGAAGGTTGTTGAGATCGGCCTGGGCGGTGGTCAGATAACGCTTGACCTTCAGCTTGTCGGTCATATCGAGACATTTTACCAAGATCGTGGAGGTTTCAGAAAAGGCGATGCCTGGGCCAACCTGGATTGCATCATTTCGATCATCTTGATTCACCAAGACGGTGTTGATGCGTCGGCGTTTGTCTCGACCCTGGAGAGGATATTCCCGATCCCGGAACCCGTAAGGACGTCGACCACGCCGATAACCTGGGCCGAATACCAGGAAATTCTCCCAGGGTTTGAGCAGCAGCTGGAAAGCCTCATCAGGGCCTATCTTCGGGCGCCTTGCCAGTCGACCACTAGATCTGCCCTCTGTCGGAACATTGCCGGCCTCCTTCGGTTTTCAGAGCGTCTAGGCGGGGCCTTGAACTCCTTCTCACGTCTCACGTATGGGAGAAACTCGCTGGGCACGACTAACAGCTACACCGAAGGTGTTGGTGCAATTCGTTGCCACGGCTGCGCGGGATTGCATCTCTACCGATTCATCTTTCTGAAAGTAGCACAGCAACGTTGGGCTAGTGTTAGGGTTTACCGAATTCCCGGGCTGGGCTTTACCTCATCATACCGCGGGGGAGTAGGGTTATTGGTCCTTGACGGTGTGATTGTGGGAAGGATGGTTTATGGAACCGAAGTCTGCGCTTGTGCAATTTCGGAGAAGGTCATCCTGAGGGGTGAGGCTCCGGTGGCGGTGGCCTCGTTCAAAGGTTCGAACCCCAGGTTCGGCCGAAATGTGATAGCTTTTGGGGGGGGGGAGGGGTAAGGTAGACTGAGTGAATCGGACTCGGGGTTCCCAAATGTTGGCTGCGGCTGTTGAGCCGTTTGGGGGGGATTTGGGAGGTTGGTGAGATTAGTAATCTATGTGCTTCGGCGAGGATTTCGTTTACCAGCTTGATTCATCAAAGAATGTAAGGTGCTTTGGAATGTTGATGCGTCTGTTGTGCCCCTTGGTTGCACGGAGGCTGGTTTAGTGTTGGCGTAAGGATTGGTGGGCGTGTCTTTTCGTTCGGGCGCAAGTCGGCGCTCTATCGATAAGGTGCCGCTGTAGCCAACGCGTCCCGACGCGACGCGGGGCACCTTCCAGGCCATACACTTTAAGCTGTTCGGGGACAAGGCACCCGTGCTTAACTCCGCAGTTGCATCACCACCGCCAGGAAATCCCAGCGCCCTGACGTCCCTCTCAAACCCGCGAATGTAATTGCCTCCAGATTCCTCGCCGAAGCAATGGCATACATTGCGCCGATCCATCGGCCGACAAGCGTGCGCCATGCGCTGAAGAGCCATCTTCTCTCAGGCGATGAGGAGAGCCTGGTATTGGCGTAAGACTTCCCCTCTTGTTCTGGCTAGTGCTCGCCGAAGCTGATAGCTCTCTAGAAAGACGAACCGGATTGAGATATACCGCCTATACAATGGTAATCTCTCCCTGGTGCACTCTACCGCCATCAATGGGTCCATTTCGGTCGTCCAAAAGCTTCGACCGATCAACTCCCCTACCGATATCCTCTTTGTTGGGACAGAGCGCTTCGAATTCTTCACACTGAGATGGGATCCCGAAACATCCCGTCTCGAGACACTAGAAACGTTCAAAGACCTGGGCGAACATCACATGCGCGACTCCCAGAGCCACGACAAATGTATCGTCGATCCAAGTGGCCGGTACATGGCGGTGCATCTGTGGGAGGGCGTCTTGTCGATCTTCAGGTTGGGAACGAGGAAGAATGTGGCCTTGACGCTCGACTTGATGGACCAAGTTCGGCTCTCAGAGCTGTTCATAAAATCCAGCACATTCATTCACACCGAAACAGGCCACCCCAAAGTCGCTTTTCTGTACCAGAGCCGCGGGGATGCCCACGACTCAAAGCTGGTAACGTACCGACTCACCCAGGACGATCGGGGCTCACAGCCCTCTCGGTTTGATCCGCAAAAAGACAGAGACATCGATTGCGACATACCAGACGCCGGCGCCGGCATCTTGATTCCGGTTCGCAAGGTCGAAGAGGAGGTCAAGAGGCACAACTTCCGGAATGTCGAAACCGCGAAGGCGCACCTCGGCGGCCTCATCGTGGTGGGCGAAACGAGGTTGGCCTACATTGACGAGGTCACCAAGATTCAAGTTGAGTCCGCTCTTGCCGAGGCCTCGATCTTTGTCGCGTGGGCCGAATACGATGAGAAGCACTATTTCCTCGCCGATGACTACGGCAACCTGAACTTCTTGACCATTCTCACACAAGATGAGGGTGTGGTTGTGACAGGCATGGAAGTCAACAAGATCGGGGAGACTTCTAGGGCCAGTAGCCTCGTCTACTTGGGAAATAACCTCCTGTTCGTTGCTTCGCACTATGGAGACTCGCAATTGTTCAAGGTCAACTTCAATTCCAACCCAATTATCCAAGAGATCCAATCCATGAGAAATATTGGGCCCATCCTGGACTTCGCGGTCATGGACATGGGCAATCGGGAGAACGACAGCCAGCTGGGGAACGAGTATTCGTCAGGGCAAGCTCGTCTTGTCACTGGAAGTGGCGTTTTCAAGGACGGGTCGCTCAGGAGCGTTCGCAGCGGAGTTGGTTTGGAAGACATTGGTATCTTGGCCGATCTCAACTATACGCGTGCGCTTTTCTCTCTCAAGTCGTATAGCGCCCCAAAAGTTGATACCCTGGTTGTGTCTTTCCTGACTGAAACTCGCGTGTTCACTTTTGGTTCCGGAGGTGATGTTGAAGAAGTCGAATCGTTTCACGGCATGGCTCTGGATCAGCAAATGTTACTCGTTGGCAATTTGCCTAACGAACAGATTATTCAAGTGACAGCGGCGGCCGCCATGCTCCTCGACCTTGAGAGCGGTGTTACAATAGCGACGTGGACCCCTCCAAGCGGCAAGTCCATCACCAATGCGTCAGCAAACGACTCTTGGCTGTTTCTATCGGTGGAGGGAACTAGTCTTGTCTCCTTCAGCCTTCAAGGGGGGCTTAATGTCGTTGCTGACAAGGACATCGGCGGTAAAGACCAAGTGGCGTGTATCCATGTCCCTCCACAGTTACCCGGTGTCGCGGTGGTCGGATTTTGGACTTCTGGAACAGTCTCCATTCTCGACCTGGCCACTCTTCAACCTGTACATGGAGAATCACTGCGAAGGACACAGAGCGACGCGTCTATTCCAAGGGACCTCGCTCTTGTTCAAGTTCTCCCGTCCGATGTATCCGGACCTACGCTTTTTATCGCCATGGAAGATGGCAACGTTGTGACATTCAACATCTCCAAGACCTATGAATTCTCTGCTAGGAAAAGTGTTGTTCTAGGCACGAGGGAGGCCCGGTTCCATCTTTTGCCTCAGGAAGACGGGCTTTACAACATCTTTGCCACCACGGAGCACCCCAGCTTGATTTACAGTTCTGAGGGACGGATTATCTACTCGGCGGTGACGGCCGAGGATGCTACCTGTGTCTGTCCTTTTGATACAGATGCTTTCCCTGAGGCCATCGTCGTGGCAACCGACAATCAGATCAAGATCTCGCAGATCGACACAGAGCGGCGAGCACATGTGCGAGCCCTTCCAATGCGCGAGACGATCAGACGAATCGCATACTCTCCCAGCGAAAAGGTGTTTGGTCTGGGGTGCATCAAAAGGAATCTAGTCGACGGGGAGGAAATTGTACAAAGTTCCTTCAAGCTGGTCGACGAAATTATCTTTGACTGGGTGGGCAAGGCAATCCCACTCGGAACCCCGTCATACACAGAACTGGTGGAAGCCGTCATCCGCGCAGAGCTGCCTGATTCCTACGGGAACCCAGCGGAGAGGTTCATTGTTGGCACAAGCTTTACTCCTGATCCAGACGTTGCGGCGCCCAGCGATGTCCGTGGGCGCATCGTTGTCATCGGTATTGACGGCGAGAGGAACCCGTATGTGATTCTCAAGCACGAACTTAAGGGGGCCTGTCGGTGTCTTGCCGTCATGGACGGAAAAATTATAGCGGCTCTTACCAAGACTGTTGTTGCCGTCAAGTACGAAGAGACGTCGTCAACGACAGGTCGGCTCACCAAGCTCGCATCCTACCGACCGTCTACCTACCCGGTCGATATCGCTCTTCACGGGGACATTATCGCCGTCGCAGATCTCACTAAGTCAGTTTCTTTGGTCCAGTTTATTCCAGGTGTGGACGGTGCAGAGTCCAAGTTGGTTGAAGTCGCTCGACACTATCAGTCAGCTTGGGGAACGGCCGTGTGCCATGTGCAGGACGAGTCGTGGCTTGAATCCGATGCCGAGGGCAACCTGATAGTACTGCGAAGAAACCCCCAAGGCGTCACATCGGAAGATAAGAGACGGTTGGAAGTGACTAGTGAGATCGGTCTGGGCGAGATGGTGAATAAGATTCGAGCCATCTCGGTCGAGACAAGCCCGGGTGCTATGGTAATACCAAAGGCGTTTTTGGGCACGGTATGTCAAGACAGAAACTGAGTTCACCTGTTGTAGAGATGCTGACATTTACTAGGTCGAGGGCGGTATTTATATGTTTGGCCTCATTGCGCCGCATGCCCAGGACTTGCTGTTGCGCTTCCAGACCAACCTATCCAACGCCATCAAAACAGCGGGTGAGGTTCAGTTCAAGCACTACAGAGCGTTCAGAAATGCAGAGCGCGAAGGGGATGGGCCTTTCCGGTTCCTTGATGGAGAGCTCTTGGAGAGGTTCTTGGACCAGGATGAAGAGACACAGGAACTGGTTTGCGAGGGACTGGGGCCGAGTGTAGAAGACATGCGCAACATTGTCGAGGAACTCAGGCGGATACATTAGGCTACGGAAGGGAGATCACAGGCGTATAATGATGGAAGGTTTGGACTCACCGTTAGATACCTCTGATAGTACGAGACCATAGAGTCATGAATGACCGAGTTGTCAATGTCAATGAGCTGAGCTTCTGGAAAGCTTGGCACTTGGGTTGATGAGATCACTGCCAAGAGATATTGCCAGCTGTCGCCGGCCGTCTACCCGCTGCCACAGTACCCGGAAAGAATCGGGAGGCGCCCGAGCCAATCACAACCTCCCTAATGCTGACTTTCTGCCTGAGGCACTCCTTTAGCCACGCCGGCGAAAGTGGAAACAAGCTCGGCCCAGTCAGAAAAACCTCAGCTCATGATTTCGGATTGAGAGCTCCCAATTCAACTCGTCCCCAATTGAAACTCGCAACTCCTTCACCCCCGGACAGCCTCGCCCGCTTGCCCGTTCGAAATGGCGTCCCTCACTACCGCATCGCGCGTCCTTGCGCGGTCCCCGGCCCTCCGTCTCGTGACACCGGTCCGCGCCCTGAGCACTTCGTCTGCCGTCCAGGGCGGTGCCGCATCTTCTTCGTACGAGAGCCCCTTCAAGGGTGACAGCGCCGCCAACAGCAAGATCCCCGACTTCTCCAAGTATATGTCCCCCCGCTCCGGGACGACGAACCAGCTGTTTGGGTATTTCATGGTTGGCACGCTCGGCGCCATCTCCGCGGCCGGCGCCAAGTCTACGATCCAGGGTGAGTGATACTGGGACAAATGGGGGCCAATTGGGCTATGGCGGAGGCATTGGCGTATCTGGGAAGGAATCGCACATGGTGGATCGAATTTGGGGGACGGTGTTGGATACGGTTGCGGGAGACGCGGGAGGCACGGGACGGGCGCTGACGATGCGATCATTCCAGAGTTCTTGAAGAATATGTCGGCCTCCGCCGACGTTTTGGCCATGGCCAAGGTCGAGGTTGACCTCAACGCCATTCCTGAGGGCAAGAACGTGAGTGTCCCCTCACTGCCAAGCGGTCCCCGGGGATAGATTACTGATGCGAGGGATATGCAGGTTATCATCAAGTGGAGAGGAAAGCCTGTCTTCATCCGCCACCGTACCGCCGAGGAGATTGAGGAGGCCAACAAAGTCAACGTTGCGTCATTAAGAGATCCCGAGACCGATGACGCCCGTGTCAAGAAGCCCGAGTGGCTTGTCATGCTTGGTAGGTTTGTCGGAACAGGGCGAATCTGCAGCGCACATCGCCCTGTTTTGAAACGGACGTCGAAAGTGATAACTGACAGCGAGCAGGCGTCTGCACACATCTGGGATGCGTTCCCATCGGCGAGGCTGGCGACTACGGCGGTTGGTTCTGCCCCTGCCACGGCTCTCACTACGATATCTCTGGCCGCATCAGGAAAGGTCCCGCCCCTCTCAACCTCGAGATTCCCGCGTACGACTTCCCAGAGGAGGACAAGCTTGTGATCGGTTAAAAGGGGACAAAAGATGTATTAATACGGGACGGTGGGTGACGAGACAGGAGGCGTGGCGGTTCCGGGATCCATCCCTATAGACACCAAGAGACGAAGCGCATGTTTGCTGCTTTGGCTTTTTGGGCATCTGTTTCCCTAGACTTCGATTGCTCTTGGCCAATGCTGCTTGTACAAAAACAAAGACCATTGGAGCATCAAACATACGGAATCCCAAAGCATTTTTTTGTGTCCTCGAGCGTCAGTCTGTTCGAAGAGCAGATCTTGTTTGTGTTATGCGTCAGTAACCCACGGCCAAGCATCAAGTGGGTGGAGGAGCAACTCGCAGGATCAGCACGTCGACGAGCCAGGTAAAGGCAGGTTGAGGATAGTGATTGCCGTGATGGGCTTAAGAGCTCGGTTCAGACTGGCGTGTCGCCACGATGATGTAGGCAGAAGCCAATGAGATGGGATGATAGGGGGCGATGTCTCATGCGTCGGCATCCGGATAAACCATCTCGAAGTTTGGTTGACGGGCTCAGCCCCATGTTGGGAGATTCTCGCCCCAGCTACCTCGGACAAGTGAGGACTTGGAACCATGCTCACAGACAGCCAGATGAAGCCCAGAATGTCTTTGAAGCCGCCCTGGGAAGCTTGGATATAGTTGACCCCGTTGATTTGTGGAAAAACGTGGCGATCAAACACTGCCAGTCTCTTGCCAACCGATGACAGCTCCCCAAACGGTTCATGCAGGCAGGTAGGATGCCAAAAACCGCCACGACTTGCTTGTCGTCGTCAAGGCATGAATCCGGCACTGCAATGCCCTGACGCTCGTCCCTGGGGGAGCAACTCGACCGATGGAGATGTGAAATTGGACCATGGGGGCAACGATTGCCATGTTTGCTGGCACCACGATGGGATCAGCCATCCTCTGCCCTGTGCCCTGATCGGATCTGCTACCGAGTAGAAACATGGTCCCTGGGTCATTGCGTCGTCCGGATTGCTGGTTTGGGCAAGACGATGGCAACGTGCCAGACTCAGGTTCGCTTCTACGGCTGCTTTGGTTCCTGTGTGATGCGGTCACATAAGGCAAGGACGTTAAAGTCAAGAAACCTAGACTTGGCCAGACTGACGCGACGCGACCGTGAGCACAATAAGGGACAAAAATTCGATATGATGGCCCTCGGCGCCAAATCCCATTTACCAGGCGTCAGTTGGATCCTCTGTCATTTCGGTTTCGTCTGATGTCCAAGCAGCCAGTTAACCCGGTGTTTTTGTCCAGAGCCTATCAAGACGCCTTGAGACGGCCGTGACGTCGGCGGCAAGCTGCAGGGAGACAGGAACTAGGCTTCCGGTCCCCAAAGCGGCAGCGGGCGTTTGGAGGCTCTGCGAATTCGGCAGGGCGCACACAGAATTGTGGTTGCGTGGGTGCGTTGCGGTCGCAAGTTGTTTGTGTTGCGTCGGAGGAATTCTCCGAGGCGAGGTAGCTCAAGCGAGCTCACTAAAATTTACACACAGAAAGGCTGCCGAGGGTCTGTTAGCGACCACGTCCAAGGGTACGAGACTGGCTTGGCTCGCTTTCCCCTGCAACGCTCGCCAGCCTCTTCACACCATCTCGTTTCTTGACGTGCATGCGGCTCCGATTCCTTCTCCACAGCAACCTGAGACAAGCAACGTCCCACCTTCCGTCTGATCTGATGTTAACCGCTATAGCAAGATCGTCTCAAACCCACGTATGCCTCAGCTAGATGCACCTCTGCGGCTGCAGGCTGCAAGCAGAAACGGCGCGCGTTGTTTGCTGGCGGTTGTTTGTCATGTCGGCAACGTCACGATCGATCTAACGATCTGACACCTCGACGCCGTGCAGGTCAGAATCGATCCGAGGCAGCCCTTCGTGGGTGCCAGCCACGATTTGAGAAATCCGACACGTTCTAGCGCGGTTGGGTCGCATCTGACCTTCTGGGGTATGAAGCACTGGGCATTTCGCGCATTGCCATCGGATCGGTTCTTTCTGTTGGCTTTCTCTCTTGCCATTCTCAACAAGACATTAGGCCAAGCGGTTGATGTTTCCCACGCCATCCCATGACGATGCTAGAGATCGCCGTCCTGATATTCACGGGTCGTGGTTCCCAGGCTCGCTGGAATATCACCAGGGGGTCGAGGCTATCAAACTCCCAAACAACAGGTGCGACTTTTCGCAAAGGCGTCCCGAGGTCTGCTACCACGCTTGGCGTGGAACGGACCCCTCCCCGCAAACAGACCCCCTGCCCACCCATCCTCGCGCTCAGCATGACGGCGACCCTGAGCAGGCATATCGTTCCGGAGCCCAGTATAGCCGGCGGCGTCTTCCAGGGCAGCGGCACGGCCACGGAGAGCGCTGCCAGGATGAAGGGCGCGGATCGCTGGACAAGGGCTCTTAGCGAGGGACCGAGGATCCCTGGGTGACGCTCACGATGAGACGACGTATCCCGCCCGATCATCGTCGTTGCTGGGCCCGTCCATCATGCCACATAAAAGGCTTGTCTGCCGTCGTGGAATGGCAGTCTTGTCTCTTTTGCTTCACGCTCTTTCATCTTCTTCGTTCCGTTCCTTCTTTTCTCGGCAGTTCTGTGAACTTTCTGTTTCTTTACACTCTTTTGGTTTAATCTTCAGGCCGGGCCTCCTTCTCCATTTCGAATTGCGTCGATCGCTACATACGAACTTACGACAAGATGAAGTACGAACTTGCTATGCTTGCGCTCGCGGGCGCCGCCTCGGCCCGCGACTTCACCAAGTATTGGGGCAAGGTTGGCAAGCGTGAGGTGCCCCAGGAGCACTCTCACGAGGCCATCCTCCAAGCCGCCAACACGGCCCTGAAGCTCAACAACCCCCTCGAGATTCAGGACGCCGTCTTTGCCCTCCTCGGCAATGCCGCCGCAGCTACCGGTGCCCCCAATGTTGCCGACCTGGACTGCCTGCAGCAGATTATTGCCGACCAGGCCTTTACCAACGCCAAGGCCATCGGCGACATCAACCTCCAAGTCAACGCCATCCTGTTCCGCGCCCTTGAGAAGAACACTCTCAGCGTCGGACTTGCCAGCCCTCTCTGCACCCAGGTGGCCGTCAACCCCGAGATTGCTGCCATCCAGCAGCACCAGGACCCCGCCTCGCCCGAGGCTGTTGTCAACCGGGATATCGAGATCGCCGTTGCCATCCAGCTTGTCCTGCTTGGCGTCGACCCCTTGATTGCCCTGACCTCGGGTACCTTCGCCCCTGGTGAGATCGGTGACCCCACCGCTGCCGGCAACACCTGCAACGACGAGACCGACGCCGTCGGCTGCATCATCTCCCAGGGTCTCCTCACCCCTGCCGTCTCGGAGAACGAGCTCCTCGCTGAGGTTGCCGCCGCCGGTGTCACTGCTGGTGCCGGTGCTGGTGCCGCCGCTGGTGCTGCTGACGATGCTGCTGCTGGTGAGTTTGAGACCTCTGAACAAGTTGAACGAGATGCTAACCCGCGATAGCCTGCGATGCCGTTGCTGCTGCTCCCGCCGCTAGCGCTGGTGCTGCTGCCGGTGCTGGTGCTGGTGCCGCCGCCGAGGTCGCGACCGGCACTGTCAACGTTCAGTCTTTCAACGGCAACCTCGGTGGCCCCGCGCCCCCAGTCCAGAGCACCGCCGGTGCTGACCGCCCCTTTGAGGTCAACGGTGCCACCTTCCTCAACGCCGGTGCTGCCATCCAGCGCTCGTGCGCCGTCCAGAAGAACGCTTGCTCCAACGCTGCCAACTCTGGCCAGCTTGCCGGCGGCACCGGCCAGTGCGACGCCCAGGAGGCTCAGTGCCTTGCTGCCAACTCCCGCAAGGCGCGCCGTGAGTCGGTCCGTCGTCGCCAGGCTGCTCTTGACTTTGGTATGTAAATACCCAACAATGTTAGTCATTGCATTTTCCTCCTTCCCTGCCGCTGCCTTTCCTACCGCTAGAGCTAGTTGCTGACTGGACTCACCTATAGGCAGCTGTGGCAGCCCCGCGATTCAGTTCGCCGTCGGACTTGATGGGCGTCAACAGGCTTCGTTCCAGAACGTTAACCTTGCCGATTTCGGCCAGGGATCTGCTCTGAACATCCGCATCAATGCCGACTTCACTTGCGGTCGTCTTGAGAGCGCGTGCAAGGCGCCCGCAGCGACGGTTCAGGCCTGCCGGGCCGGCGCCGCTGCTGCGGCAGGGGCCAGCGGACAGGCGGCGGCTGATGCATTCAACAATGCGTTGGGTGTTTCTGCCTAGACTAGGGGTTTGGGACTGTGTAGTTTTAAATAGGATCGGTAGGTGGTAACAGGGTTATGAAACATGTGTATGAAGCGATTCAGGAATGGATAGGATTCTTTTTCTTGTAGTTTTCCTCTACTATGGCCCACTGGGGTTTATGAAATGGGCGTCGACGACTTTGTACATGAGCATGGTTCAGTCGGTTGGTGAAGAGAATTTCAAAGGTGAAAATGGAGGATAATGATAATTCCTTATCCGTGAACCTTGCTCCGTTGATGGTACTGAGGATGGCTTGATCTGGAGCCCCGGATTTTCGGGTCATGAGAGATAGATGTCTGGTGCTCTACTCTGATACTGTGTCCCCCCGGGCTCTTAATCTAGCTACGGCTAAAGTTTACGAGTCCAATACCAGCCTCTTACCGGACTGACACTAGTATTTCTTTAACTACGCTGACACTAGTATCGTCCTTCAGCGCCGCAATCACAATCCCGGCGTCTTGAAGATTGAACCCCGGTCCAGAGGCGCAGTTCAGATTGCAACGTTTAAGATGCCATGCTGACTCTTTGTCCTTGCTCTCTGCTCCCTTTCGAGTCCCATTCCCCAGTCTTCTCCCTGTGAGAACATTACAACCCCTCTCCCAGAGAGCACCAATCAAAATGCACTTTCAACTCATCATCCTCTGCGTCGCAGTTAGCCTTCAAGGCGTCTTTCCTGCTCCGACAGAGAGTCGGCCGGATTTTGGTATTCAAGGTGTGTCTTGGGCAGTTTTGTAGAATACCTGATTTCAGTGGTTGACACGGATTTATAATAGATCGGTCGGCCGAGCCTCAGGGTCCTAGCTGTCCTGGGGGCAGGTGTTATTGTAATGGGATTCGTATTTGCTAGCTCAGTTTCTGTTGGTGATGGACCGGTGATGGAAGTGGACACACCGAGGTGAACAGACAAGGGGTTGTGTAACGCTCGGCAGTTGGTTTTGCGCGGTTAAGGGTGAATAGCCTAATTTCGGGGGGTTATATTTAGTGGGATCATCGACGACTTTGCGAAAAGTTGGACACATCTTGTCTTTCCCACGATACTTCGTCTCAAACACAATGTTCTTCAGGTTGTTGGCAACGGCGGTTGCGAGCTTGTTGATGATGGAATCGCTCGCCTCTGCGATGCCCATGCTGATGGACCATGAAGGAAACGGTAACACTCATCTCAGTTCCCCTATCAAAGATATCATCTGACGAGGCTACAGCGGTGATCAGATCCGCAGACCACACTACACCAGGCGGCGATCCATGCAATCATTACCATCAATACCTCTGCTAGACTTCAATGCCATCACCGTCCACCCGTTTCTGAACCATCACTACTCCACAATAACCCCCCTCAGAAACTCCACAAAATCATCCACCCCCTCTGGCTCATTGATCCAATGCCCCCCCTCCTCATAAACCCTCCATTCGACCTTGAACCCCAACTCACCCAGCCTGTTTGCCAAAGCCTCACCATCAGTGACGGATACCACTTCGTCATTCCTGCAATGGCCCAAGAATACTGGCATCCCTTTCCCCGTTGCTCTGTTCATTTCCATGCCCATCAGCTTTAGTGCTTCCTCGGGGAGCCAGCTGGACCACCCGATTAACCCGGCAAAACCGCCTTTGCTCTCTGCGAGGACTGCTGAGATTGCCCTGTTTCGTCAGCGATTATTCCTTGACTCCCCGTCTTGCCCCCTTTCAACACTCCCCCAACACTCTCTAAAACCCCTTGACACCTCAAACCCATCTCATTCCCTCCCCTGTTCCTCTTCTTCTTTCTAACCCCTGACACCTGACTAAAACCCCCATCCGCATCCGTAAAATGAAGAAAAAGAAAAGGAGGAAACTCACGTAGCAAACCCCATACTGATCCCCCCCAACAGCACCCTCCCCCGTCCATCCTCCCCACATATCCCCTCTTGAAGGATGCCGCTCTCCGTCTTGACAACCTCCGCAACCTGCTTTATACTCTCCGCCAAACCCCCAACCTGCATCCCCGCCCGTTCCTGCGGGCGCTCGACCGCCCAAATATCAAACCACTGCGACAGGTCCATTTCAAACCGTTCCGAGCGGAGGGGTGTGGCTTGGGGAAAGACCCATTTTACGGTGGGGAAAAGGGCTGTCAGCGTTCGGTGTTCCACCCCATCTTTTTTCTCTTTTTTCTCTTTTTTCTCCGTTTCTTCCGTTCCGGGGGTGGCGATTTCAAGGCTCGCTTCGCACTCGATGTGCTCGGCCGCAAACTCTTTTGCTTCCGAGTCGCGGCCGTGAAGAAGAATAACGGTGTGCGTGTGCGGATGGCCAGGGGAGGGACCGATTGCGCGTGTCATTTTGCGCAGGCGTACTGCATTTCCGTGGTGCAGGCGAGGTGGACTTGTCAGGCGAGGCGGGCAAAGGTGAGAAATCAACGAGGGGTTTGAAAAGGTGGGGGGTTTTATCATCAGCAGATTGGCGGTCAAGACGAGGTTCAGGTATCACCGCAAACCCAAAAGGAATTAAATAGTAGTGGTCACCAAATTGAGGTGATAGATTGGGTAAGAATTGTTGCCTATATGGAGTATAAAAAAGGTTATTGTCGATATGGTATCGTTGAGTGCAAAAAAAAAAAGACACACACATACACACACACACACACACACACACACAGAGAGAGAGAGAGAGAGAGAGAGAGAAACAAGACCCGGACTCAAACCGGAGCCACCCGATGTCCGCATCTTACACATACCCGACGAATTACGATGGCCAGTGAGTTAGACGCCCAGGTCCTGTTGTGGGGGAGGCAGACCATACATACCATCATTGAGACAGATCACCAATGGCCAAAAGCAGGGCCAAGTCGCCAGCTGTGAGAGCGTTCCTCCATCCAACCAAGACATGCCATTATGTCTACATCACGAAAGAAAAGATTTGGAGGTATTGTCTCAGAGTTTCAGTGCCGCATGAGTCACCCCGACAAGAGTTGGTCTGCATCGACCCACACATGCAGCACATCATTTTCCCGCGAACTGAGTTGGTGGTACGCTTGGTTAGCAAGACTAAATACATGATTCCATGACGCTGATTCTACAACGATACAAGTTACCAACTGCATGAGCGCCGTCTCCCTGTGAAATAAACTGGCCTCGAATCTTGTGACCGCTCCGAACACTCTGTCTGAAATGGCTGCGTATCCTCCACAGTCTCGACTTTGCTGACTTTGCTGGCCACTTCTCGAGCCTGAGATGGGAAGAAACAGCGTTCATTGTAATAGGGTGCGCACTGTCGACAGGCATCCTCCGGTGTGGGCAAGCGTTTGGGCTGACAAGCGCCCATGTCTTTTTGGGGAGACATCATCTCTTCAAGATGACACGCCATCTGCTCGAGAGAATATATCATCTCTTGTGGAGGACACGCGAAGTATTCAGAAAGATAGTGTGACAATCCCCACGGAGGCAAGGGAACCTCCACGTGCTTCCACCTCCAAGACTCAGTCTAGGGCTTGTAGGGATATCCCTGGAGGCTCTCCTCAAGGTCACACGGATCGGGGCCTGGTATCCATCAGTCAGCAAGCAAATCAAATCACCGACACAAATAAAAACTCACCAAAGTCGCAGTAGATACCATACTCCTTATACTCCCTCGCCAAAGCCATGCGAGCGGCCTCAGCCTGGCAGCGATAGCTCCCAAACCGAAACTCAACCAACTCACGCTCCCTGCCCAACGACTCCATGGCGTCGTCGGGCTTGTAGTAGGTGCGAATGGTGTCAATCTGGAACGTGATCTTGCTCCGGAAATAGCTGTCCAGACTCTCGGCATTGACAATGTGCTTGGGACCGCTGATGATCAAGACTCTGCTCTTCCTACCGCCGGGGTCCTGCTCGGCCGAGCGGATGCGGTTCCAGACCACGCGCCCAACATAGTCCGGGCGGCGAATGACCGCAAAACCCTCCATGTGGTACTGGTTGTAGAAGCGCTCGGCGGCAACGCGCTCAAAGAAGACCACCTTGGCGGCACACGTGTGATGGCCCTTGCACGGGTCGGGCTGGTTGATGTGCGTGGCGTAGATGCGGCCGATATTGCGGATCGAGCCGAGCAGGTCAGTAGTGGTGAGATCGGGCGAGAGCCCCGTGATGAAGACGCTGCAGTTCTTCTCGGGTGAGATGTCGGCCGACCGGTTACGGTCAATGTTGGGATTGCCCAGGTAGTTGGGTGAATAGCCTTTGATCATGAGGTCGTAGGGGTCCGGACGGTGCATGTTGCGGATCTCCATGGGTCTGAACGTGCGCTGGTCCATGTCACCGACGGCAACCGGGGGCGGACGATGCATGATGGGTTCGGCAGGATACTCAAGCTCGGGGGCTGTCGGGCCATACTGAACAAGACCACCGGCATTCTCTGGCTCTGGCACGGGGCGGGGCGGCGAGTGCTCGTACGGGCTGTTGGCAAATCCGTAGAATGGGCTGGGGAGGGCTGGGGGCTGGATCGGGGCTCGAACCGGCGTCAGGATAGCAGCAGGGTAGTTGCTGAGCGGGCGCACACCCTGGCCGACGACAGAGGGAGGAGCAAGAGGGATAGGGACCGGGGTGTTACTGCTGCCGTCGGAGAAGTTGCGACGCTGGGGCGGCTGGGGAAACAAATTGAGCTCTCTGAAGTCGGGAAGCAGGTTCGATGGGCCTGCGTTGGATCTGGGACCCCAGAAAGAACGCGCATCATCCAAGCGCTCGCCGCCGTCATGAAGTGTTGCCGAGAGGATGGCCGCATTGCAAGCACTGACACCAGTCGTCAGAGCCCCATTGCGAATGGCATTGTTGCTGGTAGGAAAGCTCTGGGAACCCTTTGTAAGCAAATGGAGATGGGTAATTAAGGGGAAGACACTTACCTGAGCTGCCGCATGGAGAGGCTGCGGCTCGGTCATCCGAATATTTGGCATGCTCGCAAGAAGACCTGGGATATACTCGGCAGTCGCGGGATTGTATTTGCTCACCGGCTTTGCCGCAGGTCTATCTCGCTGCGCGCGGGGAGCCGTAACAGGCCCGGACGAGGTGACGGGCACCGCGGCACTGTCGCGGCGAGGGGCTTGATGCGCGGACAAAGAACTCATGCTACTACCTTGAGAAGCTATGATGGTAGTGTCCTCGCTTGAGTTGTTGCTCTTGGAAACGACAGGGATGTAGTCCGGAGAGGTGGGAGCCGTTGACACCAGGGACGGAGTCGGAGTATGCTTCAAGAGGGTGGTGTAGTTGCTGGAGGAAGATGTATCCGGGTTGCGGTCCTTGGTGGTGCTAGGCAACCGGGCGCCAGCCTGGCGCTCGCTGCTCGGGTTGTTGTCTGCCATAGCCAAGAGGAGAGCTGGATCGGTGCAGTGTTGGTTGGACAAGTCTCGAGGAAATTCAAATAAGAGTGCAATGTCAGATCAACACGCATTGGAGGAAGAGAGAGAGGCAGAGAGCTGGGATTCCTGCCAGAAATTTATAGTCGCGCTCAACCAAAACATTTTGCCTCGTCGCGCCCCAGTATTTTCGGTGACGGCCTGAGGAACCAAAGGTGGGTTGAATGCGAGCCTGGACAACGTGTGAATTGCTGCTTGTCGCAAGTCGAATTGGGTGCAGTGTTGACAAAGCTTTGGTGCTAACTTTGGTAGGTCCAGTTCATTGGACGGTGAATTCTTCCGTGTTCTTATTGCCAGAAGCTGCCTCAGACTTGCAAGGTCTCCATTCATGGATCCTGAACGTTCATCAGACTGGTGTTCTTTGCAGTACAAAGGTAATATTGTTGAGACACAGACAATGCGTGTCCACTCGATTGCTGCGAGTGGCTTGTTTGATTCCTCTTGATCCTAGTTGTCAGCCTTTGATACGGATCAATGTTCCTCATTACCTCAGAAAACGCTGACTTCACGACCAACAAAAACGAAGAATGAATGTGTTTGAATCAATTCCACAAAACGCCAGGAAATACAATTTTACTTTCTGGAGCTTGCCGTCTGCTCCGGCCCCTTTATCGTCTTTATAATACTGAACAATTGGCTCTCCAACTTCGTTCGCCCTGGGCCCAACCAAATCCCAAGTCTCTCTGGCGCATGGGCTGAGCTAGCCCTGTTTCCCAAACCTCAATAGACATAGAAAAGGAGTTCCAATAAAACGAATCTGCTTGACTCTCACCTTGTTGTAACTTGTGACTTGCCAAGTTGACCTGGCGGTTACACGTAGCTAGTGGGTCCCGGCTCGGCTCCCATCGGCAAGCATGCCGAGACCTTGGGCCGGCGACCCGTCGTCTGCCGGCAAAATGTCTCCGGAGCCCTGGCTCCAATCTGTCGCTGCGCTATCCCCAGAAGTGCCAAGTCACGGTGGGGCCTGCAGAAGACGTTAAACCCGACCGCGATGGCGAATTGTTTACAAAGCGAAAGGATCTTTGCAACTTCTTCCGTCTCTTCGGGCGAAACCGTCGGCCTCATTCCCGAGGAATCCCTTTGGTTTGAACCTGCCTAAGTGCCTGAGTGCATTTGTGAGGCCGAACCATGTCGATAACAAGAAGCACCGACATGGACAAAGCCGAGCCATCCTCGGACCTTGAGAAGCTGCCAGGCGGGGCAAGTCGCTCGCCGACTTCGGACGAGGAATCTCTAGAGGTGGTTGAGGACATTGTCGCAGACGTGAGTCAACAGGCTCAACCGCAAGCCGAGCTCCCGTTTTCAAAGGGAAGATGTATTGCCTTGGTGGTAACTGTGACAGGGGCTGCCTTTCTCAATGTAAGTAATCATCTCTCATCTCAGGGGCCGCAACACTGACAGAATATGAGACAATGTCTGCCCAAGCAGTCGTTATCATCCTGCCAACGGTTGGTCGCGACCTGGGAATTCCCGAGGCCCGAGTGCAATGGGTTGTCTCGGCATATAACCTTGCGTTCGGCTGTTTCTTGTTGCTTTGGGGGAGAATCGCTGATATCTTTGGGCGCCGGCGCATATTCATCTGGGGATCCGCGTGGGTGGCCGTGACGACTGCAGTCAATCCGTTCTTGCCGAACGAGATTGCTTTCGACCTATTTCGAGGCCTTCAGGGGCTGGGGGCAGCTGCCAACGTGCCCACAGCGATTGGCATCTTGGCCACCACGTTTCCTCCAGGGAAGGCAAAGAACTATGCCATCAGTTGCTATGGTATGTGAAACCGCTCTCGTACCGGCTATGATGGTTTCTAACCGCAGAAGCTGCCGGAGCTCCTTTGGGCGCTGTTTTTGGCAACCTGATTGCCGGCTTTGTCGCCAGCTATGCATCCTGGAAATGGGTGTTCGGCGTGGTTGCCATCATGGCAGCAGCGATCACTATCGCGGCCATTGCCATCATCCCGCACCCGAAACACACCCTCCAGGAAGAAGGCGCAACAATCCGGTCATCTGTTGACTGGATAGGGGCTTTCCTCGTCACAGCGGGTTTATTCGCCTTGCTTTTCGCCTTGACCGAAGGTAACGTCGTCGGCTGGTCAACCCCGTGGGTTCCGGTACTCATCGTCATCTCCGTCGCCCTTGTCGTGCTGTTTGTTTTTTGGCAAAGATATCTGGAGCGCACAGGAAAGCGGGCGCCGATCATGAAAGTGTCGGTGTTCAAGAGCAAGCGTTTCAGTGCTGCTATGATGACCATGGCGCTCTTCTTCAGCAGCTTCAACGGATATCTCGTGTACGCAACTTACTTCTACCAGGACTACCAGGGGCTCTCTGCTCTGCAGACCACGCTTCGTTTCCTACCGACCGGAGTGGTGGGGCTTGTCACGGCTGCCATCGTCTCCCAGCTCCTCGCAATCGTCCCGGCCTACATCATGTTGGCCTTTGGCAACTTGTGCGTGTCGGTCGCTTGCTTGCTGTATGCCGTGCCGCTCCCTCCGAATCTGATCTACTGGGCGGCGGGGTTCCCAGCCATGGTGCTGTCTGTATTTGGCGCCGATGTGGCGTGGCCTTGTCTCATCCTCTTCACAAGCCGCTCGCTCCCGCAGGAGGACCAGGCGCTAGGTGCAGCGTTGGTGAATGCGATGGGCCAGGTGGGTCGGGCGATTGGCCTAGCCATTGCAACCGCGATTCAAACAGCCGTCATGGCTCGGGAGAGAGGCGTCAGCGTCGAGGAAGTTGGGCGTGTTGAGCAATGGGAGGACGCGTCGTTGCAAGGTATCCGCGCGGCAGAATATTTGAATTTTGCGCTGGGTGTGGGAGCGTTGGCTGTTGTTCTTTTCGCCTTTCGTGGGTCTGGCATCATTGGAAAGGCGGGCAGACCAAAATAGTGAGGCACGCAAAATCGACGTAGCGGTGGTGCGCAATGCTCCTGCCGGGAATAACAACCATGTGTTGCTGCAGATAAGCCACGCAAGTGGTGACGAACCAAGCAAAACTTCAAGCTCGATAAGCATGGAGCCCTCTCAAGATTGCAGTCTTTGGCGTCCAACTCGCTAATTCTCTCTATTATCATTAATCCAGCACCTTGAACGTCACGATGAGCGATGTTTGCCACGATTCTTCTTTCGGGCCGGGAGTCCATGATCTGACTTGCCGGTTTGACTTCACTGGTAGTAGTCCCCGTTGGGATTGGTCTTTGTGCACGAATGCTGACTACAATATTCATCCCTAGTTCAATTCGAAGAAACTATCTTGTCGATTCTACCTTCCACTTTGTTCCTCTCCCTTGTGGTCCCGCTCTGTGTGCTTCGTCTGGCAAAGGGCAATGTTGTTGTGAAGCCGTCATTACTGCGATTCGCCAAACTTGTGTGTCTCGACCACTGAATCTCGAAATCTGCTAACAGCGGTGCTTGCACACCAGGTAGCAATCGGCCTTTACGCCGTGTGTCAGCTTTCCCTGTTGGTTCTCTGGTCCTCGCATAAATTCTTCTCGACACCTGCATCGGTAGCATCCTCTGCCCTGGGGTTGTGCGTTGCCTTGGGATTAGCAATTGTCTCTCCTCTCAAACATCGGAAGAGCCCAAGGCCTTCTTTCACCATCACTGCCTATCTTCTTGCCTCCCTGTTCTTCGATGCTGCCAGAACTCGAACGGCGTGGATACTTGGGGACAACAGCCTAGTTGCGGCTGTCATCACAGTTTCTCTCGCTGCTAAGCTTTCGATGTTCATCCTGGAAGCCGCAGATAAACGTGGAATTCTTATCGACTCATATCGCTCTCTCCCCCACGAGGCCACCAGCAGCATTCTGAGTCGTGGTGTCTTTTGGTGGCTAACGCCTCTACTGTCGGACGGATGGAAACGTGTGCTTTCGATTGCTGATCTTGGATCTACCAACGAAAAACTGGCCTCCGAAGTGGTGAGCGACCAACTGGGTTCCACATGGGCTCAAGGTAAGTTCAAACTTACGCTGGTTTTCTCGTATCTTATCTGACGCGTCCTCCACCAGAGAGATGGCGAAAAAGGGGCCTTCCCCTGGCAACCACGTGGACCTGGCGGTATGAAGTTGTAAAAGCTCTATTCCCTCGGTTATGCGCCGTTGCCCTGCATCTCACGCAGCCCTTTCTGATCCAACGTGTTGTTACCTCCCTTTCACTTCCTGACACCCCCGAAACGCAAAACAGCAACTATGGGCTGGTTGGAGCCGTAGCTCTGGTTTATCTTGGCATTGCGGTACGTCTTTCATCGGCGACGGTGCGATGCGGTGTGATATTGACAGGGTGTTTTCAAGATCAGCACCGGATTTTATCAGCACCTTGGTTTTCGGCTGATGGTCATGATCCGAGGTGGCTTGATTTCCCTCATTTACCACAAAAGTCTGCGGCTGTCATCATCTGGGGCAACAGACTCCGCAACTCTCCCCCTCATCGGAACGGATGTTGAGAGAATATCTGAGACATGGCGTTATATGATCCTGGAAGTCGGGCCTAATGTTCTTCAACTGGGGGTCGCGGTTTGGTTGTTGCAGAGACAGCTGGGCGCAGTTTGCGTCGCCCCAGTTATGCTCGTATTCAGTAAGTCTCAGCCCTTAAGCATCGACCAAATGCTAATTCTTTCGTAGTTGTTACGGGGATCTCTTTGAGGGCCGCATCTTTCGTAGCTGCTCGGCAAAGGGTTTGGCTGAAAGCGATTCAAAATAGGATCAATCTCACTGGCCAGATACTAGGCTCGATGAAGAGCGTCAAAATGCTTGGACTTTCTGAAATGTTTCAGTCCCATATTCAAGGCACGAGGATTGCGGAGCTGGGGCTGTCGAAGCGGTTCAGAAGATTGTCCAGTTTCAATATTTGCCTTGGTACTGATTCAATTACATCCCCTCCTGCTGAAAAATACTAACTGAAGGTTGCTCTAGTCAACGTCCCAACGGCATTTTCTCAGTTCTTTACGTTTGCAGCATTCGCCGTCGTGGCGAAACTGCAAGGGACGGCCTCATTTTCAGTCACGCAGGCTGTCACATCTCTTTCCATTCTCGAGGTCTTAATGGGCCCTCTCGCAGTCTTGATATACGCGATTCCGCAAGCATATGCAGCCCTGGGGTGCTTCCACAGAATCGAAGAGTTTTTGGCCACCGACGACTGGGTTGACAAGCGAGAGTCATCCAACAACACTAGATGCAGGCCCACCATATCAGAAAACGCCACAGGAGCCCAGGAAAGTTACGAGTTGACGCCCGTACGAGAACCTGAAGAGACTATCATCACAGAGAACGCCTCGTTTGGATGGAACAGCTCAACCCCTATTGTCCTCAACACCAGTCTGCGAGTCAGTCGAAACACCAAGCTAACACTGATACTCGGCCCGATTGGCTGTGGAAAGTCCACGCTTCTCAAAGGGTTGCTTGGTGAAGCTTTGTTGCTTGGAGGGTCGGTGTGGGTTGAGGCCAAGCGGATCTCCTTCTGTGGGCATAACCCTTGGCTCACCAATGGTTCCATTCGTGATAACATCGTGGGGCAGTGCAAGTTTGACGAGGTGTTCTATAGCTCTGTCGTACATGCTTGCAACTTGGACACCGATTTTGAAAGCCTCAATGATGGAGACGCAACGAGCGTTGGCAGCAAGGGTGGATCCTTAAGCGGCGGGCAGAAACAGCGCATTGTGAGTACCTCCTCCGAAACTGATCTGTCAACTAATCACATGGCAGGCCATTGCCAGAGGTCTTTACGCGCGCACGCGAATTGCGGTGTTTGACGATATCCTGACCGGTCTTGATGCTGTCACCCACGAGGTCCTTTTGCAGCGAGTGTTTGGTCCCACGGGGATGCTCCGGAAGCTGGGGACGACGGCAATTTTAGCTACACATGCTAGTAGGCATCAGTCCGCCGCTAATCGCGTTGACTCTCCGGAATCTAATGTTTTGCAGCTAGATACGTCGCTATCGCTGATCACGTCGTCCTACTGGACAGCCATGGACGCATCGCCCAACAAGGGCCACCCGCTCAGCTGACGCTCACTCAAGACAACAGTTACGAGGCCGCGACCGACAGCGAAGGTGGGCTGAAGAGCCGTAGAAACCATGTCAACTCACAACCGCAAAGCCAAAGCCAAGCGCTGCAAGAGGACCCTCAGCGACAAGTTGGCGATCTGTCGATCTACAAGTACTACTTTGCTTCCTTGGGGTGGCTTGGTCTGTTCCTATTTGCCACCGCTGTTACCTCGGATTCGGTTCTTTGGGCTGTACAGTGTAAGTGTTTTCCCTGTCGTGGTTGACGACAGCTAATGAGGTCAGACATGTGGCTCACGCTCTGGTCCCGAAGCAACGAGAGTTCGGGGAACACTGACTTGGGGTATTGGCTAGGTTTGTCTGGGCTGTTCGGCTTCCTCAAAAGTGTTTCTCTCATCATCGCGGTCTAGTAAGTCAGTTCAGACTTTCTCTGCATCTTGCCACTCACAAAAGGACAGCTACCTGTATGTCGTTATTGTCCCGAATTCTGGGCAGAGGCTTCACTTGAATATCCTCCAAGCCGCGATGAGGTGAGTCCATCATTTGATGAAGCCGATGCAGGATAGTACACTGAATCAGTCTTCAGGGCTCCTCTTTCATTTCTCTCTAAAACCGGCACTGGCAACCTCATCAACAGGTAGCTGCCTCTCCAACTTTACCAAACAGATCTTGCTGACAAGCCCCCTAGATTCAGCCAAGATATGAACCTTGTAGACATGGCGTTGCCGGCTGCGTTGATTAACGCTTCTTTCCGTCAGTAAACGTGAGACTATCTCGGGTGGTCTTCTCTGACTGTCGGTAGAACTCATGGGCTGTCTCGCGGTGGCAGCACTAGCTATCATTGCGGTCAAGTACAGCGCTGCCACTATGCCGCTTCTGTGCATTTCCGTGTACTTTCTCCAGCGGTATTATCTCCGAACGTCACGTCAACTTCGATTGTTAGAGTAGGTAGCCTACTTGTCCCCACCCACGACATGATGCTGATCTAGAGCTAGGTTGGAAGCAAAAGCGCCGCTCTACTCCCATTTCCTAGAATCACTCGACGGCATTGCCAGCATTCGAGCTTATGGGTGGACAGTCGATTACACAAAGAAAAGCCTCAAGTATCTTGACACAGCCCAGAAACCCCACTACCTGCTTCTTTGCATCCAGCAATGGCTCACGCTCGTTCTAGGTTTGATAGTGGCTGTTTTTACGACCTTGCTCGCCATCCTCGCTGTGGTTTTGCGTGGCAAGGTGGATCCAGGCTTCTTTGGTATCGCTCTTGTCACTATGTCTGGCTTTTGCGAAACCTTGGCGAGTCTCATAAACGCCTGGACATCGCTTGAGACATCGCTTGGTGCTGTCTCAAGGGTCAAGACGTTTTCAGAGGATACGCCGAGCGAGGTTCGATCTGGTGGGGTTGTTGACCCTCCGCCCGAGTGGCCGGCCAAAGGCGATCTGGTGTTTGAGAACTGGTCGGCTCGGTACGAGGGGTAGGAACTCCTCTCAACAATTGCATAACACAGCTAATAGCGCGCCAGATCCCCGGTACTTCGTGATATCAACCTCTTCATCCAGGCAGGAGAGAAGATTGCGGTTTGTGGGAGAACGGGAAGGTAACGTTTTACCACCTTCTGATTCCAACCTCATCGACTGACCAGCTCCAGCGGGAAGAGTTCCCTCCTCTTGTCGATTCTCGGTATGATTGAACGCACCTCTGGAAAAATCACCCTGGATGGGCTTGACCTGGCCACCATCGACCGGGAGCTAGTCCGCAAGAAGGTGACTTGCGTCACACAGGAGCCATTTCTCTTTGGCAGCTCTGTGAGACTGAATATTGGCCCCCTCGGGGAGGCAACCGACGACAAAATTGTGGCCGCCCTTGAAAAGGTTGGACTATGGACTGTCATCGCCAAAAGTACCACCAACCAACAGATACACACCGAAACAGCACTCGACGTAGTCGTCGATGACAAATTCCTATCACACGGCCAGAGGCAGCTCTTCAGTCTTGCTAGGGCGCTTCTGAGAAAAAGCCCACTTTTACTTTTGGATGAACCGACGAGCAGGTACGCTTACTTCATCTGGCTCACTTCACTCGTAGATCGAGGACTAACAAACGCTATAAGTGTCGACGCAACTACCGAGTCATTGATTCAGGACATTGTCGCCGCTGAATTTGTCGGTTGCTCCATCATCATGGTTACGCACAAGCTTTCTAGAATCATGCGATTCGACAAGGTCGCGGTGCTGGATAAGGGGGTTCTTGTTGAATATGGTCGGCCGGCGGAACTGTTGAGCAAACGGGATGGTGCGTTTACGCGCTTGTATGCGGCGCAGCAGATCGATGGGTGATTCTGAATGGCCGTTCATCATTGACTATTTTCGGAATTTCTTTCTTTCTTTTTGGAAGTTGACATGTTTTCTTTTTCTTGGGTCACCAACCAGCCAGGTCCCAATCCAAGACATATCCAAGACATTCAAAAGCCACTGAATCATTACCAACCCCCAAACACCAAGAAGATGAAAGATGAGCCCATTCATACGCAGTTACCCAGTGGGGTGACCAGCCGACATCCCCCGGATCCCGGTTCACGACAGCGTCATCATGACGCCATGAAGTCGGTCAGACCACACACAATCCATGCCCCTACCCGTCCGCTCCAACATGGATGGCTTCATTTTTCCGACAAATGCTTCTATGAAGATTACAACATCATACAATCTCACAGCGAAGTAAATCACCAGCCATCAATCCGCTGTGACACTCCTACCAGAACCACACTGGCAAACACTATCAAGTCAATACAGCAAAACTATCACATCTCCCAAGGAGAAGAGAGAGACAACGTCCCGCAACATCTGCATCACCTCAGCCGACGGCCAAACCGGCTTTCTCATCGCCGAGCTCCTGTTGAGCAACGACCAGTTCCGCTCCAAAATCACCAGCGTAACGTGTCTCGTTCTGGACCCTTCCTCTCCCAAAGCCAAGGAGCTCGAGAGGCTAGGCGCAGCTACCATTGCGCACAAGCACGGGCGCGAGCGCGAGGTCGTAGCAGCCCTCAAGAAGACGGGCTGCGACACGCTCTGCCCCGTGCCGCCGGCGCACAAGGACAAGCTGGATACCGCGATTGAGTTGGCTAATGCGGCAAAGAAGGCGGGCACGGTCTAGAATGTGCTGCTGATTAGTTCGGCAGGGTGTGACTATGCGGAGAGGGACAAGCAGCCGAGGTTGAGGGAGTTTGTGGATATTGAGAGTGTGGTGTTGAGTCCCAAGGGGGATCCCAAGACGGAGTTGGGGCATCCGCCTTGTGTTATTCGGTTAGTTTCCCCCTTTTTACCTTTTACCGTGGATGGTAAGAGAGTAACTGATTTGGCGCAGGGTTGGTTTTTATGCAGAGAACTTGCTGCGTTACTCGGAACAGGCGAGGAATGAGGGATTGCTTCCTTTGCCGATTGGGGAGAATCACAAGTTTGCTCCAGTTGCTCTAGGAGTGGGTTGAGCCCTATCACGAAGGTTTGCGTTGCAATTGCTGATGCTTGATTCAGGATATTGCCCAAGTCGCCGCCCACGTCCTGTCTGGAAAAGGCCCGCATGGCTTTGACGACAGACATCGAGGACAGATGATGGTGGTGACGGGACCCATGCTTTGCGCCGGAAGCGAGCTGGCGACCGCGGCGAGCAAGGCTTTGGGGCAGACAATCGAGTTTGAAAACATTTCCGAGTAAGGCGAACGCAAATTCGTTCGAGATCGGTTCTGCTGATACATTCCATAGACGGGAAGCAAAGCGTGTTCTCAGTGCCCAGGGGATCGACGAATCCGAAAAGGAATACATTCTCGAGTACTACAGCCTCGTTAGGGAGGGTAAGACAAATTACATCGCGACGACAGCCCCCCATGACGTGACTGGGAACCACCCCACGGAGCCGGACGAGTTCTTCCGGATGTACAGTTTGGAGCTGCGTCCCAAGGAGAAGGTCAAGTCATAATTCCGATGCTATCGTGGTATTGACAGGCGTTGTCATCTCCGGGTCAAACATGCATCACGTCGTATCGGACGCGTTATTACTGAGGGGAAATTCTGCGTGAGCTTGGTTCTAAAAGGCCAATTTGGCACAAGAAAGATGATCCGGCTCTCGGTAGATAAAAGTCGGCGTCGTTTGCTCGGATGTGCGGGATCCTAAGTCCCCTGAACCCTGCAACAGTGTTAAATCTTGTTGTGAAGTGGCTGGAAGGTCCCGTATCTATGAGGAGCCCGAGTCTGTCTTTAATACCAAGAAATGCAGAGACCGGTGGAGTGCTTAAAATAGCAGCTATGATGCGCGCGAATGCTTGAGACTGAGGCTTGTGAGAGGATGGGACGTCGAGTGCTTTGTTGGAGATTAATACAAGAAGAGGATATATGCTTATCGGATAGTATTCTTGTATCGACCAGCGTCGTGGTTCCTGGCCCGTCTTCGTCCCGTCGACCGGTAACTGGCAGCTTGGCCGTGTGTTGCTTCTCGACAAGCGCCTTTTTACCCGGCCTGTTTACAGCTGAACTTTTGCCGAGAGCTATCCACCTTGTCGCATTCTTCCGGCCCTGGAAACCTATAGGAACTTTTGGGGTGCTGCAGGTTCGGATCGTGTCCTCGGCTAACCCCCACCACCAAAAATATCCGGCTGTGTGTGAGTGTGAGTGTATCGTCCAGAGACTGGAACCCAAAGCCACAAAGTCGGGTCGGTGAATGATACGGTACGTTGCCTCACAGGACCGTATCTCGACTTCACCCGGGAGCTGGGCAACAGAGTGTAGTATAGCAACCATGATGAACGCATCCGGCGTCGTACCCGGCTCCCGGATATTAAGAGGCCAGAGCGGTTGCGTCTAGCTATCAGAGCAGAGCATGATGGATTATTGTAAAATAATGCCACTCGGGAGACCGAGGTGAGCATACACAACTAATTGGGACAGGGCTCGTCGATAACAAGGCTTTTCGAACTCGCCTAAATTCAAAATCGACGCTTATTGCTGTCCTTGGCAAGATGGCTTTCGAGAACGGCAGATCCGGGAAGCTCGGGACACTAGTGGCAGGGTACGGGTACCTGGTTGTATAAGACGAAGCTTCCGTGAGGAGAGAGATTGGGGATCACGGCGCGAGCGCGATCTCCTTGTTGACCCACTCATTTCCATCTTCGCCATCTTCGCCCTGTGAGTATCGAGATACACCATCGGTATCTATCGGAGAGCCGAGATACAATGTGGACCATCGTCTGCTTCCTGGCTGTATTTGCCAGCCATGCTGCAGCTCAGACGACGAGGGCAAAGTCGTATACCGGCTGGGACTGGTATGTTCTCTCTCTAGCACCAGAGTCAACTTTCCTGATCGGCAGTGGCTTCCAGTTGTAAACCCATCTGCGCGGGCAACAACAACCGCAACGACATCCTGACCAACCGAGGCGTTGCGCGTGTATGCGACAAGGGCAACAAGCTCCTCGATCAAAACACAGGCCTTCGGGCCAACAGCGGGTGTGCGAACGGCGGCAGCTCGAGCGCGTACATGTGCGATTCCTACCAGCCGGTTCCGCTCTCGAATGATCTTGCATACGGTTTTGCGATTCAAGTGTCGAGCAACCAGAACGCGGACAATGCGGCATGCTGCAAGTGCTATGAAGTCAAGTGGCTATCCGGAAGTGCCATCAACAAGACCATGATTGTGCAGATCTTGACTCCCGGTGGTTCGGGGGGCGACGTCAAGGTCAACGATTTGATCCTGTACCTGCCCGGTGGAGGCGTGGGCCCTCTCTCGACCGGTTGCACCAACCAATATGGCAACTCGTTTTCCTGGTGAGCCCACTACCTCCGGCCCTGATAGGACAACGGCGAGATCGGTACTGACATGGACTGTGATTCAGGGGCGAGCAACGTGGTGGTCACAAGAACCGAGAGGCTTGCGAGGGGCTTCCGAGTAACCTCATTGGCGGGTGCTACTTCCGCTTCAACTGGCTGAGTCCGTCATCTTTTCGTAGCCCTCATAGGTCGGACGCTGACTTGTTGCAACAGGAGGCGAGGTTAACGGCTGGGACATCCAGTACACGCCGACGCAGTGTCCGTCTCGACTGACTGAGATTTCCGGTTGTCGCGCTTAAATAAGGTGGTAATAATGTCGCGAGTAATGGAAGGTTTTTGTTGCAACACGATTAAAAACTCTGCCCAACGGATGGTGAAGCGAGAGGCAGGAACAAGCCGCTGGGCTCGCTGGACAAAATAGTCAATACTTACAAGACTTCGATGTTCAAAGCGCCAACCATATCCGCTTCACAATATTCCAAAGTACCCGGGAAGTATACAAAAATGATTGTTAGTACCAAAACCGTGTATTATTTGCTTCTGCAAGTGTTTGCTTGCTCTCCAAAAGGTATTCATAGGAGGCTCCCACCCCGCTTTTTGTCGCTCAATACAGGGTGTGTTTTGTTTGCTCAAGGGACTTCCCCTAAATCCTATCACAAAGACCAACGACAAATATTGTAACGGTATAGTCAAAACGGAATATTAACACAAAAGGGCTTTTTATATTGGCCTCTTTTCTCCCCCAGGACTTCCAGGTCTGTTTGCCAAATCCGCCCACCTCAGTGCTTGGCTTGGCTGTCAAAGTCGCATTTGTTTGCTCTTGTGCACCTTCTCAAGTTGTCAGAATTGCCATAGCTCTTCCAAGACTACACCCCCTTTACTGCAAACCCATAGCTTGGACCACACTTTTGACAAAGCGTAAGCAGGGACATCCCCAAGTAAAGATTGGGTCAGGTGTTGTTGTGGTCCCAACATCACACCACACATGCAGCTGCCCCAACGGTATTCCATCCCAACCTGACCTACCTGCCTCCCGGCGCATATAAAGCGGCGCCTTCCATTTTCCACGGGTAGCAGTTGACGCCAACCAAGCGCCAGAAAATCTGCAGGGCGCAAACTCTAATTGAGTTTGGCAGGCAATCCAAACCCACACAAAGAACCATCCCGCCGTGCGTCATCACGACATGGCATCTCTCCCCATAGTAACCACCGCAACCATCCTCGGCGACACCATGGCCGGCTCGCCTGCTCTCGCACTGAAGCTACTCAGAGGCGCTCGTTGCGTCCCTGCAGTGCGCGCAACCTCCAGAGCACCACAGCTTCTTTACGCGCGCGCCCAGACGATCACCCACTGCAAACCGACAGTTGTCACCCAGAGACGTCACCTCTCCACGACCAAACCGGTGCCCTTCTTCTCCAACTTCACTCCGTCTAGCAACACACCTCCCACTCCTCGAGAGTGGAAGCCCCCGAGCGAGAAATGTCTCGACGAGCGCCCAGTCCTCATTGTCGGCGCCGGCAACCTCGGCAGGCGCATCGCCCTCGTCTGGGCTTCCAACTTCCGCCCGGTCACCATCTACGACACCTCACAACTTGCCATTGACTCGGCAATCGAATACATCACCGACAATCTCGGCGCCTATTGTGCTGCCCGCGGCACACACCCGGGCCACGTCTGCGGAACGACGGATCTGCGCGTTGCAGTCACGACGGGCCGATACGAGGGGCTCCCGGCTGTGAGCGAGGCAGCCGATGCAGAGCTGAACTCGGGTTCCATGGGGCCGTGGATGGCCATTGATTGTATTCCCGACAATCTTGATCTCAAGATCGCGATGCTCTCGCGATTGGAGGACATACTCCCCGACAACTGTATCCTCGCGTCCAACAGCAGCTGTTTGTCAACGTCTGAGATGGCACCGAAACTGCGCCACCCGGAGAAGCTCCTCAACACACACTACTTTATCCCGCCGCGAAACACCATGGTGGAGCTCATGTCGAGTACCAAGACGCATGAGGCCATCTTTCCGTTTCTGGTCGAGCAGATGAATCGGGTAGGATTGACGCCGATGGTGGTGCCCAAGGGTATTCAGTCGCAGGGGTTTATCTTCAACAGGATCTGGGGAGCATGCAAGAGAGAGACGATAGCCGTGTTGGCTGAGGGAGTAGCCAAGCCCGCGGAGGTGGATGAGCTGTTCCGAGACTTTTTCCATGCTGAAAAGGGACCGTGTGAGCGGATGGACGAGGTCGGGCTTGACAGGGTCGTTAATGTCGAACTGCATGCTTTGGAGCAGAGACTTGAGCCGGGTAAGGTGCGCGCAGTGGAGTGGCTGAGGGACAACTATGTCAAGAAGGGTAACTTGGGCGAGAAAACAGGGGATGGCTTGTTCACAGAGGCGGAAAGGGATGAGCTGAAGGATTTGCACAAGAGGTTGCGGTACAAGCATGTGGAGGAGACGACGGATGCTTGAGCTGTTTGACTTGGGCATACATGTGGGCGTTTGGCTGGGCTGCATGGGCATCAACGGTGTTATTGTACTGTCTTGTATTGTTTGGCCGGCTAACAGAGAGACGCATAATGAGCATGGTGATCTGGTAGCGCAACAAGCTTTCTACCGAGTGACGATGATGCCAACCCCTGAGCTACCCCGCGGCGCTGCGAGGCGTCGTTTGAAGGGCGCACCGTCTCGTCAACAGACCGCAGTGCCGATCCTTGGCAGATATTTTAAAGTGATGAACATGTCCAACTCGTTGTCTCGGATCAACGCAAGAAAAATACCAGGACCATAACGCCATGGCAGACTTTCCCACTCCAAAGTACATCACTGGGGGATGTCTCTGCGGCGCTCTCCGGTACGAAGTCACGTTCCCTCCTGACCACGACTTCAAATCCTCGGTATGCAACCCGTATTCTCCTTTACACCTCATTGACACCATCAGCACTCAACCTGCCAATGCACCCAATGCCGCAGACAGACGTCGACCCTATATCTCGTCAGCCATCGGGTCCGTCCGGCCTCCAACTACCGCTTCACCAGCGACACATCAACTCTCAAGAACTTCCAAGCATCTCCCCTTGCCGAGAGAGGCTTCTGCACCGGCTGCGGGTCTCTGATGTACTGGCGCTACCAAGACCGGACCGGCGACCGAGACTACGTCTGCATGACGGTCGGCACCGTCGACCCCCTTTTCCTCTTTGGCGAGGGCGCCGACGGTATCACAACCGGCGGTGGCATCAACGACAAGCCCGTCCCGAAGAACGGGTACGGTCTCGCCCTGGCAAGCGGAGAGGGGAACCACTGGTGGTGCGGCAATGAGATTCCCGGCGTGACGGATAACGTACCCATTGCCGGCCATGGGAGAGGGACCAAGTGGCCTGGGGATGAATAGCGCACATCGAATTAATTACCATTGCTTTGCGTTCCTCCCCATTATACGAAAACGTCAGTCTGTCTTTAGTTCCCATTCCGCCCATTCGACCTAGCCAAAGCCCCCGCCCCATCATCCCCCCGCTCCCTGATATAATTCTCAGGGATATTATTCTCCTCGGACGCCTTGGCCGCGTTGTACTTCACAAAGGCAATCTGCACGAGCAGTCCAACCTCCTTTCGGTCTTTGCCGATAACGCCAACGGCCAGCAACGCCTCGGTCTGCTCGATCCAGTCCTGCAGTTTTCTAAACTCGGCCCGGTCCTGCCTTAGGCGCTCTGGGAGGCCCTGCCCCTTGACCAGTGCCAACACGCCTGCGACAACGGTGTTCGTGGCGCCGAGGATGGTGATGGTTATGGTGTGGTCGCCTGCTGATGGGCCCCTGGGCCTGTTAGTCCCTTTATTCGGTTGGTGAGAATAGGGAGGAACTTACAGGGCAGTTAACGAAGCGCCGACGATGATTTGGAGAAAGTGGCTTGCGTAGACCATGAATTCTGCGTCTTGTTAGTACCTGAGCTTCGTATGTCACCTCCTTTACGTATCCCCTGGCGTGCCCCCCGAGCCCATCCCGTGGCATATCCCCAGCAAATTCCCTTCCGTACTTCCTGACAAATCCCACCATCCCTTCCCAACCCATCCCCCGGCACATCCCCAAACACCCCTGTTACCACCAATACATCCCCTGGCACATGCCTAGCTAGGACCACATGCCCAACACATCCAACAGACCCCCCACCTCAGATCCCCACCCAAAACGACAAAAGAAGACAGAAACTTACGAATTAAATTATAAGCCAACTTCTTCTCCCTCTGCTCCTTCAACGTAGCAGCATACATGCCCGTAGCATGCTTCCGGCCCTCCTCCAACGACCTCGAATCCATAGCGCCCGACAACGAACTGTTAATCCCGACCGCCCTCCGAAAGATGACCAGATTCTCGTCGTTCTGGCCGCGCACACGCAGCCCGGCTGGTTCGGACCATGCTACTTCTAGATCGGCCTTTACCACGGCTTCGTGGGCGGGTGGGGGGGTTGGCGGTTTCACCGGAGCTGTAGAGGGTCCTGGGGTTGGTGCTGTGGGTGCTGGTGGTGATGCAGGTTCATCCTTTGGTGTATCCTTGGTGTCCTTGGGGGCTTCCGCGGGTGCGGAGGGAATGGTATCGAAACCGGGAGTCGGGGTGCCCAGGAGAGGGGAGGTTTCGTCTTCTTTGTCGGCCATTGAGGCTTTTGCTGATGAGGGGTTGGTTTCGTGAGGATATATGAAGATGGGTGATGTGATTCTGATATTGGGAAGGAGAATCACAATGCTTACAAGCGCCGCAATGTTTTCTTCAGAAACAGAAAGAGGGGAGAGATTTCCTCACACGCGTCGGTCCCCTCATGACGGATTAAAAAAAAAACGTGAGGCGAGACCCCTCGTAGCGCGTCCAAATGGTTCATTTAGTGAGATCGCTTCTGGTATTAGCTCGGCGGAGTCGGCCGCGCAAAATGGCTTGGCGGAGTGGCCCAGCCACACCGAGATAGATGCAAGGTGCATCGCGTGATAATGATCAAATTCAATCATGTGGACGCCTGCGCAAAAGGATTGCGGCTTTGTCGGGATTCTACTAGGCCTGGTTTAGCAACACGATCAACTCAATTCTGTACTCCTGCTATTGCTGCTGTCTCAGTGGACTTAAAGTCTCTATCAATCGGTGACAAGGCCGTGGGGCCCGATGCGGGTAACGGAAATGTGGGGCACCTCCGGCCGGTCCCGCCGAGTGTAAACCGAATAAGCTCAACAGACCCCATAGCCCGGCAAGCAGCCTCCGGGAGAAATCCGCTCCAGCGCTCATATAAATATAACAAGCCCTTCTCAAAACCCTGAACCCACCCAGAAGTCATATCCGGGTGTGATTTCTCGGCCTCGTTTCCTACACCTTCATGCCGTTCTCCTGGATCTTTCTTCCCTTCTCATCATATACGATAACACTGAACGCTTCGTAGTCGCCGTCGTCTACCATGTGGTTCGCGTCTTGCGTGTCCGGGAGTAGCCGGCTGTATAGTCCCTTTTCGGCTTTTGGCCAGAGAGCCAACAACGGATCATACTCCTCATCTGCTTCATCTCCCTTCTCTTGGCTCCCCTCCTTGCCCTTCCCAGGTCCTGACGATGCAGACCTTCCATTGGCACCCGTCGACTTCCGGACGTAGTTTATCTGCCCCGTAGGGTTTGCATCCGCTCTAGGGAACAGGCCCTCGACTGTCGGTCCAGCAAACAACGATCTCGTCAGCACACCGCCTGACAGTTCCGCAGCTGATGGAAAGATGGGCATATCCGGGTGCATCTCCAGGGCCGACATTATCATGCCCACGAGATCCTGATTCGACAAGGTCATGAGATATGCCCTCCGCTGCTGAGGCGTCTTATTCGCCCAGCTCTCCTTTGGTGGTGGGCCCTTTGGCTGTTCGCCCTTCTGCCGTTTTGCTATCTGTCGACCCCGTTTCTCTACGCAAGTTGGGCAGAACCAACTCCTTCCCTCGTCTTGTATCACGGCATCTTCGATAGGAGGGTCATGGCAGTGCTGGTGCCAGCCGTCGTTGCACCCATCGCAGAACACCATTTGGTTCGATGCCGGACTGTGCATGCGCGTACACTTCTTGCAGAGAGCTTGCTCGGCCGTGCGCTTGCCGTAGTGTGGGCGTTTTCGTGTTGATGAGTCCATCGCAGCAGGGTTATAAGTGGTTGGCTTCTGTACTTGGCGACCAGACTTGGTGACGGCATGGGGCGCGGCTGCAACATTCTCCAAGGGTGTTTTGCGTTCCGATTCAACGTCTGAGACAGTTGAGATGCTACTAGTCTCCTCATCTTGTCCTTTGACACGCTTGCGGCGGGCAGCGGCCTTGGAGGCAGTGGTGGCCTTGGGTTTCTTGACTTTGCTCTCTGAGGAGAGTGTCCGTACCACAGGCGGCTTCGCGGATATAGGCTTGCCCGATGCCGTCAGCCCGCTGGAAATTCGACGGATGGCGCTAACAGGTGCTTTGTTTGCAGCGGGTGCGCCTCGGGGTACTGGAGTAGGTAAAGACAGAGGCGCCGGCGATGGTGACGGTGTGGTAGCAACCGGCATTTGCATGGTCATGGACGTCGAGGTGCTCATGCCCATCACTAGTCGTCTCTTTACGTCCTCATAGGTGGAGCGCTGGATGACAGGTACCGATGCCGAAGGTCCCGAAAGCGCAGAGCTGAGGCTACTGGGCTCGCCCTTCATCCGCTTGAGGATGAGCTGTGTCGCAGCGCTGAACTGGGGCATATACGGCGGTCTAGTGGCGGGGATTGAGTTTGATCGGGCGTTGGCAGAAGCGTTGCTTGGTGTCGCGCTCGGTACGGGGACCGTTGGAGCCGAGGACGCTCCTGCCCCCGGCTGCGTATTTTGAGGGGTGGGATCTGAGTCTGCCATGATTAAAGTTCGGGATACTAGGCATGGATGGGAAGTGCAGGCTAATAGAAGTGATTTTGGTCAGAACGATCATGGTCCCATAGTTTGAGGGGCGACTCACTTATTGGTTCATCCGGCGTGCTGCTGTCCGAAAGTTGGGGGTTGCGGATCGAGAACAGAAGGCAAGGCAAGAAAAATCTTCGGCCTTCTTGCGTTGCAGAATTCAATTGAAATAAATGTTGTCATTCGCAACTTCCGGGGAAAGAGGGACGCGCGATCACCAAAACCGTGCGGTCTCGAACCACTTTCACGTGAATCCCACGTGATGTCACAACCCTAACCCCCATCGACATGACAACCCCAACTCCGCGATCTAAAGATTCTTCTTGCATCTATCTAACTATTCCTTTCTCTCTTAGTTGTTGTATCTCAATGTCTCCAAGTCCAACATGATCCCGAAGCACCTCGTCAGTGTGTTGCCCCAAGGTGGGTGGAGGACTCCGAATCCGCGGTTTGGTTTCCGAGTACTTGACAGGCGAGTTGACGAGCTTGATGGGCCCACAGTCCGAGTGGTCGACTTCTACAACCATATTCCTGGCCTTGGTGTGCTCGTGTGTTAATGTGGCCAACACATCGTTGACGGCCGCATAGGGCATGCCCTTGCCCTCAAAGATATCGAGCCACTCCTGTGTGGTTTTGGTCACCGTGACCTTCTCGATCTCCCGCTCCAGCTCATCACGATTTGCGACACGGCTTGCGTTTATCTTGAACTTGTCGTCTTCTTTCCATTCCGGTCGACCGAGCCCGTCGCAGAGGATCCCAAACAACCGGTCATTGCCACCGCCAAAGAGGATATCGCCATCTTTGGTTTCAAAAGACTTGTACGGAACGATAGATGCTGGACGGTTTAGTTAGTAGACGACATGGTAGTTTCTGGAATACTCACGATGTGCCGTTCCCCATCGGCCCGTGTCTTTCTCCCCGCTGATCAGACAGCTGCTTGCAATGTTGGCCAGTGTGGCCGTCTGGCAGTCACTCAGGCAAGCATCAATATGCTGACCTCTGCCTGTCCTTGCCCTTGACAAAAGTGCCGCCATGATGGCATTGCTTGTGTACAGCCCAGTTGTGAGGTCAGTCACTGCAACGCCAACTTTAACAGGCGGCCCATCACGGCTTCCCGTGATGTGCATCAGTCCAAACTCGGCTTCAACCATGACATCATAGCCAGCGCGCTGGGAATACGGGCCCGTCTGACCATAGCCAGTGATTGATGCGTATATAAGAGCAGGGTTGATCTTGTGAACGGTCTCAAAGTCCAGCCCGTACTTTTTGAGCGCGCCGGGGATATAGTTCTCAACGAGTATATCGCACTTGGCGGCCAACTTGTGGAGGATATCTACGCCGGCAGGATCCTGGAACGAAAGGGCCAGCGATTTCTTGTTGCGGTTGACCTATCCGAGTAAGAGAGCCGTGACACAAAGACCAGACGGGAAACGAACTCCGAGAAAGTAGGCCGATTCTCCGGGGCCCTTTTGGATTGAGGAAGATGTATACTTGGCATATGGCGGTCCCCATGCCCTTGTATCATCGCCCCTGATGGGGTGCTCAATCTTGATCACTTCGGCTCTTGCTAGCTCTCAGTCTGTAGCTCTGGTTTCCCAAATACGAGCATTGAACTTACCCGAGATCTCCCAAGATCTGGGTACAGTAAGGCTGAAGTTATCGTTAGCCGTGTTCTTCAGAACCCAGGCTCGGATTTTGAAGTTATACCCACCCCAGCAAGAACCCGGGTCATGTCCAGCACGCGGTATCCCTCCAACGGCAGCGTCCCGGTCCCGCCGGCAGACGTTGCGGCGCTTGAAAACCATCTTGGCCGGAGGAGAAAACGAGGCCCAAGTCTCTCAACGCGAGACCTCAGTACGAGATTCCGATACATGATTTCTGGCTGGCAAGTGTGCGCCGAAAGCTGAGCCCCTCGATAGTTGACCGAAACAGCGAAGCTTCACCAGTTTACAGGGGGGAAATAGTGGGCATCTCCGCAATCACCACCAAATCCAGCGAGGATTAGCGGTGTTTAGCTCGGCCCGCTGAGAGGAGCCATCCAAGGGCAAGAACAAGAATACCGAAGAAAGATACCTGGAACCTAAATAAACTGAATAAAAGCAATTTCGATAGTTTTGCCCCTAAGTCAAATCGCAACAGAAACCAAACGGTTTCCAAAAGCACACAAGTATAAGTTGCCAGAACAGCCTTCGCAGCCCGTGCCCTGTCCCAGCGTGCCGCCAACCACCCGACACGCCGATAACGAACCTTGCCTCCCGATAACAACCACCTCCTGTCCCTTGCTGTTTGCATTCCTCAAGAAACCAACAAAACCAAAGCCGAACCTTCATCAACAACAACAACGACAAACAAACCACCACGGTCACCACCCCATCACCACCCCATCACACCCCCCAAAATGGACTACCAAAACCGCGCCGGCTCCAAATTCGGCGGCGGCGGCGTAGCCTCCACCTCAGCCACCAACGCCGACCGCCGCGAGCGACTACGCAAACTTGCCCTCGAAACCATCGACCTCGACAAAGACCCCTACATTTTCCGCAACCACCTGGGCTCCTTCGAATGCCGCCTCTGCCTAACTGTGCACCAAAACGACGGTTCCTACCTCGCGCACACCCAAGGCAAAAAACACCAAACCAATCTCGCGCGACGCGCCGCGCGCGAAGCCAAAGAAGGCAAAGGCGAAGTCGATCCCCAAACCGGTCTGCCCGTGGGCGTGGTAGGCGCCGGCTTCGCAGCGCTGGGTTTGGGCGGGGGAACACCGCGGCGGAATGTAGTCAAGATTGGACGACCGGGTTACAAGATCACCAAGGTGCGGGATCCGATTACGAGGCAACAGGGCTTGCTGTTCCAGCTGCAGTATCCGGATATTGGAATGGGGGTCACGCCCAAGTGGCAGGTCATGAGTGCGTATACGCAAAGAGTGGAGGAGCCGGATCGGAATTTCCAGTACTTGCTTGTTGCGGCGGAGCCGTACGAGACGTGCGGGTTCAAGATACCTGCGAGGGAGCTGGATAAACGGGAGGATCGGCAGTTTGAGTTCTGGGATCCGGATTCCAAGGAGTATTGGGTGCAGATTATGTTTATGACGGAGCGGGAGGAGAGGTTTAATGCTGCGCCGGGTTTGACGGGGAGACGATAATTTGGGGGGGTTGTTCTGGCGAGGATTTGGTGAGCCAGGAACTGGTTTTGCAGGGTATTGGGCGTTGAAGGATAAAAAGGATACCACAGAATGATTCGGGCTATCCTAGCTTTTAGGAAAAGGTGGACGGGCGAAGAAATCACAGTAAGGTCCGCCGACACAATCCGGACGAGCCTTCTGGGCGGGATTGTCCGCCAGTCCACCGTCTACCATATGGACAAAAACCAACGGAAAGGGAACCGGCACATGGCTCGGCACGGAGCTGTAAGAGTTTCCTTAGCGATGTTAGACTTGTGCTGACAACGACGTGCAGCTAGCTCAGATGTTGCAAAGACGTCATCCTAACAAAAGAAAATCGTGAACCAAGCAATTATGTACGCTATATTCAACCTCACTTCGCTGCAAGCTAGTTACAGAGCCAGGAAGCAAGCCTCTTCTCGACAGAGGATATCCTGCGAGTCTCTATGCAAGTCGCGAGTTCCGAATGTCCCTTTGTCTGTTGTGTTGAAAAACTTGTAACAGCTCCAATTCTGCTCGCACACTCCCACTGTCTAACATGATGTCACCCTTCTCATGACCAAGTTGGCCCACAATATCAAAACCAAAGAGACATCCGTACCGGTCAGTTCCAATCACACTTTTCTCCGTTGGGTCATAAATGGCCAGCCATGCCAAAAGCTTAATTAGAGTATTCCTGCTCTTGTAGATGCGGGATACGCCCCCAAGCGCTTGCGCAGCAGTTTTGTGAGTAACGATGTTCCCGAACCTGGTTCAGATGCCCGGCAACTCAGCCAGACAGTGCCGAAACCAGAAACGAACACAGGACCCAAGGATGACATGCAGATGGAAGAAATACTACTGGAAGGTCGAGACCCTCCGTGACCGCACTCATCGGAAATTGTTATCAAACCGCTTGAACGTGTACCCGATGAACGGAAGGCTCATCTCGGGACTCTCCTCCTGCGCTGCTGGAGAGCTGCTGGACTGTCCCCTAGCGGCCTGTGCAGCCTTCAGCAACGTCGCGTTATCCGTCTGATCAATCTCATCCGTAGGGAAGTAAGTTGTATCGATGTTCGACGTCAAACGAGGCTCAAACGGAGCCCTAATCCGTCGCAAACTGTCAAACTCCACGCCGCGGAAGAACGAGTGTCCCTTGATTTCGTGGGCACCGCCCCGGCCGAGACGATTCTCAGAGTTGCAGATGAGGCTGTGCCGAGTTAGCAGTGTCCACTACTTTGAGAGGGGAAAAGGCAAACCTTCGGATCAAGTTCTCTGCTTCGGTACCAAGTTGGATATCATCGGGGAAGTACAGCGACTGCCTCCAGTTGACGATCTTCCGGTACGTGTCATGGCTATCCTCAGCGCAGAAAGGCGGCCATCCAACCAAGCATTCGAACATAATAGTTCCGAGGGACCACCAATCGCAGTCAAATGAGTAGCCGTGCCCGGTGAAGATCTCTGGTGCGATATAATCAGGGGTACCGACAGTCGAGTAAGCCATCAGTCTTCGGGAGCGTCTCCAGTCGTTGATCTGAGCTCGATTGCTGACCGTCAAATTAATCTGGTCAATGGCGATCGAGTTCCGATTGTCCCTCGGCCGGTTCGACTTGCCCTGCAGGAGCTGCTGGTAGTAGTTGTTGTCGTGGAGCTTGTGGAATCCCGTCGACAACCCAAAATCCGTCAGCTTGACGTGGCCGCCTCGGTCCAGAAGGATGTTGTCAGGCTTGATGTCTCTGCAAGATTGTCAGTACATAACACGAAATCATGGAATGTGTTACGAACCTGTGGATGAAGCCGAGTTTGTGCACCGCTTCGATCGCAAGAACGATCTCGGCAATGTAGAAACGCGTGATATCCTCCGAGAAGATCTCATATTTGATCAACATGGTCATCAAGTCTCCACCGGGCAAAAACTCCATCAACATGTAGAGGAAGTTGGCGTCCTGGAACGTCGTGTACAGCTTGACCACCCAGGGACTGTCCGACTCAGCAAGAATATCTCTCTCAGCCCGAACGTGTGCAAGCTGGTCCTTCTTGAACATTTCAGTCTTGATGAGCGACTTCATGGCGTAAACCTTGCCATCTGCCTTCTTCTGAACAAGCTTGACCTCGCCGAATGCGCCCTTGCCGATGATCTTCACAGTCGTGTAGTTCTCGGGCTTATCCTTCGTTCTCAGGAACCGAAGATAGGAGCCTTCTTTTCTTCCACCGGTGGCCCAGATCGATTCTCGGCGGCGGGGATCCGTGGTCTCGGCCAGCTTCTGTTCCATCTCGCTCTGTCTATTGCCAGTGTTAACCGATTGTCGATCGGATTGGACAGCAGGAGGCAATCTTGAAACTCACCTCTGGTTCCGTTCCCTAGCACGTTTGACGCTGTCCTTGAAGAAGTCCGATGCAAGTTGGGAGCACTTCTTTTGGTTGTTATTGGCGTTTGGCCCGTACTTGTCGGGGTTCCTTTCGGGCGCGGGAGCGAATTCCAACTGCGGGCTCTGCGTCGGCATCGGCGCATTCAGGTAGTTCCCGTAACCAGCCTGCTGGTTCGGGGCGCCAGCTGTGCGTGGGCGCTGCCCGGGAGAAGGGCCCCGGGCTGCATACGGCGAGGGGCGGGCGCCGCCACCTAGGTTCTGATGGGAGAACTGATGGGCGAGACCAGTATTGGGGTCATTGCTGGTGCCGGGCGTGTTGGCCCGGGCCTGCGAATAACCTTGACCGGCAGAACCGTAGTCAGCAGCCTGGGCGGAGAGCTGAGCTCCGTACTGCTGGGAGTATTGGTTTTGGCCATAGTAGTTGGCTGATGTGTAGCCCTGGGTGTAAGCCTGACCCTGCTGGGCGCCGGCGGGTGGGTTCTGACCCTGAGCACCGGGTCCCGACTGGAAGACAGGTTGCGGGAATGTCGACGGGGTGGTAGGATAGGTTCGGTCGGTCGCGGCGAGGCGCTCGTTGTTATTCCCGAAATTCAGGTATAGGCGGTTGCCGCTGTTGTCCATCTTGGGTGATCGCACGGTGTTGCGGCTGCTGGACGATGGGGAGCGCGATTGGTGACTATAGCTCGCGGATTGCAGATTCACGCAGATCAACTGCAGAGAAGAAGCAGGTAGTTTGACTCGACGACGCCGTGTTGCTTGTGTTACGCAGAAAGGGGTTCAGGTGAAGCAGCCCTTCCTTCTGGGGGCAAGGGGGTCAATGGTCGGTCTGAGCCGAGTGGCACCGTTGAGGAGGGCTCGATCACGGCCCAGTTATCAGGAGGGCACTAGGTGGGGCGCTGCGACTTGGCTGGAGATGCCAGGGTCGTCCTGGGGGCTCAAGGCTTCTCGGCGGGGAATCGAGTTGCAGTGATGTCCAGGTAGACGGGAGGAGGATAAGGGACAATTGTCAGGACATCCGAGCGAGTGATGCAGATGGAGCGGCAACCAAAATGTCGACTTTTGTGCATGTGTCAAAAAAGTCAGCGAGGGAAATGGAACCTGGAAAGCAGAGAGGGGTTGGACTGTCCAGGGTCGCTGACCGCTAAAAACAACCTTGGCCCCAGACCTGAAGTGATGCGAGGAGATGCGTTCTTCCCCGCGGTTCGGCGGCTCTTGTTTCCACCACTGTAGGTTGTTCAACCTGAACAGCGGCAAATCGGATACTCCAAGTCGTGATTGAACGATTCTCCGGCGCTTGGAGCTTCTACTTGCTGGCGGAGTGCCGATGGGACATTGACGCCCTGAGAGCTCAGCGCGGGGTCGATTGCATGGCTGGGCTCGATCACAGGAATTTGTCTGCTTGGCCGTCTGGGGGTCTCGGGTTGCCCCTCCATTCCCACGCCTCGTGCTTGGAGGGATCTAACTTCCGATCACCACACAGCCACCATTGGCCTGATGGCATCAAGTAACTTGCGTCCCGGTCCCAGCTTGAATTCGTCAACTCTCCGCTAGAGAACATTAGGTTTCCGGCCTGGTCCTGACGCCGTCAACAAGATGCGGACCCAGCCGAGATTGGGCAGCCATGTCCATATTTCCTCGGCACCCAAGGCCACCCTCCCGTGCTAACCTCATGTGTTGTTTGCACCACTTGCCGGCGTCGGGACTATAATGCCATGTTTCTCAGTGAGCTTCAGCCTGGTCCGCCTGCACCGTAGATCTGCCAAAGCTCCCACAAGTCCAGCACACACGTCTGTCAGAGGCCTGGAACCCATACCCCTTGGTTTTTGGCATGCCAAGCTGTGTTACTTGCCGATCATATCAATGGGCCCGTGTGCAGGAAACATGTCGGTTTCATAACCCGGACTGGCGGTTCGACCAATTCCCAACTCGCGAATTCAAATTGAAGAAACTGAAGCTTTCCTGTAGCGATTCAAGTAACGGCGATGCAGTAAGCCTGTCTGGAAGACAGAGCACCGCGAAGTCAGTGGGTCGGACGGTGGTGCGTTGTTGACATCGAAGCCGTGCTTCGCCAAGGTCGAACATCAAGCTGGAGGTTGCCAAAATTGATTGATTCTGCCTCATAAATTCATCTGTGTATATGCGCAAAGCCTTCATCATATTAGAATATCAACCGCTTTACTTCCTTGCTGTCAATTGCAACAAAGCTGAATGGAAGTTTGCTAGTCTTCAATGTTTGGACATGTGTGAGTCCGGGTCCGTGCACCCATATCTGATATCGCGATAAGGAGCTTCTGGAAATTTGCGAAAGCTTCCATCATAACGGTTCGACGGCGACCCGATTCACATAGAAAGCAGACACGGTTCGAGTGCGCTGCTGATCACGGCAGCAAATCAAAAAGGCTCTATTTGAGTAGGAGGGACTGTGAAGGAGGCGCCAGCATCCCCCGGCACTCATTTTGCTGCTCATCCAGCGGAACAAAGGTTGACAACAGACAACACCACACATGGCCGACCCAACGCCGCCTCCGGCGCCGGCAGGGGCAGTATGCTTCCTCTCCATCGCGCCCTTTTCGGAATCTTTGATCTGACGCTTTACGTAGCCCAAGCCCCCACCACCCCGAAACCAAGCCCTGCGAATGCTGGGCCTGCCTGCCCTCCCCAAGAAGCTTCCGTCGAGGAATTGGATGATCTTCTGGACGCTCACCACAGGTATCTCCGCCGCCATAATCTACGATAAGAGGGAAAAGAAGCGCGCGACAGCAAGGTGGACCCATGCAGTCGAGCATCTGGCCAAAGAGCCCATCCCCAACGGCCTCTCCCAGGTCAGGAAACTCACCATTTACTTGTCGAGCCCGCCCGGCGATGGGCTACGGATTGCTCAGGATCACTACACCGAATATGTCAAACCCATTCTTGCAGCAAGTGGGCTCGATTGGGAGTTTGTGCAGGGGCGAAGAGAGGGCGACGTGCGCGCCGTGGTGGCCGAGAAGGTTCGCAAAGTGCGCCGTGACTGGGAAAGCAACGATGACGAGGATCTGGACCGCGAGCCTACCAAGGACGAGATCGTCGAGAGGTACCGCAAGATGCGGGGAATTGAAGAATACTCAGGTGTTCGGGGTGACGTAGTCATCGGCCGTCACACGTGGAAGGAATACGTGAGGGGATTGCACGAGGGCTGGCTTGGCCCTCTCGCTGCTCCCCCGGAGCCCGAACCTCTCCCCAAGGTTGACGCCCAACAAGCGTCGGAAGACAAACCGGCAGAGGACAAGCCGGTAGAGGAGGAAAAGCCCAAGCGGCCGCCTCAACCAAGGCCCCATAATACGACAAACGATTATCCCGCCGAGTCCCTCCCACTGCTTGCGCCAGCCGAGTTCACCCCAGCCGCCCCGATCCGCGAGCCGCATCTCTTGGGCTTCCTCAACACTCCTACCCGCATGTACCGCTTTTTCAACCGACGCAAGCTGGCCGACGAGATCGGCCGGGAAGTTGCCGCCGTTTGCCTGACGACATACCGCGAGTTCAAGGAGTCCCCGAACCCCGAATCCAACAGCGCGACGATAGATGACGTACAGTATGAGCAGCAAAGGGAGCTCGCATGGGAGGAAAAGGACTGGATCAAAACCGTCTGGAAGGAAGATGACCCCGAGGCTACAGAAAAGATTCGCGCTCTCCCCATCGTCATGGATCCGCGGATTGCCAACAGAATGCGCCGTTTTGAGATCCTGCCCGAAGATGAAGTCCAGGCCAGACAGATTGTGGTGCCGGAGGAGGAGGTGGAGGGCTGGACCAAGGGATCTTTCCGTCAACTGTTCCGCTGGGGGGCATCCCTATTCAACAAACCCCCAACAGCACCCTTGACCGATGCTGATGTGGAGTAAACGACTGATGGCAGTGCCATTACATACTGCATCATTGGGGGAACGCATGGCACATGCTACAAGATGAATTCTTAACGATGTCTCAACGACGTGGGTTTGTCCGAGGCGGTTGCCTCGTCAAGGTCGGCAGTGCAGTAGTCCACGCTCTACTGTTCTAATGTGCCAAAGTCGGCGATGTAGTTGTACAATACGTGGGTGTAAACACGGGTTGCATTGCGGGTGATTTGGGACGAGAGGGCCAAAGTTGGCATAAACTGTATGCATAGTAACTCCGCTTCAGTGTACAAATCTTTATGATATCGTACAATCTTGTCGTTGTTTCCAACGAGAGGCAGAGATTTTCCGCTTTGCTCTTGGTCTAATCCCTCTTCGCTATCATCATTGGTGATCTTGGTGATGGTCCTAGAACCTCGTGTCCAAGAGCCTGGGCGATTCGAAATATGCCCATCTCAGAAAAGTAAGCCTCAACACCTCTCCACCTTTCTCAATCATCTTCATCAGACGACCCATACGCAACCAAACTCCCCTTGGCCTTGCCAGCCGACGGAGGTTTCCCATCCTCCCCCTTTTTCACCCCACCAACCGATGCCTTCACCCCCACACCCTTCACCCCATCACCACCAACCCCCTTCCCCTTCTCACCACTCTTCCTCTCTCCATCCCCATCCCCCTCACTCCTCCTCTTCAACCCCCTTACCCTCTTCCTCCCTTTATCCCCATCCCCCCTCCTCCTCCTCTTCCTTCCCACAACATCCCACCCAACCTCATCAACCCCAACACGCTCTACCTCATCCTCACTTCCATCTCCATCCTCCCCCTGACCCTGGCCCTTCCTAACCTGCCCTTCCCGAAAAGCCCTCAATCCCTCCTCCACCTCCCTTTTCGCCCGCTCCTCCTCCTCCCTCTTCGTCTCCCTCACACCCTCCAAAAAGTCAATCTCATCATCATCCAGCGCGCGAAACTGATTCTTGATCCTATTCGCCTCCTCAAACGCAGCTTGCTTGGCCGCCTTATTGGCCTGGAGCACCTCATACAGACTCTTTTCGCCGTTTTGGCCGACGGCGGCGCCACCAGACGCGGCAGCAGCCGCCCTAGCGGATTTGGCAGCCTCGAGCTGGGCTTGCACTTCTGCCCATTCTCGTGACTTTTTGGTTGTTGTTTCCTTTGGTTCCGGGACTGCGGTGGATTCGCCTGTTGTGGCGTCGATTGCGCCAGCTGAGATGAAGCGGGACATTTCTACTATGTGAATCTTGATGGGTGGATAAAAAGACGACACGGGAATGGGAGTTGTGGCTGTGCGAAGGAATTAGAACAGGGTGTTGCACGGGACGAGATATTGTTTCGTTGAGTGATGCGCGGTTGGGCCTCTGACCTTCGACAAGCAGCAAGGTGGGGCACACCCAAATAATGAACGGGCCAGAAGCATCCACTGGCAAAGATGAAAAACTCATGCCATAGATATTCACAAGTCACGGAAGTCAAAGTGTGTGCATGTTTTCGAGGCTTTTATGTTTAAGCTAGGCTGCATCGGTGGAGACGCAGTATGCGCAGTACCTAGGTGTAGCTCTGAAATCATTCCACGGCGCGTCAAGAAGACGACACCGTTGCTCTCGCCCCTTTCGCTCATCGATGGAGTGGACAGCACCGGACAGACCATTCTTGTGTATGCCCAGCCATCTTGTGCCATTTGGATGCCCAAAAGCTCCGTTCGAACTGTTTCCCTTTGTCCATCCCCAAGCTCATCAAGTCATGACAAGTACCCCAATTTCCCTCGCTTCCACCACCAGAATTTAACATGTCGAAGCAATCAGCCTTGCCCGAGTCCATTCTTCCCCTCTACCGTGAAAATGCCAACTCCCCTGAACAAAACCCCTCTAGCCTGCCCCGTCATGAGAAAACAAAAACATAGCCGAACCGCTCATCGAGGACATCAATCGTCCTCGCAAGCGCCGGTAGAGAATGCAAGGCCAAGTATAATACGAGAAAACAGTGAAACCCAGTGAACCCCCTTTTGTCCCAGAAAATGCGTTAGAAGCCCACCTCCACTACTTTTCCTCCTCGTGACCCTAAACCCAACCAGCGAGAAAAAAAAAAAGGGGAAGAAACAAAGGACAATGGAAACCACGAAAACAGCAGCGATATGTACCAAGCCCAGACTTTTCCTTCTCACAAACAGCAAAAAAAAAAAAACCCTTTTTGACCGGCGCAACGCCAGCCTTGAGTGTTTTGGACGCCTCAGCAAGAGCCGCCCAGGAAGAGCAACCACTGGCGTTCTGATTCAAAAAAGCGAGCGAAACCATTTAACAGGAAAACATGATTACAAAATCGTATCCACGCAACTTCATCCACCTCCACCTGTAACACAAAGGAATGGTGTTGGAGGAAACGACTGATCGAGGTGATGAGGTCCGAGCCAATCAGAGATCCTAGAGTCCAAAGGACCCCAACTGGCCTCCTAGTTCCATCGCGCGATGGGAGGGAGGGCGGAAATTAATTTGTCGGCCTGTTCCAAATGATACTCGGATGTTCGCAGTTCGTGGCACGAAGCTGAGCTCGATCGAAGCCGTGTTGATGAAACGTAGGACCGAGTCTATAAGCCGAATCCAGGACAAATAAAACCATGGTATAGACATCCAAGAACGCCAGTGTATGGGATATTACCGAACCGTATACCGAACAAAAAAAAACAATCACGAAAACAAGGAGTGCGGTGCCGAAACTTTCGGTGCCGGGGTAGTCACGGGGCGTCACAGTCTGTTGCCCTCGGGGGCCATTGCACCGGGTTGCGTTCGAACACACGTGGGAGGAAGCTCGATAAAGGCCTTCGGGGGCCGTGATATTATGATCTCGTTTTCTTCGCGGGAGAAGCCAGTCCGTCGTCTCGGGGTATCTGAATGCAATGTATCGAATCGTCCGAAAGTCCCAGGAAAAAATACGCGTCCGGCCACGATGCATCGGGGAAAAAGCGGTATCTCGTCATGCGAATCCGTAAACCGAACGGTAACCCAAACGCCCATAATGCCGACCAAAGCGGTCATAGTCATGCAAGCCAGGATATCAGGCTCAGCCGACAACTGGTTGCCCGTAGCTGTGACCAGCGAAGTAGGGAGCCTGCTGCTTGGCGTAAACACTCACACAGTTGGCACAGCTGCAATCACCGACAGCGGCATGCTGCTCCCAAATGCCCTGCGCATAGGGATAGTAGCCATAATTGCTAGCATTGCGAGTCGGATGTGCGCTTTGCTGGTATGCGTTGTACGGAGTAGGCTGCTGGTAGTGTCTCGAAGCATTGCCACTGTCGGAAATCGCCCTGTCGAACCACTCCTTGTAGTGGGAGTTGACGGACGTTGCAGAGTTGGCGTACTCGGGAGTGCCGTAGCCAGAGTCGGGAGGTGTGAGAGGAGCAGAATGCGGCCAAGTGACCTGGTAGCCCCATACAGGCTGCTGTTCACGATTGTAGGTCGAAGCAGGGGCCTGGCTGCGCTTCAAGCTAGACAGGCGCTCGTATTCCGCAACCTGCTGTTGATGCCACGAATAATAACCGGCGTTGCGCCGGCCAACATCCGTGTCGATGGGAGTGAGGCGGCTCACCAGACGCTCGCGGCCGACCTGTGCCTGGTGCTGCTTTTTGGTGTCGAGCCACTCCTTCCAGTTGTCCAGCCACGCATTGTAGTCCTTGCTCTCATCCAGGTTGACGTAGAGGCCCCAGTTGTTAGCAGTGAGCCACTCATATTCCAGAGTGTTGAGGTCCTTAACCGCGATTCCGCTGACCTCGGACCAAGACTTGTTCTGGAACGTGTTATCGTCGAGGAACTTGCTTCCGAGGAGGAGAGCGATTGTGAGCATGCGCCAAATCTCGCCCTCAACAATGGTGGGGCGACCGCGCTCATCATATGTCGGATGGCCGTTGCTGCTCAAGAGGTTGACACGCTTTGAGAGGTAGTTCATCCCAAGGAGAATGGTCGTGCTCGGCAAGCGGGTCGAGGACAAGATCTGCGCGACGAACTTCCGGAAGGCGCCATTGACAGAGCTGTGGGGTAACACGATGCGAGTGGCCATCTCGGAAACGTAGTCAGCCATCAGCTCGACGTCGTAGTCGAGGACAGCACACACGCCACCAGGCATGTTGACGGTGTTCGAAGGGCGAATCGGGATGGTGTAGGTCGAAACTACTTCAAGCAACTGGAAGATCAGGCCAGCGAGGCGGTGCCACACTTGCCGCAGTCAATTCCAGAGCTGAAGAGTTGGAGATCTCGGAGAGTGAGAAGTTGAGATCTACCGAGTTGTCTTGGCCATAGATAGTCTTCGGGCTAGACGAAAAGGTCAAGATTCGAAGATGAGCGATACAAGGTCGAATCGAGTTCGGTGACCGTGTAATTGGCTATGGATGCGAAGCTGCCGCAGCAAAGGGGTTCGTATCGAAGTGCCAGTGTCGTTGTCTGATACCAACAAGACGTATCCGGTCTTGAAAGATTTTGACAGATCAAGAACAAGGGCGAAAATAGGTCCGAAAAGAGAACGTCTAAGCACTGCCCATTGGTTAGCATCTGTCGAATAGGCAACGTCCGATATGCTGCAGCTGATGTGATTTGAAGTGGTTCGTGTTCGATATTTTGACTGAGCACCGCAGGTGCCAATGGTGCCCGTGAACCCCAAAGCGGTTATTCAACGTGTCGTAGGTGACTCGGTGTCTCGTCGAGTGGTGGCGGTAGGTGGTGCAATTGGGGGGAAATGACATGGTCAAAGATTCCTGAGCAGAAACAGGATGGTCGGAGCATCAAAACAACGGCAAACCCGCGTCGCCCATGTAGAATCCGAAAACACACCACAGAATCATGGACTGGGACCAAAAATGTACGTACCTAATGCAAGAAAAGCGATGCAGAGTGCTTATTCCGTAGATGTGCTCAAGAGCAGTGACCTCCTGGAGTGGTGTGCCGCTTGTCGAGTCTCGCAATGAGGAAGCGCACCGCACAGCCGAAAACCACTCGATGCAAGCACCGAGTTGCGTCTCCTTCGTGCAGGAAGAAAAACAGCGAAGATGAGCAGCGCCCGAAATCGATCGCGAACGACGCAAAAATGAATTGGTCGTTCTTCGAGACCTCGATTCGTGGCGGGTTCTGCGGTGGTGGTGGTGGAGAGGGAGGTTGATGGCGTTGGGCGGAGGAGGTGAAGGGGAAGAAGAGAAAAAAAGAGAGCGCTTGGGCGGAGTGATGACCGAGTGATAGGTAGCTTGTGGAGGGCCGACCGGGGGCGAGAAGTGGAGGGCCCTTGCACGCACTTTTTTTTGGCTGGGCCCACTTTGCTGGGTGACCCGGCCTGGGCACAAGCACAACTGACGAGCACAGCGTGGAGAGGAACGGGCTTGTGGAGCAAGGAAGCGAAAAGGCAAGGAGCAATCCCTCGCCCGCCCACACACTACGACTTGCACGGATGGATGGCAATAAAACGGTGCCAACGGGGAAAGTCACTGGCCAGCAGGTGGCGTCTCCAGGGCATTCCGCATATCTGCTGCAACACGGGCAGGATGGCACAGTACATGCTGCAAAGTACACCGCAGCATGGAAAACTTGTGCCCACTACCAGCAAAATAAAAACACACCAAAAGTGAGATTCCGCCTCATTGCTGCAAGCGGTGCTCCCCTTTGTGTGCGAGGCTGGGAAACAGGAGGATACAGGCAGGAGGCAGGAGCAGAGCGCCTCACCAGCGACGCGATGGCTCAGGAGACGTGCAACGCAAGCAATGTTCAGAACGGACAAGGGACTCGACGCAACGGGGATGGAACAAGTTGCGTCTGCATCCAAAGTCCATGACGGAAATGACCAGGGCTGTCGTCAAGCCCTCAACCCTCAACCTCGACCTTTTCCCAAAACTGCAGCGCGCACTCGAGGGGTGGCGCCAGCGAACTGTCGCAGGGAACCAGGCTCGCACGGCTCCGTCAGAGCCAGGCGATGGCAGGTTGCAGGGGAAGGGGGTGTGCAGCGGTCCAAATGCTCACCCCTTCCAAGATCACAGTCTTCAACAAGCCCGTGAGCCGGAGGCACCATCCCAACAGCAATGGAAAACTGCGGGCTCCCATTGGAGGACTGGCATCTGCAAATCACCTCGGAATCTCCTCCAGGCAATCCACGGCAAGTGGTTGTTGTGGTCATTACTCGACCATAGGCATCCTCTTGCCCGCAATGATTCGAGGCTGTCGTGAGTCCCTAACTCGCCCACTAGAGTCCGATCTTTGGGCATGGCTCGAAACGCCCGCTCACAACCGCTCCTGTCCAAGAAAAGCAAGGAGCGCCTCACGCCTCACTCAGCGGGCCCCCAAAACTCAAAACGAAGACATCACAGCCCGATGGTTTGACAGTGGGTGGCCCCAGTCGCCCTTCACGTGCTGTTCCTGCACTTCCTGCAGCCAGACAATCCCTAGCGCGGAGGGCAAAGTTGTTTGTTGGAAAACACATTTCGCGCAGGCTTTGGGGAACACTCTGCTAAGTCGGCAACATCACGGACGGAAACGCGGGTTCCCCCGGCAATTCAGTTGCGCAAATTTGGATGGCGGCGAGTTTACGTCGACCCCCTGGCGTTTCCTCCACGACCGCCCACGACCGCGTGTCCCAAATTTCCAGGCCGCAGGGGACAACCAAACCACTTTCAAGGCGTGGGTTCCTCAGCACCTGTCTCAGGAAGACGTGGGCAAAGGCGGCTTCTACGGGTACCTCAATAATAGGACTCTCAATATCGGATGAAAAACTGGTGGGAGAGCAATCCATCGCTTCTATTTTTCCATGTGAAATTCTGCGTGCCATTTTGTGACAAAAACACAGCAGCTGACACCGACGGTCTTGTTGATGGCTTGATGGCACTGCCGCCGCCCCCCCCCTCCAGCTCCTACTCACAGCCCATCGACGCCCGTCATCAAAGCCGTCAATACTTCGTGCTGGGTACCCGCCGTTGTAACCATGACGGCCATTTTTAATCCGCACGTCGGCTGCCACGGGACACGGCCAAACGCCCACACTGTTCGGGACGAGCCTGACCGAAGAATGAAACTGATTCGGTTCTCGAAGGTCGTCTCCAACTTCCAAGGGTCCTTCACCAGACCCCAAAATAATAACGTCCCAAGACGCATTCTCCACTATGGAGAGCGGAAGTCAAGGCTGTTTTGATCCGCCTAGTCCGACCAGAGCAACTCAGCCGAACCTTGGTATCGGAAACGTTTTGGACCACTTGGCTCCGTTTGCCTTGGCTTCCGGCAGAAAATGGCTCTCGCAAGAGGCGACAATGCGCCCATCGGCACATATCCACACAGCAAGTCACTCTTCAACACCGCCGGCCACCATCGGGAAGAAAAGCATTGTCAGCGGCGTTGGCAGCCAGTGTTGCTCCGGAACACGAGTCAGAGAGAGCTGATGGAACGTTCGGCCCAGGCTGTCGGACCTGAGTGTCCGCTGCACCACAGAGGCGTCGGCTAACTAGACAAACCCCTCTCGTGCGAAGTGCAGATGCTGAAGAAGGCGGTCAGCAAGCGCAACAGGTCCGTGGCGCTGCAGAACCACCACGCTTCTTCAAAGACCAATCTCTCTTTGCGCCAGGACTTTGCTCACACCCGTTCCACCAAGGTCTCGGGGAATTTTTTCATGACAATGACCACCAAAAGGCCGGAGGGAGCGTCAAGAGTCGCTCTCTGAGTCAGGGTTGGCACGAAGATCACCAGCCTGTGCTCGCGGCGCGAAAGAGGCTGTGGGAACTGGTGGCACCGATCACCACAGGCAGGCGACCCTCCAAGATGCGCGATGCTGTCAATCTCCCCAACCTCTCTGGGTAATATGAAAGATTGAAAACACGGCCATCACGAGACGAGTCAAGATGAGTGATGCTGCTTGGCCAGCAGTAAACTCTGTGCCGGTGCCCGGCAACGGAGATTCCGTCGACGAGCCTGCCGTCCCAAGCAGTGTTGTGGTGAGGAGTCGTCTCGCGTGGGTGTTCGGGTCAATTGTGCTTCTGGAAATGATCTCGTTCAAGCTGCGTCAACGTCCTGATGGTTGTCACGGCCACTCCCACCGTACCCGCCACTCCCACCGTACCCGCCACTAACACCGCGTTGCCGAGCTATAACCGCAACCGTTGTCAACGGATGGAAATTACCATTACCTGAAAAAAGGTCCAAAGAGACCCCCATCGTCTTCATGTCGTGTTTGCCGCCGGTTGTCAAATCTCGCTGCAGCACATCCCAGTAAAGACGGGGTCTGCGCAGTAGCGTTGGGAGCGATGGGTCCTCTGGATTTTTTTGGATTTTTTTTTTTTTTCGCTCAACGACAGGTCTCGACTTGGCGCAGGTCGAAGGAAACTTTGTGAGTTTTCTTCAAAGTGGGGAGTGGGAACTCGCCGGCAAGTCGGGCTCCATCAAAAAGTACCCCCGCATCAAAAGCAGCGCGTTTCGGTACATTGGCTCGCCTACCGACGTTGTCAGAGGCTGCATTCATCAGCGCTTCATCGCCATCGGCCGGTGGTGCGACGAGTGACGTTGGCCATCCGCGACGCCCGCCAGCACCGGCCAACTCAGCCAGCCCAATGACAGCGCTTGGAGGGAGCATGATATCCTGTGCTGGTATTGCTGGCGAAGAACTGTGCCATGCGAACAGCGAACGCCGTTGCGTAACGGTCGTTTCTCGAGAAGGCGGCCGCCCAGCCTGAAGCCAGAGCCGCCAGCCCCGAGTTGCAGGCGGAAGTCGCCAGCTCGCCATTCGCGGTGGTCACCGTTCGTTCTCTGGCTTCTCGGCTCCACCGGGAACCGCACTCTGCCCAACGGTCCAATGGCAAACGTCCCAAACGCGATTGCCAGGGACAAACAGCACACACACGCTCGGTGGCGGATGCATTTTGTGTTGTGCATCCGACCGAAGCAAAGCCTAGCGTTGCAAAACGTTTCCATTTTTCTCGTCCCGTCCAACCTCCAGCTGTCTCATCGCCATCCACACACTCTTCCATCGGGCGGGCCCCTGTCTCGGAGCTGACCTCACGTGCAAACATGAAGACACGTCTCAGCGGCACGGTTTCTGTTTCTATCGGCCTTCATCGCATTTCCATTTCAGGGGCGATTGTGACTTGGGCCACACAAGATCTTATTCGCTTTCCCGGTTTGGCCGCAATATGGAAAAGCTGGGTTCGTCATGGCAACTACGCCGCGCTTATCAAGACCCCCTCATGATCTCGGATCTGAGGACAAGCGCCTCTGGACTAAATTAACGTTGCGAAGCATCTGCTTCCGCTTCGCTCAGACTGCCTCGACCGTGTAGACTGCGTCAAACCCCGCAGGGTCGTCCAGGCGGTGTGGCAAGCCTACGGATCTGAACCAGGGAGCGAGACCCACGATTACGAACAAGCTGCTGGAAGCGGTGGGCTTCCCCACCAAATCAAAGCCAGCCTCCTTCTCCTCAGAGTCTTCGTCTGCATGCAACCGGGACAGTCAGCATCCCCGTCAAGAGGAGATGTCGCTGCCAACTGCCCCCTCTACTTACCGCATGAGCCGAAAGAGGAGTCACCGCTGCGAAGAACTGAGGGCGGCGGGACGTCGGTGCCGTCACGCACGCTGGGACGCATTTCTTCTGCACCAAGGAAAAAGCGCAAGGGCACTGGATCGTGGTCGAGGCTTTTTTATTTGCTGCAACTTGCAAGCTGCTAAACCCACCACAGCGACGCGCACTGCAGCACGAATGCAGGCTCTCTCACTTTCGTTCGGTGTGGGGAACAGAGCGCCGGAGCACCACCAGAGAGCCCATGTCCCGCAACAGCCGGGTTTTCCGATTCCAGTTCTCCGCCGTCCTGACTTCTGTCCATCTCTTTTGAACCCCCTCTTGGCCGGAACGGTTGGACTCGCATGCATACACCGAGAAAGGACTTTGAGTGGGCAGAGGCTCAGAGCAACTCTCATGTCGATTCGAAAGGTGGGGGTTTGTTCCTCTCGGCTGGCACCACCTACCTATTGGAGACGGCCGAAGCGATGCCCTCCCAAACACCTCGCCGCTTGCTGACGAACGGTAAGACCGGCTGGCGCACTTGTAGGGTCTGAACAGGATGCCTGGAAAGAGATAGGTCGGGCCGGGCATATGCCTAGATGGTGGTGACGAATCCCTGCTCGTCACCAGCATCAGCCGTTTCGATTCGATGGTCTCAGATGGATTCGATCTCAGTCACCAACGCCACAGCCCTGATATACAGTACCTACCACTGACGTCGAATGTGAGGCCGATCCATGGAATTTGTTAGCTTCTCTCCTGCCTTGCCGCACAGCATAACTCCAGGCCCACGCGCTGCGTGCCTCGGCGCTGGGATTTCGGGGATCTTGGCCCTCGCATGCCTCTCTGCCTGACTCTGCCTGGGGGTTTTGGTGAGAAACCGTGCCGCTCGCATGTTACCCTCAGAGCGCCGCCCCCTCCGCTGTTTGGTTGGATCGCCCCATTGCCGGCAGCAAACACTCAACGAAGAGAGTGCCCCCCCTCTCCCCCCCTGTTGGGCAGGAACGCCTTGCGTGGACGGTGGACCTCCCTTTTCGGAGTTACGGCGGCAGTGAACCGCTGACAATCACCAGTTTTTTTACTACGCAACAGTCTGCAGGTTTCTTCCCCTGTGGGTGACCAGAAAAAAGACTTGAGAATATGCCGCAGTTGCATCGAGGTTTTTCAGAGGGCCAGACGGCCGTGGTTGTCCCGATATTCGGGACTCCTCTTTTTAGACATCCCATCCCAAGACACATCCCACAGAGAAGCTAACGAACTGTAAAGGCGCCATCGGCGCCAATGCATCCCAAAGACCCCTAGCTTCGTTTGTTGGTTCTGGCTGGCTAGCCATGTTTTATTGTCAATAATGACAGACAACAAGAACTTCGAGATGGTCCCCCTCATCCGAGGTTGAAGCAAATCAAGCAGGTTGGGTGAGAGGAGGTGCGTGCAAGGAGGAGGGGTAGGCGGGGCGTTTTCACCTTTCACCGTTTTCGTTTGCCCAGTGTTTTGTCCTGCAGGCGAGTGTCTCTGGCTTTCGCGATCCACTTTCTTCTGCTGCGGCTGGCCGATTCCATCCATACGAGAACCAAACCAACGTCGGCGGCGTTTTGTGCGCGTGTGGACGCAGAAAGCAGGACTGAGGGGTTATGGCGCTTGTTGTGGACTTCCATGCTGTTGAACGCTGCGAGACCTCTCTCAACAGTCCGACCAGACGTGCATACTACACCACAGAATGGCATCCGAACTATTCTCCTTGCTTCCATACCTGAGGAACTGACGTGCAGAATTTAATTAGGGGTTCAAGTTGACGAATTACGCCACGCGGGGGGAGACACATTCAGATCGGCTGGCGAGTCAATCCAGTGATCAAGCAAGGCGATGAGGGGTCCAATCGTCATTGAAACAGGCTTCGATCAAAAACTTGTTGTCATCGGAAGAGACCGACGCTATCCTTCGTACCCCTCCCTCTTCTGCCCCTCGATCTCTTTTCCTTCCTTTTTTTTCTGGCTTGGCTTGGCGGAGATGTTGCGGGTCTTGCATCGAGGGTCTAGAGCTTCACAGCTGAGGCCTGTAGTTGTTCACAGATCTCCGGACGGGACCCCTCTCTCAACAACATGTGGACCCCATCTACTCTACCGCCGGGTATCCCTGTGGGGCGTGAACGTAGTTTATACGACGGATCGTGGCTTTTGCTTAGGTATCTGCTGGGAAGGATCCTGGGGGCGTATTGGACGTAATCCACAACGGCAGAACAAAGCCATGTGGATACGATTTCGCATGGCAAACGGCAAGAAGCAAAGAAAAAAAAAACTTCGAGAAGGAAAAAAACCATGAGATCGTAGTGGAGTCGGGATGAGGAAAGGTATCCACATACCCTGCAAATCACCGAATTCCCATTCGGGGGAGGCGAGGTGGCGAACAAAGTGGGAGTCGATGGTATGACATAACGTGGAGGGGTAAGGAACACCACCGGCTGACTTGGTGAATGGCACGTCACGGGGTTTGTGGATCCGAGCAGTTTTGGGTGGAATTTTCTGGTTGCCTTCGTTTTTGTTCTGCCTGTCTGCTGATCAGATGGGTTTCATTTGGCTGTGATGGTGTTTGATGTGGCTCCTCGAAAGCTGTAGCATGTGACTGCGGTGGTTTTGATGAACACGAGAGGTGATGAGATAGGGTTGCGAGGGAGGGGAGGGACGGCGGGTAACGTCGGAAGTTTGTGCGGTTTGACGATTGAGGCTTTTCGCCTCGTCGCTTTGGCGGCGTTTTGTCCCGGAGAGGGGTTAGGCGAGGGCCGGTTGACTCGGTCTAGCTGTTTATTTGGTGTTGATGGACTGCTGGGTGGTGATTTTGCGGAGAGCACCTTGCTGGTCTGAAGACTTTTGACGCATGGGCGTGGTGCTTCACCCTCGATTTCATGTTGAAGGACGCAGCACTATGTGACATGGTAGCGGTGAGATCTCGTGGTGTCACGGCCTGGCCAGTTGTCTGAGTCTTGCTGTGACGTTGTGTTGTTTGACGTCTTGAACTTCATCTTTGTGGGGTTGTTCAGCCTCCAACATTGAAACATCAACTGGACTGAAGCCTCTGAGCACGCTGTGTCAAACAGCAAAAGTGTATACCGACTACCTTCTCCCACTCAAAGTCCGCGAGACCACACCCAGAAAATCGAGTTGCTGCGGGTAGGTAATGTTCCTGGCTGAAACAAGCCGTCTTTTTGCAGCAGGACCCGTATCCGTCTGGATACATAGGTAGTTGCAAAGGACCTCGTGGGACGATAAAGATGAGGTGGGCATGCGGAAGATCTTTCGATATCCCATTGCAGGTATCAAGCCTATCGTTTCTAGGATCCGTTCAGAAGACATAGCCCAGGCACGAGAATCTCGCGAGCTAACATGACCCTCAAGAAGTGAAAACATGTACGAAGTACACCTCTTCGTTCTAGAACGGACGTACGCCCCATGGCTCCGTCCTAGCAAGTCACCAGACCCAACATCAAACCGCACGCCCAGCCAGTATCATGTAGATCCAGGCCCCAGAGCACATCACATCAACTATCACCGCAAAAGGCACAACTACACAGACAAACAGTGTCATTGCTGCCCACAGTGCAGACCCTTTTGCCCCTCCAAACGCCATGCCATATGTATGTGAATGCGGCCTCTCAGACCCCCCGATCTTAAAAAACTAAACCATCCCACACAACATCGACCAAGGACCCCCCAGAAGAAAAACATGAAATACTGCATGTCTGTCCGTTTAATACCCGAACTCCCGTCCTCTTGCCCTAGAATTTCGCCGTAGAATACCAATACCAGTTACCCAGCGAGAGCAGAGAAGCTGGTGTGAGAGAATACGAACTCGCAAGCTCAAACCTGCTCCTCTCTCGTTCTCACTCGTCCTTGCCAGTTCCCTGGGTATAAACACACATGTAACCATACACCCCATGGCGATGTCCTTCTCGAACTTGGTACCGAAATACCAAAAAGAGACGGCATGCTTCGGAAAACAGTACTTAGGAAAAACCCGCGTGAGCCCGTAGGAAGTCATGACCGCCACTGTCAAACTCAGACGTCCCCGTCATTGCGGTAGCGCATCTTCGCCAGGGTCACTGGGACAAAGTGATCATCAATGATCGAGGAGTGGCGGCGGCCATGGTTCTCGGGGCTCAGCGCGTTCAGACTGCTATTGCACAATTCCTTTCTCTCCGCGTTTGACAAAACTCCGTAACTAGAAGGAAGACCTGAAAGACAAAAAAAGAAAACAAAAAACAAGACGTTAGCAAATACAGGAACCATCAAACAATTACCATGGAATAGGGAACGATGGCCTTGTCCACCACGGGCTCACGTCTAGATGTGCTCGTGCTCTCAGTGCCCCATTTGGCATGCCATTGAGTCTCGGTCTTCAAAGCTTCGTCGAACGCCTTGCGGCACTCCTCCGGAAGTTCATCCCGGATATCTTGCGAAACGGACCCTAGGCCCTGGAACGGCGCCAGGAAGTCTGATTGGGTGTATGCCTCGTAATCCACCGGTGCATTGCGGAAAGGGACGTCATACGATGTCTGCGAAATGCCGGCGGGCGGCGCCTCCGTGTAGGTGTCGGTGACAAAGAAATTGCGGGCGATGGCTGGATCCAGGGGGACAAAACGGCGACTCTCGGACGCAGCTTCAGCCTCAGCATCGGCGACCTGCTCAAACCGGACACGCGTTGGTTGCATGTTTCTCGGATAGTGCATCGAGTTGGTGTGGATCTCGTAGACGCCATTCTTGTTCCTCTCGCGCATAGCAGTGAGGGACGCGTTGTAGTTGCTAGACATGTCAGCATGAGCAAGCCAAGGAAAGGAGCATTCTTCTCACCTAGCCTCACGGGAGTGCTCGGCCCGCCAGTTCACGTCAGTAACTGCCGTGCGCCTCTTTTTAGAGTCGACCTTGATGTTCTGCTGCGGTAGAGCAGGGCCGCTGGCATGGTAGACAGCACTGGCGCCGTGCCACGCGACATACTGGTTCTTGTTGTATGGCTGCGAGGGGTCAAAGTGGTCATTAGGATCCGCGAGCTCGCCCTCAACAGCGCCATCCTCACGAGCCTTGGCGATGTCGTAGTCGTCAGTGATGCGTTTGCCTCCAACAATGATCAAGGCGCCAAACTCCCTGAAGACGGAGCGGGCAGTAACAATCCCTATCGAGCGGCCCTTGTAACTGTGCGGGATGATATCGCGCTCAATCATGTCGCGCTTCTCGTCGTCATTCACGATGATCTTGTAGAGCTTCTTGTGCTTCGTAAAGAAGAGATACGAGTCACGGAAGCCAACGCAGCGAGCGGGCTCGGTGGAAAGCATGTAGAGGCGATCGCCTCTGCCCGCGACTGTGAAGGTGCGGCAACGGTAGTCGCGGCCACCCAAGAGGTTACCCATCTTGTCCACCTTTGTCTCGCCTTCGGGGTCCTCGGGGAGTTCGACCTCATCATCAACAATATTGAGCTGGGTCCCGTCCTTGTCGACAATCTGCTGGGTCGGCTGGTAGTGCTGACCCTTACGACCACCGCGGCCTCTCCAGCCCCCACGACCACGCTTTCTAGGAGTCGCATCGGGATCATGGTTGGGACGTTCGATAGGCAAAGTATCCCAGTCAGGAGGGCGGTTCTTGGGGGGTCGACCAAGGCGCCTGCGGCGAATGACGGGCTCGGGAGGCGGCGTGGGGGACTTGGCCGATTCTTCGTCCTCCTCAGGAGCCTCATCCTCCTCGGCTGCGGAATCGTCGTCCTTATCTCCATCCTCTTCGGCCTCGACCTGAGCCTCGGGCTCCTCCTCCTCCTGGTCAGCGTCAGGCATCTGCTCATCCTCATCATCAAGGCCCTCGAATGTCTTCGGAGTGCTCTCTACGTCGGGGGAGAATTGGTTAGTTTGCGCAACAAATCTGGAGTACATGCGCAGAAAAAGCCCATCAGCCTACACCAAAAAAAAGTAGGCGCGCACTTGCGCTTAGAGGGCAAGTTTGCCGAGGAAGGGGTGGTGAAGCAAAAAAATGCATACCAAGAGCCTGCTGCGCACGCTTAGCGGCAGCGCGACCTGAGCGCCGGGAAGGCATTTTGAGTGCACCTTGAGTTCAAAGGAAAGCTAGGAATCTGTCGTAACACCTGATTGCAACGCCAGAATGCGGTCGATGGAGGCGACAAGGTCGCAAAGTCGGAGGTTTGCGAATGTTGGTGGGATGCGATCAAGGTTGAGCCTCCAACGCGCTTGCTTCGAAGAGTGGAATTGGCGTCGCGGGCAGGGGCCAATTTTGCCAAGAACAGTACCCACTCCTCACGCACTGTGCACAATAGCACTGTGCATTTCGTCCTCGGAACTGGATGAACTTGGCGAAGCATTTGAAATGGTGGCTTTACGCATGGGAAATCAGACCATTCAGCAGTTGGTGAAATGTGGGTAGGAGATTGGGGATCGGCTACCTGCCTATCTTGAGGAGGACATCTTGATAGTTCTTGGGCTCACATAGGATGGAAGCACACTTCACAACAGAATAGAGATGCTCGCGCTCAATGGTTTAGTGGTCAATTTATAGTTTCCATTCCGCTGTTACGAAGGTGTGCGAAAAACAGACAACCATGCAATCATCAATGCCATGTGGCTTGCCCCCAGAAAGCCGTGAGGCATCCCAAGGACGAGATTGCGGTGGCAGGAGAGCAGAACCACCATGCTCATCCATATGCCGGCAACCCGCCATATTCACTCGTACCACTAGTCATTTTACGTTTCCAGTAAATGACCGCACTTTCCAGTCAAAGACGTAGATGCTTCTTGCTATTACGCGCCGCATCCAATCAGACCCTCAACTCGAAGTGGTGGTAAAAACCCTCGCTGCCTGTCATCTGCCCAGTTCATCTGGCGAATCAATCTCATAGCCAGGCTGTGACCGTAAAACGCCCCTCAAGAACCCCGATCTGTGACCGTGTCGGGAGCGTATGAGATGGTCGCAAGGCCAAATACTGCCAGTGGTGCTTTCTGGGCGAGTGACAAGACGGACACAAGGTGAAAAGAAATGGAAGCACGTCTCTATGTGCTGTGGAGTTGGCTCACACAAGGCGTGAACAGTTGCCGTGTGATCCTCTGGGTCTGCCGTGAATTACTAATTGGCGGGGAGCTTTTCAATCGGCAGGTCCTCAGGGAAGAGCTCCTTGGTAATGATCGAGTCCTTCTTGTTGTAGAGGTAGCGGTAAGCCGTCTTGACTGTACCATCACTGACGCCTACGACAACGGCAATATCCTTCGAGGGACGACCTTGGCTGGTCAGGTGCGAGGCCATGTAGATGCAAGCGGCGGCCACCGAGAGAGGAGAGCGGCCAGCCAGATCAGCCACCGCGGCCGAAGCCTTCGCGAGTCTGGTGGCGACATGCTCAACCCCAACGGGGTTGTGGAAACCGAGGTTGCTGCAGTAGCGGGCACACAACTCGACGGCACTGGTGGAACCCTTGGCCTGGTACTGTTGGTTGAAAGCGCTGCTAGCCTTGACAATCTCAGCCTCGCCGCCCATCTTCTGAAGGAAGCTCTCCAGCTGCTTGAAAACCCGGCCGATCTCTTTCTTGGACACCTTTGTCAAGGAATGCAGCTCCCGGAATGTCCGCGGAACATTAGTCTGTCGGCAAGCGATGAAAATGCATCCCGCAATGATGGCCTCTTGAGATTTGCCCTTGAGAGCCTTATTGTCCTCGACGAGCTTGTAGATATGCTTGGCGGCGTTGGACGCCTGGGAGCCGCAATTCAGGCTGTCTGTAAGACTCTGGATATCGCGATACGCCTGAAGGAGCACCTTGGAAGACTTGTCTTGGTTGATCCTGTTTTGCACGTTTGCCAGGTTTCTTGCGTTCTTGCCCTCGTATGCGATGGTGGTCTGGAGCTGGTCGCCATCAAACATGGGGTTGGGTCCATCACCAACACGAGACGGATCGTCATTGCCCTGATCGTCATTGGAGAAGGTACGCCACTCCGATCTTGTGTCGATGATGCGCTCTCCCACCACGAGGCCGCATGAGGTGCAGACCATATCACCGCTGGAGAACTCTTCGATGAGGTTCGGCGGGAACTCCTTGCAATCTCTGCACATCAGGATGTTGTTCAAGTCCTCCTTGAACTCGGGCTGCTTCGCGGAGCCATCGGTTGCCATTTTGAGAGAAAAAAGGCGGAGACGAGAAAAGACGTAATTCTTCAGAGGCAAGGCTTCTGGTGCGGCCTTGCCAACAGCCTCGCAGGAAAGCGTGGCTCTCAGATCCCGACCCAAGACTTCAGTCTCCGAGTGTCTTCCTCCTGAGCCTCGGGGGCAGACTGGCGTAATCGCTGAGTCGACCCGATTTCCTCGCCTCGTTCTGTGAACCGGTGGGTTCTTTGGGACGTTGCAGAGCGTGTTGATATCCGCCGGACGCGGAATTGACAGGCACTATCTCGGAATTCGAGAGGTGCGCAGGCTCGCTCGGATCGTCTAGCGATGCGCTCGATCCGCGAAGGCGTGAGAGGACAAAATTTCGTAGCGGCTACTCGGTATTGACGGCCGGAAGATATGCGCGACGCGATGCGAAGCAGCGAGCGACGGAAAGAGAGAGTTCGGTCGCGATAAAAAGAGGTTGTTGAGGCAAGAAAGTTGCGACCTCACGGTGGTCAGCACGGCCTTGCTTCGTGCGTTTGTGGGGTGGCAGTCTTCAGTTTACTGTTGGGTGAGTCAGCAGCTCGAGGCAGCCGCTGATTGCCAAGCACGGGCAAAAGTGGGGCAAAGGACCGAAGAGGCGGGATCTCGAACCTGCCGGAAGAACGACCTGAAGGTTGCTGATAGCTCACTAAGGTAGTGTTTATTTATCAGGAACAGGTATAGCAATCCTCTATTAAATTTTACTCTAATTTACTTCATAGCGAAAGCTGCTTGAACTGCGCCGTCCAATCTGTTCGGCTCTTGCGCCTGTCAATCCTCCTTCAATGTTCATTTCCAACTTTTCTTCGCCGTTGGCCCGTTTCTCGCGGCACGAGGGGCTGCTGACTGTCCAGCACTGGTAGGCCAAAAGCCGGAGCCAGTGAAGCGATCAATCTTCAACTTGACAAGTCTTCTCGGCGCGACGCAATGCGTAGCCGCTATGTCAGAAACACTACATGACTGATGTGGTTGTGTTCTGGAGGGGTTGTTCTTCAATGAGTGAACGCGGTCGTGCTATTGGGTGCATGTAGCAAATGAGTGTGGTTCAAGACCTCGCTTTCCCGGATATCGGCTTTCGCAGACATAATCCTTTGGGCGGATCCAATAAAACGGCCTTCCTTCTACTTTCTGCCAACTCGCTGACCCGTCGACCACCCATAAGTTGCTCGATGGCTCAGGGTGCGTCTTGACGTTGCTGCAAAAGTGGGCTTCGGCTTGGAGACTGAGACCGTGGAGGGACCGTTATGGGTGTCGAGTTGATGGCTGGGTGGTGGTCAAGGGATGCCGACTGTTGCATTCGCGCTTCCCATTCTTTCCAGTCGTTCTTCAGTTGTTTCGGCTCGTCGTCGTCATCGTCGGACACATCGCCGGCTCCGCGATCCTCGGCCCGGGTGGACTGGCTGACATCGCTGACCTGGCTGACCCTTCTCGATGAATTGCTCTCATTGCCATCCCAGGATCGACTGGCGAGCGACTTTCGAATCATGCTCATCCTTTGCCTTTCTTCCTCCTCTTTCTGTTCCGAAGCGCTCATGCTCTTTTTCTTGGCAAAGTCGGTCCGGGACAGGTATGGGTTTTGCTCCTTTGCCTTGCGGAATTCGCCTCGTTTGTTGTAGTAGATGAACCCGCATACGACCAATGCGATTATTACAAGGATACTGGAGACGATGACGGGAATTATCCACACCATCCTGTTGGGGTGGTGTATTTCGGAAGGACTGTCGTCACCGAACGGGGTTGCTGTGACGGCTGGAGCCCTCATATGGATAAGAAACGGAGCCATGTTTGATGCTGGATGCTGGATCGGGATGCCAACCATAGGAACCAGAGTGAGTGTTGGCATCGGGGTTGGGGGATGCTGACATTATATCCCGGTCCGGGAATTGTCCACGACACAGACCCGCCTCCTGCCTGGTCGACGATTCACGAGCGCTGTGAGGCGCAGGTTGGCTGCACGGGAAACACTGGGGCAAGATACATCATACGGTGCGGTAGCGCCCCCATTCGCCCGTCCAAATCCACGCAGTATCTTCTAATTTTGGGGGCCTGTCGATATGCGTAGTTTCGCTAGTTCAACCGCTCTGTACCACCTGCTTGTATCGCTGGGCAAACTACGCTTCGTTGCAGAAACCGAAGAGCAGGTAGCCTGGGATGCCCCCAAAAACACTCTCCGGGGCGCAGCCACACGCGCAGCCGCGGCAGGCCAGGCTGACAAGCAGATCGCTGGGGTGGCCGGCCAGCGGGAACACGGCAGAAGCCCACCGTTTTACCGGCTTTTATGCCACCCACTCCCTAAAAGTTTGGGCCGTTCCCGCTGGAAGCAGTTTTACGCCCATGGCAACTCCCGCCCGCCCGCAGTCGTCAGCTTCGCCGCACCGCATATTGACCGAGAGCTCTAAGGCCCACGGCGAAGCGGCGATCGCACAACTCCGTCGATCGAGCGTGGCACATTTGACAAATTGCACAACTCCTCACCGAGCTCAGCTTGTTTCCAGACCGTGAAGCCATCATCGGCAGTCAATGGATCGGTGTGGGGCATTGTGGTGCTGGAAGGGACAAGGATGTTGCCCAATGACTTCACCTCTTCCCCCCCCTGGACCGCCAACGGAAACAAATGTTTGCGGGTTACAAACTCTCTCTCGCTCACCAATTGACGGATAGCTGCAAACGAGAGCTCAATCGAAATTGTCGGAGCAGTCGGGTATTGTCTGGACGAGCTCGCTCACTCGCATCCGGTCTGGAGATCCCCAACGGGAGGTCTCAGTGAGGTCCCCGTCATCCTTGGCGGGACACCAATTGCGCCTCTGATGAAGGGCACGCATGCCACCATCCTCCGGCCGCTGCATCCTCCCGCTGACTTCGGGAACAATAAATGGGCGAATATCGCCGTTTCCGCTCCGCGATTCGCTTCGATCGAGGAGGGAGTCTCGGCTTGGAGTCCCTTGCCGGCCCTAGTCGACATGGATGATCGGATGGATTTCTGCGAGCAAATCCTGGAAGTTTGTCTTGCGCAAGGTTTGTAGATCTCGCATGCGCATATACAAACTGCAGGTGCCCAGCGTAGTGTGTCTCGTATCTCTTGGGGCTGAGAAAGAACAGGATCAGGCGTTACTCATCCTCCTGAGAGTGCCGACTCAGCTTGCAACATCATGACTTGGACCAGATGTGCGAAACCTAGCGATATATCGTCAACGCACTCCCATTGGAGTATGCATGCACTCAGATACCTTTAGCGTACAAACCACCAGTCCTTTACCACCACGACGTTACTCATATCAGGAGACATCACGCAAACACATCTTGAGCAGCGTTGCACAATCCCAACTCTCCCGAATAAGCCCAGGTTCACCATGTTTCCCAAGCACGCAGCCGCACCCCATCGATTCTGACCGCCATCAAGTTTCATCTAGATTACAATGAGACGGGTTGCAACATTGCGAGCACCACTCTAAATCCCGGGAGCACCCAATATCCATCCTCACCCCGCCTCGGGAGCGCCAGCCCAAGGCAGAAATCCGCCTAGCGGAAAGGAGGGAAAAAAGGCTCTGCGTACCCAGCCTAGGCCCTACATACCGATGAAACAAAACCCTCCCATTGGTGGCTCATGTCAATATCGTGATATTGTTCGATACCACCAGGAATCCGGGTAAATAATTCTCAATCACTCCACATCACTCCACAGAGAAACCGGTTGCCTGGTTTCTAGTATCAAGCCTTGTCTTTGCCCAGGCCCTGAAGAACTGAGCCTCCTTTTCATATTCTTCTCACCGAACCGTCTCCTGTAGGTGACCAGATCGGATCATCAACTTCGGATGGAGGTGTAATCAGTTGTATTCACTTTCACATTTGTCCGGATCCTCTGGGATACAGGCTGTCAATCATTGTACAATACAGTACCTGGCCGTCTTGATATGTTGCTGGATCTCTACTATAATTAGAACGTAGATCATACATCCAGCCATGCTAAGGTGAGGCCAGACCCGATGACATTTCATGGATGGATCACATCGGAACTGTCATGTCAATTATTCTCGTTGGGAAGTCCGAGGATCGATCATATTCGTGCCTGACAAAACCATGTGACTGCTTGCTATATACGTACCCACGTTAGACACATAGCATCCCGATTGCCACCCGAACAGACATTACCACCACCCACAACATATTGACTTGCAAGTGAGACGCAACCCGACAGCCCCGGCAAATCGCTTCTTCCATCTCAAATGTCACAAAAAGCACATCGAGGGAACGTGTTTCAAAAGTCAGGAACCATGCTTTTTGTTCTCAAGACCAAAGTCATTTTCCCATTCGCTTCCTTTAGACCAGGCCGCCTCCCGCCTCCCGCCCCCTCGCAATTCCCGCTGTCCATCTCGTGGATGCAAACAAGTCATTCTGCCTGATCAATGCTGAGCCAAAGCCTGAAAGTCAAGAGGAAACTATAACACATTCCGTTGATTTCGTACGCCGTGACTTAGAGAGAAAAGAAAATCGTACACGATGAGTGAGGTATGGGTGAGATAACGAGTCTATCACTCGCCTCCCCACTCCTAATAACAGCCTGTGTGGCTTCTAGCTGTGTGACTGACTAGTGGTAGTTGTTGCCCCAGCCACCACGAGGGGGGTTCTGGTAGCCGTAGCTCCCGCCAAAGCCTTGGTTTCCGTAACCAGCGCCGTAGCTGTTCTGGTGGCCTTGACCGCCGCCGGCGCTCATACCGTAGCTGCCAGCACCGGACTGATTGCCGTGGAGGCCGTGGCTCTGGAGGTGGCTGGGATAGCCGCCGTAACCGCCGAGTCCGCCTTGTTGAGCCGACTGCGGAGGGGGAAGACCGCTTTGCGAGGGCGCGTTGTTCGCAGCGGATCCGGGGCGAGCAGCAGCGCCGAGAGAGGGGCTGGGGCCGCCTGTGGTCTTGGAATCACCGAAGGGCTTGAGATCATCCGCCGCCGAAGGGACGCTGCCGGCTTGAGGTCCGGCAGCGTTGAAACCCTGTCCGCCCTGAGACTGATAGCCAGAACCGCGCCCAAAAGCGTCGTGCATCCCGCCAAAGCCGCTGCTACCTAGGCCTTGCTGTTGGCCGGTTTGAGCAGAAGCACCGCGGGAATATTCACCCAAGCCACCGCCAACACCGCTCTCTCGGTGGAGAGTCGACTGGCCGAACGTTCCAGCGGGCGAAGAGCCATAGCCATGGGGCCCCTGTGGCGACATTCCGTACTGGTTAGGTTGTTGGTAGCCGAGTCCACCCTTGCCGTATGGCGCGCCATATGCACCCTGGCCGTAGCCTGAGTTCTGGTAGTTCATGTAGCTCGAGTAGTAAGGGTTGTTATAGTATGGGTGGGTGTTATACGGGTAGTCATGCGGCTGTTGCTGGCCATGCGACTGACCCTGCGCGGTCGGACCGGCCTGTCCTGGAGCGGCAGACTGACCTTGAGTTGTGGCGGCGGCCGCCTGGTTGTCGGCACCTGCAGCAGAACCAAACCGGCCCTGAGCACCGCTTTGAGGGTATTGGCTGAGGTTGTCGGCCTGTTGAGCGTTATATCCGCCAAACGGACGCTGAGCCTGCGACGACTCCTGTTGGCCCTGGGCACCCTGTTGCTGACCAAAGCCCTGACCGTAGTAGGCACCGTATCTGCTCTGGTCGGCAGTGTAGTAAGACGAGTATTCGCTCGGGGCCGAGGAGAAAGCACCACCGGGCTGTCCAGCGGCTTGAGGCTGCGGGGGTTGCGCCTGGCCCGGGAAGCCGGCCTCAAACTGGTTTTGCGCGGCCGCGGCGGTGGCTCCTTGCTGCTGACCGAAAGACTCGAACTGCTTCGATGCTTGGAGCGAGGCAGGTTCCTGGGGCACGGGCTGACCAAAACGGCCATATTGTTGCTGGGCGCTTGGCGCAGTCGGAGGTTGGACAGCTGTAGGAGGCGAGACATCAGTGGTTGCTCTGAGAGCTGCGGGTAAAGGGGTAGGGGATAAAACACACCCTGTGAAGGAGCGGTGGGAGGTGCCTGAGGTGCGGCAGCAGCGGCAGCTAGGACTGGGTTAGCCATGTAAGGTTGAAAGGGCACAGGGTAGCCCATACCAGCAGGACCAGTGGGAGGGAGAACTGCCGGCTTCTGGGCAGGAAAAGCCTCAGGAACTGCAGCAGGTTGTGCGGGAGGAAGAGAGGTTCGGGGATGCGAAACGGGGGAGTCCTCCGGAGGCTGAGGACGGGTCTCGGGCTCCTCGCGGTCGCCGTCGATATCATCGTCGATGGGGCCGTTCAAGCTGAAAGCACCGAACTGAACGGCAGCACGATCCACCTGATCCCGGTTGCCAGGCATTCGGACGGCTTCCCGTTGTTCGAGGATTCGGCGAGGGTGGCTCGGTGTGCGCGTCGCGGCGCGCTCGGTGGCCTTGGTAGCAGTGGCAGCGTAGCCACTGCTGGGGGCGCGCTGGGCCTGGTGTTGCTGCTGGGAGGCGGACAATGGGGTCGCAGTCGCGCTCGGCGCCTGGGCTCTGGGGTCCCAAGAATCCGTAGCTTCGCTGCGAGCTGTGCCAGTCGGAGCAGGGTGTGACGCGTCCGCGATTTGCTCAAGGTTAGTCTCGGTCAATTGGTCCTTTGAGGGCGGCAGCGCGACCTCTGGAACAACCACTGTCGGGAGCTCTACCGCGGGGGCAGGGGCTGGCTCTTCCTCCGGCTCCGGGGTGGGCTCCTTCTCCTCCACCACGGGCGGCTCGGGCTCAACTGTCTCGGGCTCGGCAGGAGGGAGTGGTTCGATCGCTGCTTCGGCGGGCTTCGGGACTGGCGCCTCCTTCAGCTTGGGGGCAGGCTTAGGGGCGGTGACCTGTCTCAACATGCTTGCCCAAGTCTTGGGCGCATTGTCGGGGCTTGGAGCGGGCTTGGAAGCGGCGGGGGCTTCAGGCTCTGCAACTTCGGGCACCGCGGGCTCATCACTGGGCTTGAAGGAATCACCCCAGGCTGGCGACTCTTCGGTAGGGACTGAGAGCTCTGAGCTGTCCTTGTGGCGGACGCCGTTGGTCGCAGAAGCAGAAGACTTGACACGGCCACCGCCTCGGCCACCGCGCTCTGTAGCCCTGCCGCGACCGCCACGTCCGCCTTCTGTGCCAGTGCGGCCACCTCGGCCCGGTCGCGGACCGTTGGAAGCGAAATCGGCAGTTGTTGTGGTGAAAGTGTCGCTCTTCCCCTTAGGTTTGGCGCGCTCCTTCTTAGGCTTGGAAACCTCACCCCACTGAGAAATCGAACCTAGCAAGCAAAGAGGTTAGCAATGGTTGTGGTGTGGAAAATGTGCTGTCGATCGTGACTGCGGGTGCGCGAGTCTGGGTGCAAGCTTTGAGCGAGCAAGGCGGCGAGGCTGCTCAGCCGCAGGGTCGAGTGCGAGCGAGCGGTGGGTGCAGAATAGAGTCAAACGGGCAATTAGTTTACCTTCGGTGATGCGAGTGATGGCAAGGTTTTCGTCGCCATCGGTCTCGCGCAGGGCAAACAGAATGTCAACCTCAGACCAATCGGGGAGAATCTCCTTGATAAGTGCAACCTTGCTGCCGTATTGCTTCTTGAGCTGGCCGATCTCGCCCTCGTCCTCTAGGGTGGGCAACGCCGAATCTGTGTCGTGCTTGGAATCGCCATTGGGAGCTGCGGTTCGGCTTGCGGTGCGACTTCCGCCGCGAGTCGAATGGCCACCGCCCCGGCCTCCGCGACCAGAACCTCTGCCGCGCGTGGCAGCAGGCCTGGACTGTACCTCAGACATTGCTGAGATGTGTGAGTTGTGTGGATCGAAGAATTTGGAAGGGTCGCGTCACGGCGGCAACCAGCACGAGCGTCGCAGAACGGCACAAGAAACAAATTAATCCGGGAGATGGGGAGAAGGGGATGTTTTTCGCACTAGGCGAAGCGTGTGCGATCCTGGAGATGGATCGTGCCAGGTGGTGAGTGTGGTGGTTTGGGTGAGAACGGCATGCGGGAGGGTTTGTTGGAAGGGAGTGAGCCAAGGAAGAGTGAGGTTCAGTTTTTGACGATTCAGAATTGGTCCGCCCCAAAAAAAAAGAAAGCTGAGGCCACCTGCAACGCACGCATCCACCACCCACCAAAGCCGTCGGTCAGTAAACTGTAAAGCATGGCATGGAATCCTGGTGCCACTGGTTTGACAGGGATTGTTTTGGCATTTCTTCATTCTTTGCGCCTTCTTTGCGCCTTGCCTTTTGTTGCAAAAAGTGACATCTTGTCACTTGGTCAATTTCCCACAGTATGGAACTTTGCAAATTACACTGGTTTGGGATGTCTGGATGCAGCTCCGCAGCCGCACCGTGCCCTGGCAGGAAGCCCCGGCCTGATGCCCAGAGGACGGGAGGCGACCCGAGGTGAGGATCGCATCGCAATTGCACTGCGGGTGGGCTGGCAGGAACAAAGCTGGTGGGCATCACAAGACGGTTCCAATTGACAACGCGAGTTGAATCAGAACTGCACAGTTTTGCCCCCGGAGGCACCTGATCAAGAGAACCAAGCACGAGTGGCGGGCATCCCTGATGCGACAAAGGAGGCGAAGCTAGATGCCTCGTGCCCCAAACCCGCAAGCAGCTGCCTGGCACGGCGCCTGGGCAAGCTATGGCTCTCCCTGCAGCGCGGTTGGCTGCCAGTGGCGTTGTGGGCTGCGCGTGCCCCAACTCTCAGTGCAACAGCACGCTAGACTCCAGACCAAAACGACGTCAGGGCTTTCTCCAAGCATGGTTCCAAAGCGGTCTAGCCTCGGGCACTCCAACTGGCTGGCGGCTGTCACATGACTTTGGACATCTCGAAACACCACGCGACCCAGCTCGCGCCGTTGATTCCTAGTCGAAACGTTGAAAGTGGCCTAGGTAAACCCGCTCAGTTTTTGACAAACGCCTACCCGATCCATCGGACCGATGCCGCCTTTCTGTGAGGATGAGCTAGATTACGGCTTCACCCACGCTTCATGTAACGTACAAGCCCAGGGCTGCTCTCTCGCTTCATGCCATGAATTGTGGATGTTGTTATAGCAGGTAAAGAGCTGGAATGTTTCCGTCCGAAATACATTGAAGTTGTGGTAGCACACTACGCCAGCGTGAAGCTGAGCGCTTCTCTGAAGGTGGGAGGTAGACCCACTAGTCATTTGTCATTTGGTCCCCAACAGTCAACATAACATAGATTGGTTGTGCTTGAATCTCGGCCACATATCGGGGGACCCGAAACCAAAGGTTCGAGTCTCTTTTACGGTCATGGATGAAGTTTCCGTTCCCGGTTCTTTGAACTCAGCCAGAGGACCGTGTGACGATAAGCGGTACCCCGTATACCGAACAACATCCATGCCAGATTCAAATGCGCTAAGCAATTGAGAACACAACTCTTTAAATACTTGGGCCTTACTCAGGCATTCTCTCTGTCAACTACTTTTATACCATGTAGACTTCTACCCGTTGTGCAGGAACTCCTCGGGATGCCGTCATTCTCGTACCTTGTCTCTGTGGCTTGGCGCTAAAGGTGGGTCTCCGGTGGCCTGTTGCGATCCCGTCAATCGTCAACCACAACTCCAACTCCCACCAACGTCAGGGCCACAATCAGCACGCAGCCACGCTCCCATACCCCGATCATCGCAAGCAATCGAATAGAGACATGGGTGGCTGATTTCTCTTGCTATCGGATGGGAAAGATGCACAAAACCAGGACGCTCGGCTCGCTCAAGAGCATCTTCCCGCCCATCCACCCACCCCTCCCCCTCAGTGGGCGCGAATCGCAAAAGCTCCTCAACGTCCTCACATCCTCCTTCCGCGCCCAGCTCGACGAAGAACATGGGACACTCAACAAGAAAGATTTAGTTGACCTCCCAACACGACCCGCCGTCAAATATCTCCCCTCCACGCCCGAGAGAACCCCGAGCCGACCGACCGACCGTCACTTGGGAGCAATCCTCAACAACCCCCTTTTCAATGATGCTGCGCTCAAAAGTGAATCCTCTTCAGGGGCAGATCCCAAGGAGGTCTTTATGAGAGCAGTAGCTAAGGGGTTGATGACGATTTCCCGTGCCCACGGCTTTCTCCTGCGCGTCCTCCAAGATATCCGCAAATCGTCAGCCATATCATTCGAAGATGGCATGCGGGAATACGGTGCTGGGCTTCTGGTTGTCCGATGGTTGCGGGCATCGGGCCAAGAACGGGAGTTCCGCTTTATAAAAAAACAGAACTTCACCACCGATCTGCTGCGCTTCATGGTCGCAGAAGGACTCGACGAGCTCGTCTGGACTTGGTTTCGCCGCCTCCAGGATGCTTCCTTTTCTGACCCTACTACAGCTCGAATCCTTCTACGTTCTTTTATATCCGTCAAGTGTGAGAGCTCAGAGTTGGATGGCGCCTATTCGGCTGTTCTTGAAGTCGAAAAGCAGCTACGCCTGACATCGGACCCAGCCGCGAAGAAGCTCCTACTGTCTACTTGGTCTATTGTCGCCCATAAGACGATATCGGATTCCTGGCGCAATAAAATACACAATGTGGCGCTTTTTGAATCGTTTTGCGCTCTGGGAACAAGCCTGAACTATCCCGTCGCTAATGCGAGAGCTCATTTGGATCTCTATCATCCCGACAAGCCGTCAGCAGAGGCTGCTCTCCGACAGCTCTACAAGCCAAAATTGTGGCACTACGCAATTCCTTCTCAAATCGACAAATGGGTCCAAAGTGGCGCGGGCCCAGAACTGCCCCATCTTATCAAACAGATCAACAACTTGGGGCTTGATACAGTGCAGCATCTGATCAAGCACGGCCAGACTTCAACAGCGGAAGCGCTGCTGGAACATATCCGGGTTCAACTTGAAGCACAGGAACGCTATCTCCCGATCGGGCTTTCAGTACTGAGTAAACAGGGTCTCAAGGATGTTGATCAGCAGCACAGTTTTGTTGGGGTGCCATCGAGCACAGTTTGAGGAAGAACGAAATTACAAATACCCTATATTCAGTCTTGTATTACGTCAGTTCAAACAAACGATGCTTGTCTTCATGAACATTTCCATTTCCATAACCCATTATCTCATGACCATCCAATCATTACTTGATATCGAAACAAGACTAGACAAAAAAAAAAACGAGAGGGTATCCGAACACGAACGAATGCCTGCCCCAACCAGTCGCTCATCTGAACCAAACACCATCCCCTGCAAAACCAATATCATCAACAAATTCAGCCCCTTGTATACCATCACATGCTCATCGATATCATACACCGCCCACTCACTCAGACTGACAGACAGACAGACACTCTCACTCCCCTCCCTCCCGCTGCTCCATCTCCCCCTCCAAACCATTGACAACCCGTAACGCCCGTCTCGGCTTCATCACCACACTGAAAAAACTCGGCTCCTGTCCATCCAGCAACCTCTCAGCTGAGGACGTGCTCCCCCCCCCCCCACCCCGTCTCAGATCACCACCCCCAACCACCGCCCCTTCAGACGTAGGCGTAGGCCGACTCCCCGGCGTCGTTCCAGTCCCAGTCCCACTGCCGCTGCCACTGCTCTCCCCATGCATCGACCGCCAACCCGCCGGTCTTGGGGGACATGGCGCACCACCAGTAGACGTATGCGGCGAAAGACTACTGCTCCCATACCCACTCTCGGGCGTGGGCTCATCATCAAGCACGAGTTTCGGTTCCGTAGGTGGTATACCACCCCGCCCAACCGAATCCGTTGTGCTTGTCGATGGGTCTCTTCTATGTGCGCGTCCGCGCTTTTCATTGGCGGCAGCGGCGGTGATATCTTGCCCAGAGCGATGACTACTCGTGCGCCTGCCGAAGAAGGCCGCCAGACCACCCAGACCGCTTGTTGCGGACGCAGAGTAGCGGTTTGCCACGGCGAGATGCGAGCGGTAGGCGCGCACTTGGCGGCGGTAGAGCCAGGCGCAGTAGCCTAGGTAGAGGGCTAGAAGACCCAAGAGGCCGGCGATGACGCCTGCTGCTATGAGGCCTGCGCGACGGTCTGTTGTTTCTGAGGAGGAGGGCGGGCTGTTGGGATCACCGCTGGGGCCGGTGGCGGAGGGGCCCCATTGGGTTATCGTGGCTGTTGTGCCGGCGGCTGTGATGGTGAAGACGGGGGGTTTGCCCGTGGCAAAGGGACCGCCTGTTACGCCGGCTGCGGGCTTGGTGACGGTTGCGCCGCCGTTGCTGTCGCCGCCTATGACGGAGGCTACAATGTCGGGCACGCGGTAGCCGAAGGAGCCGGCGAGGACGGAGTTTTCAGGGTGTAGGTCTGCAGGGTGGTCGAGGGCGTTGAAGCCGGTTTGCCAGATGAGGTTGCTGGCGTCGAAGACGTATAAGCTAGGGGATTCGCAGCGGAGAGTTGTGTTGAAGCCACCGACCACGACGATTTGGCCGTCGCGGAGGTTGCATGTGTGGCCTGCCCGTGGGGGAGGGCCGTGGGACATGGGGACTTTGAACCAGGTGAAGGAGGGGATGGAGAGGATGTACATGTCGGAATACTGAGCTTGTTGCCCCTATTTAGAATGTTAGCGGGTGGTTGGCGAGTGGGTTTCAGGGGGTAGACTTGCATAGGGGGTGAGGTTCTGGCCTCCGTACAGGTAGATGTTGAAGCTTGAGGCATCGGGGGCTGACGCGATAACGGCGCAAGGATTGACGCGGACGGTGGGCGCCGTCCCGCTTGTCTGCTGGTGGTACCACTCGGAGTTGGCAATGTCGAAGACGTCGAGGGTCGAGAGGGACTGGGAGAATCTCTCGTCGGTATCACCGTACAGGCTACCGCCGGCGAGACCGATGAGCACCCCCTTTTCGCCCCATCCCGGAACAAACACCAAGACTCCGTCGGCTCTCTCGGTTAACTTGGCTTCGGTTTGCAGTCCTGCTTGGGTAATATTGCGATAGACGCCACCCTCCCCGGCTCCCTTTCCACCACGCAAGGAGTCAACACCGTCGTTGGTGTAGCCGGGATGGGTGAACTCGAGAAGACTCTTCAAGTAGATTCGGGGGACCGGGTGGGATTCGGTTGTCCACCCTGGCGTTGTGAACAAGTCAAGATGACCGCCAAAATACCAGCTCAATCCCAACTCGGGGACTGAGATACCGGCACCCTCGGCTGATCTTTGCACTGGTACATCGCCGCCATCCGAGTAGTTTCCACTCGATGTTCTCGGGGCGGGAAACTCCTTCCAGGTTCTACTGGGGATGTTGTACCTCCACAAAGATTCAGGCGCCGGGTCGACAGGTGGTGTGTCCGAAAACAGGCCGCCATAGAGATACAAGTTGTTGTAGTCATTCCAGAGGTAGCCGTTAGCCACAGCCGGTGGCCCAGAGGGTTGGGTCAGGGCACGAAAGGCTGGTGTGCTGGCATCCCACGATTTGGTGAGATCGAGGGTGAAGAAATCGTTGTCTAAAAGAGGTCAGCACGGTGACTTTGGGGATGAAGAGAGGGACTAACTCCAAGTATCAGATGACTGGTCAGCCGTCGTCTTCGCTTGGCCACCATATACGTACAGTGTGCCATTGAGTAACGCCGCTACACGCCGAGAGTCAGCAAGCTGTGTTACGAGGTGGGTCAGGAGTCGAACTCACTCTGCTGGCTCCATCGCTTGCACGCTTGTATCGGACTATCAGCTCTGTTCTCCAGCACAGGGCCAAACCCTTTGGGCCGTTGCTGAATCACACCTGCATCGGCGCCATTGAGAGAAACCGTCTGGCGGCCGTTATAGTAACTGAAGCCCGGAAGCACAATGGCGATCAAAAGGGCCAAGGTAGAAAGCCTCGAAAGTCCGCCCATGCTGGGAGGAGGTGCCGTGGCCGCCGTTCTGATCTTGGGCCTTCGTGTTGGCGTCAACCGCGAGTACCACGGCTTCTGCGAAGAGGACGGGGAGGTGGGAGAGCGAATCGACTCGTCCTCGTCCTGTCTTTGTTCCTGCTCCTGCACCAAGGGCTTGTCGGGGTCGCTTCGGCCGTCGTCACTTTCGGTATCCTGAGCAGCCCTCTCGGAGGCGGAAGCATACGGTGGAGTACGGGGTGGTGCAAGACCCGTGATTTCGCCAAACTCCCTCTCGCTCGAGTACGACAGAGCCGGCTCGTCCGAGTCCAAGCCAATCTCCTTGAAGACCGACTTTCGATCTTTTTTTATTTTGCTGACAATGTGGAACGAGTTGGGACGGTCTGAGCTCTCTCGAATCCGGTCATTGGTGTTTTGGTGGTGAAATCGGGGCCGGGCAGCTGGCCTGGGAGGCAGCTCAGGGTCCGACGGGCATTTTGAGGAGTTGACGAACGACATGATGACAGCAGCGCCGCTGTACGAGACGCTGGTGACGATCACCGCAAAAAATGTACCAAGAATAGGAAGATGCCGCCACCTGACTGGCAGCCAAACGGCAAAACCGCTGGAATACGGGCAATTGAGGTCACACCACAGCTCTGCCCTGGCCGCAGCTTTCCTACCGCGTTGAAGGCATGAGTGGTCGGGGTAGCTGTCCAGAGTTGGGGTCCTCAAGCTCTCAAGCGGAAAGCTGGGGATGTGAGGCAGATGTATGGATTTTAATAGGGAGATCTTTCTAGCAAGGAGCAGAGAAGAGCTTGACAGGAAAACCACAAAACCGGAGCACCTTGACTCCCAGCAGAAGAGACCGCTTCCATGCTTTAATTTGAATCACTTGCCCTGTCTAGATCTGTGCTTCTTACAGCTGTCACGGCGTCAGGATCCAAACAATTTGCAGATCAGGGTGCAAGGTCAAGTCGGGGGAGCAAGGGGAAGCTCCTCGGGCTCGGTCTCGGTGGATATCCAGGATAGGCGCAGCGAGACTGTGCAGCCTACCAGGGGACACCGCGGGGTGGTGTCGACATCATCGTGGCCGAGCAGGGAAGTTGAGGCGCGACACGTTTCCTGAGAGGGAAAGCCATTGCAAATAGCTTGGTCGTCTAGCCTGGACCTTGGCCAAAGATGATCTCGATCCAGGCCAACAGTCGGAACATTTGTGAAGGGGAAGTCGGCTCAAAACTTGGCAGACGAAATGGTTGGATCAATTTGCCGGCCGTCATCGTGCCTTGGCCGGACCGTTGACGGCTCAGGACAAGACGGAGCAGGGGGCGTGTTCTGATTGGTCGACATTTCTGCTGATGACCTCATTTTCCGATGACATTTCTAGAAATTCGCTCCTCGCTCAAGGCAAGTTGCAGAGGATCGAGAGACAGCATCGTCCTTCCCGAGACATTAACAGCCCTATTATAGATGGATACCTGTGGACGCGACTTGGGAAGCGCACCTCGCGTGCTTGTGCAGTGTGAAGCAATGCACCTTGATAGGTTACATGCCCAAGGGTGGATCGGGGCAGTCAACGCGTACCTGCCCCTTTTGCTCAACTGAAGGATTCCATATCGCGTGGTGATGTTTTGGATTGACAGAATATACAATACCTCTGAGCCCATCGTCGTGAACATCTCTGCCCTCTGCACAATTTGGACTCTGCTCAGTAGCGCACTCAAGCGAAACCACGCAAGCAAGTAACCACAATCCCAATGGGCAATTATGACCCTTGATGAGCCCTGGAGTTCAAAGCCCAGGTTTTACTTCACATGCACCATGAGCCCGTTGGTCAAGTCGGAGAATGTCCCTCAGCCTCAGCTGTATCCCCTGTGCCCGACTGACTCACCGGCGAATCAACAAACCACACACCTGGGGCTGTGAGCTTGGCACGATTCAAAGAGGTATAAAAGCAACAGCTTTGCCATATACAAAACACACCTTGATGAACAATCCGTTCTAAATCATACCCAGCACAATCCCCAGTTCACGTGTAATCACAATGGCAAAACCCAAAACGCCCTACCGGCAAATCCGAGCCCTCTACGACGACGAAACCATTACCGTCTACCAGGCCTACAACAAAACAATCGCATCAGCCGCTGTCGAAAAGCAAAAGCTTAACGCCTCGCCCGCTTTCCGGCTCACCCGCATGACGTGGATCAAGCCCAGCTGGGCGTGGATGCTGTACCGGGCAGGCTACTCGCACAAGGATGCTGGTCAGGAGCGCATACTCGCGCTCAAAATGAGACACGCCGACTTTATTGATATACTTGAGCGAGGTGTTGGCGTCGAAGGAGCGACGGGGCTACCACAGGTACGGATCCAGTGGGATCCGGAGCGAACTGTTCGGCTAGGAAGATTGGAACATCGGAGCATTCAGATTGGGATACCGGGGAGTCTCAGTGAGAAGTGGGTGGAGGAGATGATTGTTGGGATTGAGGATGTCACAGACAAGGCGCGGGAGCTGAAGCGGGTTTTGGACGAGAGGAAGGATGTTGGGACGCAGGAGTTGGTTGCGTTGGGACTAGTTCCTGCTGAACGACCGTTCGAGCTTGCTGAGGAGTTGCAAAAAGGCTTGAGGATGTTGGGAGATGTTGGACCAATTGAATAACTGTCATCGTGTTGTTGTATCTTCCGTCTATATAGCTGCGATTGACGCACATATATGTGCTCCCTAAAAAGAAACCAAAATTCATCAAGCCTTATTCTCATCACCAACGGCAACGAGCTTGCCGACAACGAGATACTTCTCGCTGAACCTCTCTTCCCATCCCTGCAGAGCCTCCAGTTGTTCGGCGTCGAGGTCGGTCAGAGGGTCAAGTGGCCCGTCGAGATCCTTGGTCAGCATCTCCTTGTCGAAACTGTGGGAGGCTAGGCCACGCGAAGCATCACGACCGGCAAAGTTCTCGTAGGGACCGCCAGGGCCGTAAAAGTTGCGGCCGCGGGAGACATCAAAGACACGGCCCCGCACCGCCATGTAAACGGGCGAACCGTTCTCGCCGTTGTAGGGGAGGAGGGTCCGTGGTGTAAAGGTTCGGAATACAACGGCAGGCTCTTCCTTTGGCAGCACAACGGGCGGCTGGGGTTTATAGAAGACGTAGACGGTGTAGAGGAGGAGGCTGATGAAGATGAGGTTCAACGGGGTGAAGAGACCGCCACTGTTGCAGCGACACACAATCAGTCCTGATGCCCCAACGGGAGAGTGTTTATTGCGTGGCGTCACTTACTCGACAACCGCTGGCTTGGCCGCCTCTTGGGCCATCCTGTTCTCTACGTAGTCCATCTGCGCTCCAACGTCGAGGCTCTGCTTCCACGGAGACGGATGGTGGGGTTCGGGGGCGTCCGGACTGAGGTGGAGACGGACTTGCGGGTGCTGGACGGGAGATCGAGCCGCAAACTGCAAACACGTGGATGGGTTGCTACAGAGCTAAGCCGGTTACCCCTCGATAGCGTGTTCCTGAATTCGGGCGCTTATTGATGCGGGACAGGTGGGCAGATTGTCGTCAAAAAAGGCGAGGAGATATCGATACCGGCTGGTCCGAAAGGCTCCAACTGCATCTCCGCTGATGACACTCGGAATTGTGGGGCTGCAAGATGGCGCGATGAACAGCGCGCACAGACCATGTCCCGCCCGTCTGGCTTCAGGGCGCCAAGGGTCCAGATGGATCTCTCGGCTTCCCCGCAGGGGTCCAGCGGTTCAAGGGTCTCAACATCTCTCTAAACCTCCCCCGATCAGCCGTTCAGGGAGGGCTCTGCTAGCCCACATCGTGCGTGATAGGTACCCCGACTGGTTGCATCATGTTCCCTTTTGTCACATCACAGAAAGCCAGACGAGACTAGCACTGCTTGGTTCTCACGGGAGAAAGCGGGGTTACCGCTTGAAATGCCATCTGCCTGCCGCATCACATTTTGCTCGCTCGCGCGATCCCAGTTGCACGTCTCACAAGGACCCCCCATCCAGCGAGACACACACACCTGCATTCGTGCCATCATCTAACCAACCACGGCAACCCGTGCTCCGCACGGCGATGGAGCTTGCAGAGCTTCGCCTCAAGCCAAGAGCGCAGAACCGCCAAGCCCAGTCGCGTACGATTGGTCGATTGTGTCGAAAGAGGTGCACACTTGTCTCAGAGGCCTCTGATCTGGCCAGCTGAATCCATCTCTGGAGATCTCCACATCTAGTTGGACGATATATCCCGCAATTGGTATATCTAGCGCTGATTGCTCCCCCCAATCCGGGCTTCAAGTGAACTCCAGCATCCCCCACCAACACCAAACACCAGAAAACTCGAGTCAAATCTCTCAAGCCCTTCTTCACTCCTATCATCATCATGGACTTTCTCAGCAAGGTCGCCAACCAGGCTCTTGACTCCAAGAAGCAGGAGCAGCCTCCCCAGCAGCAAGCCAGTGGCGCCGAGGCCCTCCTCGGCAAGCTCGGCAACTTCGCCGGCAACCAGCAACAGCAGCCTCCCCAGCAGCAGCAGCAATCTGGCGCCGACGGCTTGCTCGACAAGCTCCACGGCCTCGCTGGTGGCGGCCCCGAGAGTGAGAAGAAAGAGGATCATCTCGACAAAGGTGCCTTTTCCCCCAAAAAGTGTTTGGCTTGGTGGGTCAAGACGTGACAAAGAAGCTAAACGTTATGGGGGCAGGTATCGACTGGGTTCAGGAGAACGTCTTCAAGCAGGGCGCTCAGGACAACGAGAGCGCGGCCGAGCAGGCCAAGGACAAGCTGATTGCCGACACGGTCCGTGATCAGTACAAGAAGGCGACGGGCAAGGAGTTCCCCATCAAGGAGAAGGAGGAGAAGTCATCATCGGGCCTTGGGGCTCTTGGCTCCAAGTTTGGCCTTTAAGCGAGGCGTTTTTGGGCGGAAGGTTATACCATTGGGAATGATTTATGAACTTTTAGTTTTTATTTTGAGATGCCGGAATGATGATGCCATTTGAGGTCAAGATTAGCTGTTTCCAAGGTCCATGCTCTGCGTTTCACTACCCGTGGACGAAGACTAGTCTTATGAAACGGGGCGGGCCGCACGGGTGAGATGAAGAACTAATCGTGGGGCCTGCCGCCAGAGGACTGGGCAAGGCGGTCGATGAATCACGAGGGAAGCCATCATGTAAGTGGACGGTAAGACCTCCTCCAGAAGCCAGGATATACACAGCAAAGTCGACAGCCTCTATAATCAACTGCCAAGATGACTAGGATAGTTATCGCCCCAAGGGGAGACCATCGCAGAAACTTGGGGGTCTCTTATCCAGACATCAACATCGAAATCATTGGAGCTGCCCTTGGATGGAGAGACACATTCAAAACACTTTGAACTTTTGTTTTTCAAAGCATACCTCGGTCACCATCATCACATCGATCACTCCCGTCCCCAACCTTTTGTTTTTATTATACCAAAGGTTAATTGATTTATTCTTCGTTCATAGGATGTGGGAACGGTTCATCGCTTGCAGCGGCTGTCTATTCAAGTTGAGCTTGTCGATCTTCGGGACCCGAGTTCCGTCATGGGATTGCTGGTGTTGTGTCAACCCAAGAAAACGCAATGATCAATCTACCAGTCACCTCTTTGCATGCTGGTCACCGCTCAATACAAAGTTTAGTCGGCCATCTCTCTTCAAGTGGCTGGTGTCAAGTGTCTTATCTTTCCCTCTAGCCTCGCCCTAGCTCCAACGCATGAGCGGCATCACCACAGGGCACCGCCACGAGCGTGATTTCCTCAAACAATCCAAGACCTGGTGATGCCAATTAGCTCTCCATCTCCAAAACCCATCACCAAGGCCCCCCAAACCTCCATCCCCATCCATAAAACCCCCCCAAACCCAACCCGTCAAGACGGAATGCATCCCCATCACCCACCCAGCACACAACATTCCAACCCATCCCACCCCATAAACAATAAACCAACCGCAACCCCTTGTGTGCTCTTAGCAAAACCCACGACAACCTACGAAAATGCCCACCCCAAACACAAACACAAACACCACTCCCGAAACCACCACCCTCTTCCGCACCACCACCCCTTACAAGCTCCCCACCCTCCTCATGATAACAACAGCCTTTCTCCTCCTCACCACTGTCACGGCCGCCAACCCCGCTCCTTTTCCGCCCGGGACACCATGCCCGACCGAAGGGCAATGGAACTGGCAAGTCCCCCTTCCATGTCTCCCGTTCCCTGTCTCTCCAAGCATCGCTCTCCAAGCTTCTGTCTCTCCCCCAGGATTCCCTTTCCCTTTTCCATCCCAAAACCATAAACTAACACTTATAAAGTATGATAACCTCCTTCCAACGCTGCGCCTCAGGCCACTGGTCAACCCCCATGGCGTGCGCAGCCGGTACAGTCTGCGCACCAGCAGGCGTCTCCCTCAATTTTGAGATCCAGCACGCACCTGGCTCGCCCGCTAGTGGCACTGCCAGTGGAGAGGCGGATGGATCATACGATGCATCTGGGTCGGATTCGGGTTCTGGATCTGGATCTGGATCTGGGCTGACGGGACCGGGCGGGCCTACGTCGGCTGGGAATGATAACGGCTGGGGACCGGGACAGGGCGGGGATGGAAACCCCTGGCGGGCTGGGGGCGTGAGGGTTGGTGTGGATGGGGTCTGTAAGATGTTGGGTGTTGTGGTTGGGGCTGTTATTGTTGCTGGTGGGTTGTTTTAGATAACGGGAGGTTATGAGGCGTCGAGTTAGTTTTGTAGGTTGGTTGTGATGTATGTTGTTCTATTGTAATTTGCGCATTGTCTGAGTGGTCGGTCTTCAGCGATTAATCTCCTCAGTTGTCTGACTACTCTGAGTGCGGTCTGAACGTTGGATAACAAAATTATATAAAAAACCAAGAGTCCACTCCGTGATGCTCGCTATGACAGAAGTACAAGAGATATAAAACTGGAAATCACAAGGCCTCATTCTCACTCTATTAACTCCTGCAATGGTGGTATTGCGCTAGTGACTTTTCCCAGTCATTCATTGTCATGCTGATAATGCGAGACAAGCATCAACAGCGAGTCCGACCCTGCGTGTGTTAGTTTATGAAGATGGCATCCTCACGGAAGAAACTCACCTCCCCTCTTTCTGGTAGACCACGTCACTGATGATGTCCCTATCTAGATCAGGGAACATGCCTGCCAACGTTTCGACAACATTGGCATGTTCTGCCCGTGATAATCTCTGAGCCTCAGCCACTTCGGCACTCGCTTGCCTTGCCGCTGCCTCCTCGGCTGATAATTGCTGCCGGTTGTTCAGGTCTCGATCGCCGCGTTCTGGCTGCGGCGTACGTGCTGGACTTGCCACGCTCGGCCCAGCAGATGCCTCCTCGGAAAATATGCGACCGATGGTGCTCAGGGGCTTCTGGATGGTCCGGAGGAGTCCAGTGATGGCGGCTTTCTCGTCGTTCCCGCTGTACTCGCCGCTGTCTCGGCCCTCATTCGAGGAAGTTGACCGGCGAGGGGATGCGGGGCGGAGCGTGTCACCTTCGAAGGACCTTCGCGTGGGCGAAGTTGAAGAATCACCGACGGTTGGAGGGCGGAGAGCCGACTTCTTTTCAGACTGGGGCGGTGGGGGTGGCGGAGATTCCGAGAGATGCTTTTCAGCAATGGCAGATACGGCAGCCTCGACGTTCTTCTCAAACTCTTCATCGGTAATGGTGAGAGTTGTCCTATCCATGTTCTCGATGAACTGAATCGCCCCCATCTAATCGACCGGTAAGCACCCATCGCAACACACAGCACGAGCGAGGGGAGCATACCAAAGAAGAAAGATAGTAGCCGGCTTCACCACCAAGCTTGTCCTGATTTCGGAACCTGAGGATGTACTGAACGTTCGACACCAAGTGCTCGGGGTTGGCATGCAAAACGACATAGATGAGCATGGGCATAAAGGAATCGGCCGACGAGTCAGATTTGTTGTGTTTGAGCAACCCTAAACATGTTGGTTAGTGGGCCCTTAACCTTGACGGGAAGTCGACGTACCAAAGATGACCTTGCAACAATTAAGGACGCATATTATCTTGTCTCTTGGGGCTCTGTATGACTTGATCTTGAGGAGTTCTGGAACCGTTAGCGGCTTCAAGAGAGCTCCGTTTGGTTGACTGACCTTGTTGAGCAAGCTTCAAGAAACGCTTCCCGCTATCGCTCACTGGAGGAATGTCCAAATGGTCTTCCCTGACCCAGCTGTAAATGTTGATCTTTTGGGCCAGGATCTCATCACGCTCGACGTCCTCTTGGTGCTGCCCTCGCCGCCCTGGGCCCATGGGACGCTCGCCACCACGCTTCTTAGGCTTGGCTCCCGGTATTGGCTGGGGCGTGGGGATCGCCGGCGAGAATGTTTGGGTGTAAAGCCTGTTCATGACTAACTTCTCCATGCCCTCTCGAGCGTTGTCAAACTCAGCATCCGACACGTCTCGCCAGACCTCACACTGTGCCATCTTATTGGCGATAAAAGCCAGGAAATCACCAATAATCTTGACCTGCTCATGGACCATCCATTGCCGCTTGCCAAACTCAGAGAGGAAAGACTTAAGGTACCTAGCCACAGGGTCTGCTTTTTTGTTCCGCAGTTGTTCCAAAAAGCGATGGAAGTCAAAAGGCAGCGAAGGTTCGGGTTCAGGCTCTGGCGGAGGGGGTCGGTGAAGCGAGACTGTAGGGGAGAGCGGGGAGTCTGTGATACTTTGCAGACTTTCCTGGGATCGTGCAGCCGGGTAGGGGTAGACCGCGTCATCCTTGGGGGGCACTGGGGGTGCCTGCTCCTCACTCTCCTTTCCCTTGTGGCGGATGCTTGCCGGCGACGAACTCGACACCCGGAGGTCTTGAAGCTGCTGCGCGATGCTTGGGGCGAGGGGCTCAAGGCTCGATTTCCGGGGCGGGTGTTGCAACGGGCTCCCCAGCATTGGCGATGCCATCTCTAACCTCGGACTCATGACTTCCTCAGCGCCGGGGCCACCCCCATCCTCGCTGAACTGTTCCATAATACTTTGGATCTCTGACCTTGATCCGGGTTCTTGTTCATCCTCGCTGGCGTATCGCTTCTCATCGTACGCAGCATCCGAACGAGTTGGTGAGGGCTCTGCGGAGCTGGCGCCGTGTCTTGATCGATGGGCAGCGCTTGACGGCGCACGGGATGGAGGCTGTGAAGTTGTTGGGGTGGGCGGCGTGGGGTCGACATAAGTTGTGGACTCGATCGTGAGGTATTGCGTCGAGGTGGTTGTGGTGGGAGATGTTGTCGGTTTCAGCGTCGCAACAGAGGAGGACATCAGGTCGACTTCGTCTGAAGGCTTGGGATGGCTACGATCGAGAGATGATATTATCCCAAGCCCCTCCGGCTGTGTCTCGCTTGATGCACCATCACGGAGATCGAGAAGATCCTCCTCGCCCGGACTGGGAGACTGGGCCATGACTGACCCGGCAGCTGAAGGGACTAGCCCTTTATTCTCCGGAGCGAGGGCATCGGGATCGTCTGTCTGGTCGGGGGGAGACATGCAAGGAAACAGGGCGACAACCGTCCTTCGAGAGTGTGGTAAGTTGAAGGGCCGCGGGGACGTTAGGGCCGAGCTCTGACGTCGCACAGTAGAATGCTGGTGCTGGGCTGTCGGGCGGGTTGAATCCTCGTCGATGATCTCGTCAGACTTGCAACCGTCGGGATGCTCACGAAAGGTAGGACAAAGGTGGAAGTCGAGCAGCAGATGTATTAGGCTGGGCCAGCCAGGCTTGTCGGCGCTGTGGTTCTACTGAAGCAAACTGCGGGTTGCCCTGAGCCTGCCGGAAGACAGAAGACAGCCACGGGCCACACATCGAAGCCGCAGACGCAGATCCCGCCCCGCACTTGGTGGGGTTGACAGCCAAGCTGCCGAACTGCCCAAGCCGAAGAATTCCCGTGATTTTGCCAAAGCAGTTCACCGCCCGACCCAAACGTGCCAAAGGAGAATGCCTTCTTTTTTCCTGCTTTGGCCGGTTCTAATACTTGCATCGTAAATACTTAGGATTTGGTCAACTCAGTTTCTTCCGTTCCCCTTGGTCTAGCTTCCTTCTCCGTTTGCGTTTGGCGTTGGTGGGAGCGAGTGTTGCTGAGTCATCAGAGCATCACTGCGCGTCTCATTTCCTCTGCCGGAATGCAGAACCTTGGGCATTTCTTCAACGGTCGAGCTTGAGCCACAATGTGTGGTATTCACGCATCGTTGTCTGCGACACCCCATGAGATCTCCCCAAAGCTGAAGCATACTTTGTGCAATCGAGGCCCGGACCATTTGGGACAGGCGCAGCGACGCGTTTGCGACAGCTGCGACTCTTGGTTCTTGACATTCACCTCAACGGTTCTTGCTTTACGGGGCGATCACATCACAAACCAGCCACTGGTCCACCCTACAAACCAATCAGTCCTGTGCTGGAACGGCGAGGCTTGGCGTATCGATGGCTGTCAGGTTGAGGGTAATGATGGAGAGGCCATTTTCGACCGACTCTCCCAGCCAACCGCTTTGGTTGCGAGACGCGATGCTATTCTCTCCGTTTTTCGAAGCATCGAGGGGCCGTTCGCTTTCGTGTATTACGATCAACTCTCCGAAGCTCTCTACTTTGGTCGTGACCGGCTTGGTCGCCGCTCGCTCATGAAAAGGCAGGATAGTGCCTCTGGCGACCTCATCCTTTGCAGTGTTGCCGAGTCCCCAGACCCAAGCTGGACCGAGGTTGAAGCCGACGGGATCTACGCCGTCGATTTGTGCAACTCATCAGATGATCTCCGGGTCTCTCGTCGGCTATCAAAGCATGGATGGCAGGCGCCAGACCGGCCAGACTTTGTGAGTACTTCCCGTGGCAATGCTTACTCGCTTCGTTGATCAAGGTAGGCCTCTCTTAAACTTACTTCTTCAGGTTTCCAGCATCGGCAAGTTCAACAAGTCTCTCTCCTCTTCCGGGTTTGTTCTCGAATCATCTTCCCCTTCGGTGGCTGCCCTGAAGCAGCGGCTGCTTGAATCGCTTCGGTTACGGGTCCTCAACGTTCCGCAACCTATATCTGTAGACGTTGCCGTGCCCCCGAGAATCGCAGTGCTTTTCTCCGGCGGCTTGGACTGCACCGTGTTGGCGAGGCTCACTCACGACTTGCTGGAGCCGGATCAAGAGATTGATCTGATCAACGTTGCCTTTGAGAACCCCCGAGTTGTGGCTCAGCTGGAGAAGGACACCAAAGGCAGTCTAGTAGACTTTTACGAAGCATGTCCGGATAGGATCACAGGCCGGAAGTCCTTTGCTGAACTGCTGAACGTCTGCCCGGGGCGTGGCTTTCGCTTTCTGGCTGTACGTCGAGACCCTCCAACAACTTCGGCACTGCTGACGTGATTACAGGTAAACGTCCCCTATTCCGAGGCTCTGGCGCACCGAAGTCAAGTTGTCTCGCTGATCTTTCCTCACAACACAGAAATGGATTTATCCATTGCATATGCCCTTTATTTCGCTGCCCGTGGCCAAGGAGCCTCTGACTTTGCGGATGCCTCAGTAGAACCGTCGGGCTTGAAGTACGTCACGCCGGCGAGGGTGTTGATATCCGGGCTTGGGGCCGACGAACTTTTCGGAGGATATGGGCGCCACGCAATCGCGTTCTCGCGTCAGGGCTATACCGGTCTTGTGGACGAGCTTTTTCTTGATGTCAGCCGATTGAGCAAGAGGAACCTTGGGCGGGATGACCGTGTCATGGCTCACTGGGGCAAGGAAGTCAGATTCCCCTTCCTAGACGAGTGTCTAGTACGGTGGGCTATGGAGATACCGGCTTGGGAGAAGTGTGACTTTGACCACGGGGAGGAAATCACAGGTGTCGAGCCTGGGAAACGAGTCTTACGGCTCCTGGCTCTCGAGCTGGGCATGGTTGAAGTTGCAAGGGAGAAAAAGCGGGCCGTGTGTTCACTTTTCCGGCTGCGAGTTGAGATGCTGACATGCGATAGATCCAATTTGGTGCTAGGACGGCCAAGATGGAAAGTGGGCATGTCAAAGGCACAGCTGTCATTTCTTGACGCAGGTGGGACAGTCAGCGGGGCTCAGCAACCCCTCGAACAAGCGCGTCTCGCGGTGATGATATTCACAGATACTTCTGGAGTCTCGGTCTCGACCACGAGGGCCCGGGCGCAAATGTGGTTTTTACGGTTCGCAGGAGTCGTCGAAGCCCTCTTGCCGCTCTGGCGCTTCTCTGCGTCGTTCTTTCGACAATGAAGTCAAAAGGCAGATCTGAGCTAGACTGCGCTGTTCGAATCGAAATCGGAGCTTGGCTTTGGATCAGACATATATATTTGGGCACCGATCTAAATTTGATGATGCAGCCGCTGAGGTTTTCACATGACGTGCAGTCGATTCTACCGTGCGCTGTAAGTGGAAACAGCGCTTCGATATTTACCCCAGTTTTGCTTCCCCGGATAAGCAGCCGACGTTTGAGGGGCTGGCCTAGCACGTGCGCAGGATCAACCGGCCGGGAGTCGTGTCTCGGATAGCTGCTGGGGTCGCTCCTGAAGGCCGATCGCTGCCAAGGGCAATCCGGGGAATTCTTTCGTTGCTCCACGCACCGTTCACTGGCGACGCCGTACTTGTAGGCCGGCGATCGGCGCGCAGGAAGTTGCAATCTCACGAGCTTCGAGAATTTGCCTGGTCAAGCGAAATGGGCCCTGCCAAGACACCTCCGCCCCCATGCTCCCGCTTGCTAACCGAAGCCGAACCGTTTTCTTCTCAACGGCATTCCAGGGGTCAGCTGCTGGCTCTTTTTGGGTCGTGACCGGGGGGGCCCACACAGGGGCAAGCATCGTGCCTTGAATGGCGCAACGAGGAGCTTGGACAGCCCCTCTGAGCCCCTGCAGAATCGGCCCTTGGTGTGGTATCCTATTTACCCATTGAACCTCGGAGCGCTTGATAGGCTGGCAGATAGTGCCTAGCTTGGAAGGCATGTCCGACAATATACTAGGTAAAATGGGTTGCCCCCTCCCCGTATACGATGGAACCTGGAGACGAGACCTTCGTTTCTGGTGCCGTTTCTCCTGGCAGCCGGGTTTTTGTTCTTCGTTTTGCATCATTCGTTTCGCGCCGAAGTTGTCGATCTCGCTCCGTCCACACAAACAAACGTCCATGTTGGACATCCGTGTTGCCCGTCCTTCGTTTCATATCGCCAACTCGAAAAGGCACATATCAACATTTCTAGCCCCTCCGTATCGCTAGCGGGTCCTTCGACCATCCCCTCCTTTTTACGCCATCCGCTGGACTAGGTGTGTGCCGCACACGAACGAGACACGACTCGATTGAAGGAGGTGGCGCCGGCAGCTCAACTCCACGCAGATGCTTGACGCCTCAAGATAACTGGCCGGCCAGCCCGCAAGGACACGATTCCATCGACTGGAGTGATTTTTGAACTTTGAGAAACGACCGAACACACGAAAAATCACAGACAACATGGCGGACCACCCGACAGTACGCATAGAGGCTCCCGCAGCCACACCTACCACGCCGAGATCGGTAGCAAGCAGGCCGACGCTCCCACGACGACAGTCACGATTCACGGAGGATATGACCGAGGACCACACGCCGGCTCATTCCGTATACGAGCATGAAGCATCACCCAGTTTTGTCACGACTTCGGCGAGAGGGGGGTACAGCTCCAGCACGACGACAGTCCCCGTCGATACCCGGGAATACCGACCAGTAGAGCTCATTACCAGGGGCATGAACGGATGCACGCACGGGGCGGCATGTGTGATTCTCGTTGCCGTCATGACCGAGTTTCTAAGCCAGTGGGAGGGTTTCTGGATCAAGCAAATAAGGCAAGTTGCTTGAAGAGGTATTATGACGACGTGGCTAACACTCATGGTGAAGTGAACAAGCCGTGGCGCTCTTAGTGTTTCTGGGAATGGACACACTCCTGGACATCTACTCACTCATACGTCTTCACTCGCCATGGCCAGCATGGGCCCTTTTCATTCGTTTGGTAAACGGGGTGGTCTACATTGCCATGTTCATGGTATACGTCGCCCACGGGCGAGTTTTCCCCTCAGGATTCACCTTTTGGGCCATGTCGCCGGGGTTCGCAGGCCCGATTGTGTACATGTTCCTGTGGCTTCTCGGGTGCGTCATGACTTCCTTTTCTTATCTGGCCTCGACTAACGTTATAAACAGCCTTTGGAACCTCTGCCACGCCGCCTTCCGCCGCCACCGCCTCGGGAAAGGCTTGCGGGCCTACCTATCCTGGGCTAAACCCGAACTACCATCAAGCAGAGGTCAACTACCCACGAGCGAATCCTCACGTCGACCCCCACAAAGTTCCCTGTGGAGACGCTGGATCCGAGTTGGTGACCACGACTCCAACTCCCCGATCGATATCGAAGTCAACGCGCGAAGCATAAGCAGCAGAACAACGGTGGCTGCATCACCGCCCATCTCATTGCGGGAACGACCGGCCGATATGAAAAAGCCGGGGTACCTAGCCACTACACGAACAGTATCAACCCACAGCCACAACTCCAAGGCAGAGGAAAGGGGTATCAGTAAGTTCGAAAAACTGCGGGAGGGGGGTCGTGAAAAGGACAAGGAGCTGGAAGGTGGGCTGTCACCACCACGGCCCGTCAAATTCTGATAGGCTAGGGATATTCAATTTGTAAAAATGGATGCATTATAGCGATTCATATTTGGATGTAATTACTGATACCCATGGTTTAATGTGTATAATTAGGAGTTGTGGTTGGCATGGGAAGGCAAGATTGTCCGGTCAGTTGAGTTGGAGGTGCCATCAAGTTTGGCTGGCGGGTGGAGGGGGACAGGGACTGGAAAAAAAAACCTAGGTCAAGGTGATGTCTAAAAAGGGGAAGACGATAATACAAGAAACAACATTCAAACCCAATTGACTTGGCAGCGTTTTGTGTGAGGTGCTGACGTGGGATGGGCGTTGAGAAGTGATAAGTCTATTTACAGACATGGATCAGACGCCACATCTCCTCGGCTTCAAAGCTTCCATTATTTGCCCCCCCCCCCTTGATTATGGAAAATTCATCGGAATCATTGTGCGAGGGGGGCACAGTACAGGTGTGAAGTAAGACAAAAAGAAACTCCGTACACGGAGTTGAGCCGGGATCTACTCTACTTAACACAACGACTCCTTCGCAGGGTTCGCTCCCCAGGCGTTCGAGATCAAGCCGTAATCATAGTGAAAACCATGATGAGACCCGGGAGATCTGCCCGGTAGGAGTGAGTTGGGTGTAGTATTTGTATCAGAGTTGGGACCTTCCATTTCAACGAACCAGAACAGTTCCGACCTGGATGGCGCAACGGGTATTCCGCTAGGGCCTATGATGGGTCATGTCTGGGCCGTAGACCTCCTTAGAGGCACTGGGTTCGACTCTCCGAGTTGTAAAAATGAGCCACTTTTCACCGCCGACCGTCCTCCCCTTGGGGAGTAGAGGCTCGGCGGTGAAATTTTGCTATTTTCCTGTCTTAAAAATCTATAATATATTTTTTTCCCTTTGGGCAGTCCCTTCTTCATTCAATTTTTGTAATTGAGCGTTATTCTAGTAGTTGGGTGTTCTTTTAAATGGACGTTTGAAGCTGCGGCTGTCACGCAGGTTGTCATCGGCGCAGCCAACGTGGACCAAGGCTGCCGGCTACATCACGCGGAGTGGGTTGTGATGGTCGTGTGCGGAATTCGGTGTTCTGTAAATCCCCGCCAGGAAGCACGGTGTCGTTCATTGGGTGATTGATTTCCCCCCTTTTTGCTTCCTTTTTTTCGCATTGCCCTTTCCTTTTTTTTGTTCCCTCACTTCTTCTTTATTTCTCCTTTTTCGCTTTTATATTTTATCTTCCCCTCCCCTCATCTTTTGGCCCAGCTGTTTATCAGCAAGGGAGATATCTTGAGACAATCAAATGTTTCGCCTTTCCGCCCACCTTTAAAGCATGTATAAGAATTGTAAAGTCAATGTCTGCAAAGATTCCATAAAGCCTCTATGAAGAAAAAGGACTCGCCTCCCAGTATATTCTACCTTAGTCTCCCTTGCTTGTGCGCCTGGCCCCGAACCATAAAAAAAATCTTGATTGCCCTTTGCTTTCACCCAGCATGGTCAATCGAAACCAGTACACTTAGTCGTGGTTTGTATGAGCTGCCCCTTTGTCCGTAAGTTCAATCTCAGGCCCTTTTGGTTCTTCAACCACCGTGGGCTCCCAAAGCTTTGCGTCACCAAGCCGATCAGCTGTCAGCCCTGCGCTGCCGGGATTCTTCATCCCCGCTTCATTTTGTCTCAGGTATGAGACCTGTCGTAGCCTCTCATGCTCGTATGGTGTCAAATGAAGCTAGATGGGGATCAGAAACAATACCAACCAGCGGTTTGACTCGTGGCGCATTACTCACATAGATTTCAATCCCAATGGCATGAATAGCCAAAGCCAGCCATAGCGCAGCTCCAAACGTCTCGCCAAAGGCTGCGCCGACAGTGGCTGCAGTCTGATCATCGGTCCCGAACTTTGCGGGAACCAAAACCTGTTGCTCGGGATTCTGTCCCGTATAAAACGGCTCGCAAGCAGGAAACAAGTCGTGCGTCCTGTTGGCCCCGAGAATAAAGTCGACCTGGGCACAGGACCTGGCAGCAGAGTAATCACCTGATGAGCCAGCGATGAGGGTCATAACGATGCCGATGATTCTTTGTGTGATGATGCAGGCGGCCTAAACGCAACCCAACAATCAGCATTTTGGGTATCTCAGCTACATAGATAGGTAGGTTAGAAACAACTTACATAAAACCAACCTCGCAGCATCCAAGCCCGGTGCTGCTCAATCTGCAGCCTCTTGACATTGATATACGCCAAGACCATGCACACGGTGAACAAGATGCCCAAGAATCCAACTGAGGTCTGGATATCAAGCCCGCCACCAAAGGAATGTCGCGTCGCCATGAAAGCACCAGCTGTGCTGGTCATACACAGAAAGAGGATGGCATAGCCATTCATCCGATGAAACAGGAGGGCCTTGTGCCGGATGGCGGGGACGAACTGGAAGCAGACGAGGAAGGACGCGGGAAGGATGCTGGCCACATGCATGCGGAATCCGATTTCGTAGACGCCCTTGTCCGTGTACCAATAACACTCCCCAATGCCGGGATCGCTGCAATACACACCATAATGGTCGATGTACTGCAGACGGGCGAGGACGAACCCCATCATGGCGCCGGCAAAGATGAAGAAGAGCACGAAGTTGTAGCCCTTGGAGAAGCCGATGGGGTTGTAGACCTTGCGGGCCACGGCGACGAAGCCATTGGCTGGTGGGCGAGTGGATTTCACCATTTTGGCGGGTTGTTTGAGGTCTGTCGTCGGCTGGCTAGTGATGAGGCCATCTTCAACATGTCCAACATGTCAACATCGTCTCTTTTTAACGTGTTCTCGAGTCATCATTTCGGAGCCCATTACACCGTTCCATCACCAAACTCCCATGTCTGAGCCTCAAGAGAAGCATCGAATTCTTACGCAGCTCCCATCGCACTCGCATTCGGGAGTCGTTGATTCGTTGCTTAAAAGTACCACCCAAAGTTCGGAGAGGCGCAGGAGGGTGCCGGAAGGTGCCGTGGCAGCGGGCAGGAGGGATACGTGGCCCGCTGAAATGATTGGTCGTGGCCCTAGACGAATGCGAAGACCAGGGGGTCATTCAGCCCTGCCAGGGCGCTGCCGATCTCCCCCCAAATGGTTGCCTGGGCCCAGCACTGAGCTCTCTTCCGCCGAACGGCGGAAATCTGGATTACCTAAAGCCTCGCGATCCCCTCCCGGTACTTTTTTCTTCTGCCAGGTACCTATGTACCTATGAGACAAAAGTCCATGCCCGAGTTTGCGCAGCACCCACGCTTCCAGTCTTAGCGAATCCGAGGCACCACGACACACCGCAAAACGGCCCCGCTGCCAAAGACACGCTCGAAAATGGTTGGCGTTCCCGGGAGATCTCGTCAGTGCAAGACGTGTCGTCGACGGAAGAAGGGTGGTGTAAGTCTCCCCGGTCGCGATTGCTGATTGGTGGCCCGCGTTTGCTTATGCCTCTTTCCTCAACCAGTGCGACATGAAACGGCCTGCCTGTGGACAGTGTCTGGCTCGGGGATTGGACTGCGGCGGTTATGAGCGAGACCTCATTTTCGTTCATACCGCCCGGGACAAGAAGCGAGAGTGCCGTCCTCCTCCAAGGCGCGTGTCCGAGGCGCGGGTGGAAGTCGCGATCAACGGTGCCCTTGCCAAGGCTACATACGAGGACAGCTTCATTTGCATCTTCCTCTCCGATTTCCTCCCGCATGGAAAGATGTTCGCGCCGCACACAAAGGCGTACGCAACCGGCAACTGGCTCAATGTCTTGCCAACCATGGCCCGCGACTCGCCGATACTGCGCAAGGTTTTGGTGGCCATGGGTTTGTCAACCGCGGGCCATGCCTGGGACAGGACGCGGGAGAAAGAGGAAGGGCTGCGATACTTCACCGCCGTTCTCGGCGACATGTCAAGCGCCCTTGACGAGTCGAAATAAGCGCTGAGTCCCCTCACTCTCTCGATGGCTTCCAGGCTGTGTGGTATCTACGAGGCATCGTTTGGCTACAACAGCCACGACAAGCAATCCCAAATCAACAACTGGCACAAACACGTCGATGGCGAGTTGGCCATCATTGCGGCTTCCGGACCAGCGAGTTACTCCCACGGCTACTGGCACCAGTTCTTCACCGATGGGCGTCTGCACATTGTAAGTCGACCCCGCGTTGGGCACCATCGCTGGAAGGCGCCCTACTGACTCTACTGTCAAACTACAGACCATTTCCGCCCTAGAAAGACGGAGGCGATGTGTGCTTGACACCGCCGAGTGGAAGACGTTACCCTGGTCCGAAATTCCAAAGACGCCCAAGGACCTTTTGCTAGACATCATGGTCGAAATGCCCGGATTTCTGGAGCATCTGAATACACTGAACGCATGCACCGATGCAACCCTCCAGGACAAGCTCCAGGAAGACTTGAGGGCGAAATGCTGGCAGTACGACGAAAAGCTTGCTCGTTGGCGGGACACGGTCGGCATCACAGACCCATCCTACCAGATCTATTCAGGAAACACATTGCCTTCGGTGGAGTTGGTGAGCGTTTCCCAACTGATGTCTCTCTACTGGTGTATATGTGTGGTGGTATACAGCACCTTGCACTTCACATCCGGCTCGGCCGCCGCCGAGCTGCTCCCTCACATGGACCCCCGACTCTACTGCCGGCGCATTGCCGGTGCCATCCCCATTCTCTTACACCCACTTGCCGGTCATTACGGTGCACAGGTGTCAAACCTGCCGACCGTGATTGCCTTGACATATCTCCAGGCTGTCGAAGGCAACCACATGTCCAAGGAGAAGCGGATGATCATCGAAGCCTTTCGAAAATCAGCCTATGCCTCGATGATCGAGGATTTTTTTACAAGCACACGCGAGCATTGGAAAGCGGAAAACCACCCCGCTTTCATTGATATCATACCGCCCGAAGCTACAAAGTGCATGGACAACTACCCCTTGTCCATCAGGGAAAGAATCGCGACACAATAACGCGGGGTTTCAATGCATTGCACATAATCATGCTGTTCTCATGGGACAGTGACATAGCGAGTTTGATAGTCTAGCCCGATACCCCTTAGTTCTGATACAATCTACTATCTTGTTTGAGTGGAAGCACATATCACCTGTAACGAACCCCGTGTGCATGGGTTGACGTCATTCAGACGGTCAACTAGACTACCTACTGGGTAGAGAACCCCAGCGCCAGTTTTCAAAGTCCTATGACGTAGCGGGAGAGCGCTCTGAGTTAAAATTGCTTGTAAATGGCCACAATGACCTGGGATATGTTTCAGTTTAACTCTAGGCACACCCATCAAAAATCAGCAAGTCATCAACACAATTAATAGGTACCTCACCCTCGAAATCGGAACGCCGGCCCTTTGGCCACCGACGTACCACCAACGTACAGCACCAAGGCCTTTGAAAACAAACTCCCCAACAGGAAGACGTCCAAAATCTCAAAAAGGGAGACACCCGTGTACCCAAATCCTTGCATGACGTGGTGGCGGCCGCCAATCCCGTGTTCCGCCGTTCGGGAGAACGCAGATTTCATCCATCCTGTTGGTTTGGGTTTCGTAAGCAAGTTTATTTTTGATCCAGGTTTTTTTCCGATAATCAAAGCTCCGGTTGCCTCATGCCGCCTCCTGCAGCAGGGACGAAGGGTACGCGGGGACGATGCAACGAATCCATCCCATGTTGGTCCATGTTGTCCCACGTTGCACGTGTACTTATCTGGAATTAGGATCCATTTGTGTAATAATGATAATAATAAATACTAGTACTTTTTCGGGTTGAAAAGCAGGGGGTTCTACCGTGCTGCAAGGAGGATGCTGATTCGGATTCGCTTTTTCAAGCTACGACGGGATTGTTTTGAGCCTCGAGCACGATTACGGTGGTGGTAATATGCCGTTACCCAAGATAAACAACACCGGACCCAGGGCCGGAAGGGTGGCTTGCGCAGATAGCGGCGTTCCATCAAAGGGCGCGTTGGATTCAGATGCATCGGTGCCCCCTGGGTTTCCTCTGAGAGTCCTCTGGGGAGGATCACAGACCTTGCGTTTTGTCTCCGCGTAAATGGAAATATCTGTTCAGATTTGAAATCCATCTGATTGGGCAATTTGCGACGCTTGAGACTGTTCTGGGTTCCATTTATACCGCCATTGTGACCGAATTCACCATTCATGCAACTGGAACGGGTCCTTCCAAGATCATGATGCGGCGACAAGGATAGCTTGGAATGGCTGATCTGGCGCATCGAATGTCATATTCACGGGGCAGAGCAGTTGTAGAGCCTGGTGTTTGTAAGGTCTATTCCCTACGAATACTCAAATCATGCGAGGGTTGCCTGCGTAGCATGACATTGATCCATCATGACAAGAGCATTAAAAAACTAGTAACCGACCTCACAATTTACTTCCTTCTCTCAGTCAAAACCCAGCATACTTCTTGAACGCTCCCAGCAGACCGCCCGTAGACGAATCATGGCCCTGTCCGGCACCGGGCTCGTCAATCTCCTTGAGGATCTTCTTTGCCAACACCTTGCCCAGCTCAACACCCCATTGATCGAAGCTGTTGATGTCCCAGACGGCGCCCTCGGTAAATGTGAGGTGCTCATAGTAGACAATGAGCGCACCAAGCTCGGCGGGGCCGATGTGGCCACCAACGAGGATGCTGGTCGTAGGGCGGTTGCCCAGGAAAACCTTGTGAGGCACCAGGTTATCAGCAACACCGCCCTCGGCACGGACTTCATCCGCCGTCTTGCCAACCATCAGCGCCTCGGCCTGAGCGAGGTAGTTGGAAGCCAGCATCTTCTGGTGAAGCTGGCCCGAGACGGGGTTGTGCGACTTGGCCGCAAGGATGAAATCCGTGGGGATGAGCTTGGTGCCCTGGTGCACCAGCTGGAAGAACGAGTGCTGGGCATTGGTGCAGGGCTCACCGAAGAGGATGGGGCCTGTGGTGTACTTGGTGCGGGTGCCGTCTGAGGCCACCGATTTGCCGTTGGACTCCATGGACAACTGCTGGAGATATGCCGGGAAGCGGTGGAGGTACTGGTCGAAGGGAGCGACGAGGTGTGTCTGAGCGTTGAAGAAGTTGGAGTACCACACACTGAGGAGGCCGCCCAGCACGGGAATGTTCTCCTTGAGGGGTGTGTTGAGGAAGTGCTGGTCCATGGCGTATGCGCCGGCGTGGAACTTGCGGAAGTTGTCGTAGCCAATGTAGAGGGCCACGCTCAAACCAATGGCGCTCCAGACAGAGTAGCGACCACCAACCCAGCTCTCAAAGCCGAACATGTTCTTCGCGTCGATGCCGAACTTGGTCACCTCAGCCTCGTTGGTGGACATCGCCACAAAGTGCTTGGCGATTTCACCCTTGCCGCCAGTCTTCTCAAGGAACCAGGACTTGGCAGTGTTTGCATTGGTCGTGGTCTCGGCCGTGGTAAAGGTCTTGGACGCAATGAGGAAGAGCGTCGTTTCTGGGTCCGAATGCGCCAATGCCTCAGCAATGTGGGTGCCGTCGATGTTGGAGACAAAGTGCAGGGTCATGTCCTTGTCGCCGTAGAACTTGAGCGCTTCGGTGACCATGACCGGGCCACTGTTTTTCCTGTTAGAATCGCCGGGAAAGCAGAGAAGCAAGGGACTTACAGGTCAGATCCTCCAATGCCAACATTGACAATGTTGGTCAACCTCTTTCCAGTGTATCCCTTCCACTCGCCGCTGCGAACCTGCTCCGAGAACACCCGGACGTGTTCCAAAACGTCGTTGACGCCCCCGGGGGTGCTCATGACATCGACGCCATCGATCTTCATCGCGTTGTTGGCGACATTGCGCAGGGCGACGTGGTAGACGGCGCGGTCCTCGGTAAAGTTAATCTTCTTGCCAGCGAACATGTCATCGCGCTTTTGTTCGAGCCCCGCGTCCTGCGCAAGCTTGACAAGCTTGTCAATCGTCTCCTGGGTGACGAGGTTTTTGCTGAAATCGAACAGGATCTCGGTCTCGGCAGAGTCGCTGGACACATCGGCTGGCAGCTTGAAGGTGCGAGAGAATTTGTCGAAGCGCTCGGGGTCCGACTTGAAGGCATCCTTGAGGACAAACGAGTTGCCAACGGTGTCGTGATGGCTCTGGAGGTCGGCCCAGGCAGGGAGGGTGTTCGCCGGCGCCATTTTTGCGGTTATTGCTCGTCCTCGGAGATCAACGGGGTCTTAGGGGTAAGGATGCTGGAAAATTTACTGTTGGGATAATAAAGTCAGCTTTGGCCGAGGAGAAGACAGAAAAGAAGCCTCGAGGTAGCCCGTTTCTCGGGCCTCGAGCAGTAGTGGGGAGCCTCTTTCAACCAGCAGCGGCCGTGGTGGGGTGATGCCCCGCACCTCCAAGGGAAGCTCTCAAGGCACGAACGCAAGGAAGGTGGAAGCTCCCATGTCCGTCGCGAGTCGCCGCCCACTCCTCCAGCTCGCGGATTGGACTTAATGGGATCAGGGGTCGGGGTAAAAGCCATACCAGTGGGGCTTCGAGGGCCTGGAAGCTCAAGGGTTGCTTCAATGCTTTGTATTGACCTCGATCGTCGACGGCGGTTTACAGTAAGAGTGTGACAATAAGGGTGGAATGCTGGAAACTTTTATGGGGCGGGCTGAGCTGAGGGTTTTCATGTGCGGGCTTTAAGTGGACTCGAGCGCCATTTCCGAGGGCTCTTGTCTCCATTGCTGCCAGCCGTAGCGGTGCGCATGGGACGATCAATCACAATCTGTAGGACGTCATCGTGGAGGGCAGGCCTCTGCGCGCAAACGCCGTCCAATTGCCCCACCTTGACGGCGGGAGAGCTCATGAAACCCCTCGCTGTCCCACCCATGCCTGTGGGCGATTTATCCAATTCGCAGACGCTGAGTAAGAGCATCCATACGACGCTCCACAACGAAACCATCGACAAGACTCGGCAGCCTCATCCGGACACAATCGGGCGCGCTGGACTGCAACCGCACCGCAAACCTGGACATGCGAGCATTAGCAACCACTCAGCGCTCGGGGCCGTACCGTGGGTTCCGTGCTCCGGCATATGTTGATTTGTCTTTGTCTTGCTGCCTTCGACATCGAATAGACAGCCGTTATTCTACACCATTTTCTCGCTTGGGCAAAGACAGAAAAGAAAACAGCCGCACAAGTACCAGAACTTCGCATCATCATGCCGAACTCCCAGATGCAAAACCGCATACCCCTAGGGTCAAAGTCGTAATCCCGGCGGCGGCAGCGTACCACCGTCGCGGGTCTCTGACCAAACCTGAAAACCTAAGCCAGTTTGTTGCTGATTGGCTCTCCTGCCCACTCCGTAAAATGCGCTCCCCCTCTTAATCATTTCCTAACCCTAGCCGATGCAATTGGTTCTCCGGTATCTCCGTGTTGAACAAGTCCGCGGGCCTGCCGTCTATCTGTTGTCTTGAATGCTCCCCACGAAGGACGGGTCCTTTACACTACCACCGGCATCCCCAAGCCCAGCAATGGGTCGGTTGTAGCTGAAGCCGGTGAACTGGTTCTGCATCGTTTGAGAAAGAATTGGTCCTTCGACGTACGAATCTTGCGGCGGCTCCGATGTAAACTCGGGGTCGAAGTTTGCGGTGTCGAGGGCGTCAACCTGTATCACGCAGCGATAAGTAAAGTTGAATAGCAGACAGAGACTTGGGAAAACATACCACGCTGGGCTTGAATGCAGGGTCGTACTTGCGCATCAGCAGCTTGAGCCAATCAATGGCGTGGAAGAACGGATGGGCCTTGATCTCGGCCGAACCGTTGGCTCCCAAGCGTTGTTGGGGGTCCCGGTTCAGAAGCTTGGTAAGGAGATCCTTGGCCGCTGGCGGTACGATATCGTGGTCTGGGAAATGGAGCGGCTCGCTGAGGATCTTGCGGTACATCTCGTTGGTATTTTCGTCGTAGAAGGGTGGGAGGCCTGTCAACATCTCGTACAGCAGGACACCGAGAGTCCACCAATCGACCGTCTTGTTGTAGCCATTACCCATCAGCAACTCGGGCGCCAGGTACTCAGGTGTTCCACAGAACGTGTTAGTTCGGTCCTCATCCTTCATATCCAGTTTGCACAGCCCAAAGTCGCAAAGGGCAATGTGACCCTGATAGTCGAGAAGAATATTCTCGGGTTTCAAATCACGGTAAATGACGTTGAATCCGTGGAGGCATTCGAGCGCGCACAGAAGTTCGGCGGTATAGAATCGACTGCGATTAACATCGAACCGCTGCTCCTTCTGCAAGTGGTGGAACAACTCGCCGCCGTTGACAAAGGCCAGGACAAAATAGAGCTTTTCCGGGCTCTGGAAGGTGAACTTTAGGGGCACGATGAAGGGGTTGTTAATCTGGGCGAGGACTGATCGTTCCGCCAGCGTGTGGGCGACTTCGGATCTCGAGATAATGTGCGCCTTGCGGATCGTCTTGAGGGCGTAGATTCGGTTCGTGTCCTTCTTCCTCACCTGCATGACCTTGCCAAAACTGCCCTTGCCGACCACCTTGAGCAACTCGAAGTCCTCGATCTTGAGCTTGCCGGCTCGGTTCTCGACATACTCGACGCCGATCTTGATCTTGCCAGTTCCATGCTGGATTTCGGACCACTCGACGCCGCTCTGACCAAGGGTACGTTCCCGGTTGGCGAACTCGGCCGCGGCCTTTTCCCTGTCCTTCTTGCTGGCTTTGGGGTCCTCGACGAACTGCTGCCTCTCTTCAAACCTAGGGTTGATGCGAGCCACGCCGAGGAGAATGTCCTGGCTACGCCCCGAGCCTGGTGGAGCATTGGGATTCCGAATATAGAGATGCACAGACAGCTCCGATACTCTTGACACATCGAACTTGTACTGTGTGTTTGATCCTGCCCACAAGGGGTTCTCCGGGTTGCCCTCAACTGAGTTGACAAACACTTGTACTTTGTCGAAATCGATCAAGGCATAGGGCATGTACTTGGTTGAAATACGACCGTGGTTCGTGGGAATCCCACTGAAACCACCGGATGTCTGTGGTCGTCCACCGTTTATAAAGCCACCCGTCCTCGAAGATGACGTCGGCCGAACGGAGCCAGCCATGCTGAGCGCATTTCCAGTCGAGAGTGAACTCCCTCCATGGGTCGGGTTGTTGAACGTGTTTCGTGCATGCTCGGGGAGTGAGAAGCCCTGGCCCTCGTACAGGGTAACCACGAGGATGCCGGGCTTCGGTGTGATGACGGGGGCTTGGGTAAGGGCTTCGGAGGCCGCTGTCGATGATTGCATTAGTGTACCAGACATGAAGCCCGTTGGCTCGGTTTCTCACCTATTCCCGTCTCATTTGTGGGGGTAGCTGACCCTGAAATGCCCCCCGGGCTCTTGCTCTCTTTGTCTGTGATGGTGGATGTAGATGGTGAGCGGGAAAAGGTGCTCGTGAGGGGCCCAAGATGGGTCTCCTTCAATTCTGCAATCATGACCTGTCAGCTTGTCCAAACATATTGCCCGGGTAGACAAAGGCGCGTAGTTGACACGATGCCCGGAACGCGATATCTCACGGCTTCCACGGCCTCCCCCCAGTCCGAACGCGGTCGGCCTGCAAAAGGGGGGCAATGGCGGGGAAGTTTGGCGACGTACTCTTGGTCAGCTTCCACGACATTTTGGGCGGAAATGGCAACTGTGGAGTCTAAGATACTCGGGTGCAGATAGAGGATTGATGAGGTATTGAGCTGAGGTCCTAGGATGCGAGAAATCAGTGTGAGAAAGTCGATGTCGATGTCGACCGGAAGGGCAGCCCGTCCGAATGAGGCCGTGTGTGATGGTTCAGATTCAAGGTTGACGGAACGACGGTCAGACTGCGTGAGAGAGGTGGGGACCAGGGGTGATGCAAGCGCAAGAAGCAAGCCCCGCAGATGCGGTCAGCAGCGCGGAACCCTGGAAACCCAACCCTTGCGCTCCCAAATCCAAATCTCGGTCCAGACGGATGTTCCCAATTGCCACAACCCCAGCGCTAATCCTCAATTTCGCCGATGGCTTGGCTCAGTTGCCGTCCGAAGACAAAGACGGATCGTGACTCGCAGGGTAAAGCAATAACATGGTTGGCAAAACAACGGCAGGTCAGGAGGCTCACGGGTCCAAGACGCAGTGCGACATCCACGGCTCGCCCTTTAGGTTCGATATGTTATCGGACCAACCGACGAACCGACACCACAGCGATAAAGTGCCACGGGGCGGGAAGCAATGACGAAATGACGAAATCTGAGGTCTCAAAGCATTCAGGACCTTCCATGATCCTCTGCAACCAACAAGCCGGAGGCAAACAGGCAAATGCCTGCCCGGCTCGCCCAACTTTTCCAGACCTGAGACACCAGGGCTGAACCACGGCTCATTTCGATTCGCGCCCTGACTTCAGCCTCTCCACATTTGGCTCCCTCAGCCCCATGTCGTTTCAATACATCAAGAACTCACGGACGAGATTGCAAACACGCAGAATCACTGCAAAGGCACAACCACATCTCTGGAAAATCTCAGGTCTCTTCGACATTGAAACCACCTGAACGGCGCATCTAGCTGCATTCATAATAACCCCACTGGAGCACAGCCTCAACGATGGCGAACCTGGGCAACGGCAACCACTGGTTGCCCCTTTTCAGGCCCCCAAAACGAGGGGCAAAAGGGGGTTCTGGGGTCAATAACGAGTTGCTCCGCCATCATCGCCCTGTGATCAAACGGCTGCTTGGATCCGATCCGACCAGCCGGGCTAACAATCACTGCCATTACCCGGTTTACCTTGCCTCTGATGTTGCCTGTTCGGCAAATCTTCCTGTTCTCAATCTTGCTTTTTCGTGATGCCCGTCGAGAACCCAAACATTGAGCCCTTTCAATGCAGAGATTTACAAATACCATTTACCAGATGTGGCCCACAACAAAATCCGCCACCCGCCCCACGTCGGTCATGTATGTCAAGTGCGACAAGCGGATAAGGTCACCGCCGGCGCAAATGTCGTCGGTGTCGTGGCAAACGACGAGCTGCCTTGAGGTGGTGATGCCGGATATCACGGCAGGGTAGGCCGGGTCGCCGAAAATTACCGCGGAGCTAACCCGGCCAAGGTCGTCTTCGGGAAGCAACCGGGCCGCCTTGTGGACAAGCTGCCCGCCCTGGGAATAGCCGGCCATGACAAGGCTAGTCTCGGGGCAAGATCCGAGTATCCGGGTAACGTCTGCCGCCCTGCTCAACAACAATTAGTATGCGCTCTCTGGAGCAGGCATGTCGCTCGCATTTGCTTGCTACCGGAAGGGTCGCCGCCTTCAAGAAAGCCAGGGATGCTCGCGGCGTAGTCGACGCCGTGCACGGCCAGAGCCGAAGAGCTGCCAAGCCGTTCTGTAACCGCATCGAAGAGCTCTGGGCCCACGAGGATGCCTGTGTTTCCTGCTTCGCTTGTCCCTCTTGCGAAGACAATTGTTACGTTGGTGCATTTGCTGCCGGCGCTCCTCGTCGTCTCGATCTCGAGGCTGGTAGAGAGAGCCTCTTCGGCGTCAAGAGTAAGGTCACCTGCATCCTTGACAAGTATGTCGAACGGGAACACGTTAGTGACCCAGTAGAGTAAGGTGTTGATCGGTATCTTGACTGCATCCCCCTTCTCCTCCCACGGGAGGCGTATGATGGAACGAGAAGTCTCCCGTGCACAGAACGCCATAATCATAAACCCTGAAAGGGCAGCGAGCAGAGCTGCCATCTTCATTTTGACGGGGATGTTTGACGACCCGCCTCTTCAAGAAGTACTCGATTACCCCGTAGCCAGATGGATGCCTAGCATCAAGTTTCTACCATATCTGCCATCTCGACCGAGAGACAGCCGACCTCGCTGGCATGAATATCGGACAATACACGCCAGGTCGAGTAACACCACGGTACAAGGATTGTTTCAACATGACACAACCCACAGTTACACAACAACCTTGGCTGCCGGCAAGATCTAGCAGCAAAATATGAATGTGTACCACCATGAGTTATATCACTGATCCGTCCCCGCTCGCTCGACAACGCACCGGAGCATCAACTCTCATTCTTGCAGCAACGCACGTGTAACCAATCACTCCCCCTTCCCCTTCCCGTCCGTCTGCCCTCTGGTCCCAAAAATCACCCACAGTCGCAAAAGCGTAGGCACCACCGGGCTAACAACAGTCGCCGTAAAAGCATCTAAGATCCAGAACTCAGACTTCAAAAGCTCCCCCCAACCACCAGCCGCCTCAGCAACAGCTTGGTAAAAGAGCGCATCACTAATGAGCATACCGACAAGCAGCAGCTTCCAGAGGCGGAGGTCGTCGTACACCCTCATGATGACTGCTTCGTTCCACGCAAAGAGCAACCACATGCCGCCCAGCTGCGTGTACAGCGTCTGAGACGCGGGGGTGTACGAGAGCGTGCCCCGCGTCAGATAGGTGGAGGCGAGGTGAGCGGGATCGACGATGGTCAGGTAGCAGCCATTGATGGCGGTAAGGGGCTCCCAGATGGTGAAGACGAAGCGGATAAGGTAGGGGATTGTGGTTGTTGCTTTGGTTACGGACATGATGAGAGTAGTCGAATTTCAGTAATTTCTGCGCTTTGTGTGTCTGTGTGACAGTTTGGTACAATTGCCAGAGAATCTCTTCGGGGTTGCGTCTAGTGCTTTATCTATCGGTCCCAATCGAGCCGGTCTGGTTTGGTTGGGTCGCACGCACGCTTTGCAATGCATTGCACCTGCTTGCCGATTCTGGACGTGAGCGCGATGATTCGCAGAGACATGCAGCTGATTCGGCGTCTAATATTGGTAGAGGTGCCTGATTAGTATTGGTCTTGAGCAAAAGTTCTCGGGCCCGACGGCTTACATATATAGTAAGCAAGAAAGCCAGAAACTGTGGCCAGCGAAAAAGATCTTTTACAACGCAAAAACCCTGCGTTAACCTGACGTCATTGGTGTTTTTTGACTCGAACGCGGCCCCGGCTCCGGGACAGGGTTCCGGCGCCGAACGCCGAAACTCTACAAGAGTGACGCGAGGCCCTCGGCCTACAACAAAGTTTTCGCGGACAACAAGGTTTGCCTCGATCGCACCGACGGCTTACATGTATTGGTACCGGATTGGGAAAGTCTACCTGCAATCGCATGTGTGCCTTTCATGCATTGACGCGGGTTGATGATGAGGGGTAGGGTCTCTTTTCTGTGTGAGGGCGTGTGTCGGGTATTCCGGGAATGCTTATTTCCGTGATGTCTCCTCAGACAGGATAGATTTGCTGTTCACGGGGGGTGTCTCAAGTCATAGCTAACGTATAAGTTGAAGTAATAATTTCCATTTACTTGAGTATGATCTGTGTAGAATTGAAGGTGACAACGAGTATTCTGTGTTTTTTCACCTCTGAAGACTCGGTCTAATCCTGAGGATCTTTGGCCAATCGAGGTAGATAGAACTCATCGGGGGAATTCAAACCTAGACGGCGGGCTGGATGAGCACTGAAGACTAAGGTGATTGAAATCAATATAGCAAAGCTTAATCATTATCTTAACAGACCTTGAAACACAAACAGCACTAGAGGTGCTATGCTTCAAAGTCGCCTGATAAACTTGACCTCTCATCGGATCTGAAGGACGACCAGCAGTGCAAGAAGCGGCGGGACGATGAACTACTAAGGATCATCATGAAACTGCAAGGAACAAGAAAGTTGAGCGGTCATATACTTCAGGTCGACGACAGAGAAGTGGGGATTCCAGTTGAACCTAAAGGAAAGGGAAGATGGCACAGATGAGTGCCTTCCCGTCGAGAAAGTGTCGCCTGTGTGTCAAAGCAAACTAACATATGCCATGGATAATAATCACACGCCATCGTGTCTCCTCCTATCTGTTAATTACACAAAACAAACTTGACTTTCTGTATGGACTGGCCTGAATCCAGGTGGCCAAAGAATTCTCCCATGACATCATCAAGGCCATCGTTCATGGGCTTTCTTCAACACTGCATAGCTCCTTCCGCTTTCACACCAATCACTCCAAGGTGTCCCCAGGGTAGGGTCTCGTCTCTTCCTCGAACGCACCTTCCCCTTCTCCTAAGATTCATCTGGGCAACATAGCAGCGGGTGGAAACTCTTTGAATTCCACCAATCACCACCAGCGAGGTCTATGCAGGCTGTCGCCAAGGGATGGAAGACCAAGACAAAGCGCAAATCTCAGCTTGAGGATGATGGTCCTTTTATTAAGCTGCCTGCCTGTCCTGGCATTTTCGCCGCACACAAAAATCACGCATTCGTCGGAACACAAACATTTTACGACATCGCCCGATTTAGACGGCCTTCATCATTGTTACTATCAAAGTGGTATACGTAAACTTCTTCTCGAGAATTGAAACGTCCCCTCTCCATCACAACCCGTGTCAATCAGCCTTCTTCACGCCAACAGTCTCAGCCAACTTCTCGGGCGGCGGTGACTCGGTGCCAGGACCAATCTCCTCAACAGCCTGGCCCTCGACAGCAGTGGCCTTGCGCTTGCCCAGTCCAAGCAAGTCCTGGAACATCATGCGAGTTGTGCGCGCAATCGTCGAGCGAGACTCGATCACGGGAAGGAAGATGACCATGCCCGCCGAAGCGAACAACCAAATGATGCCGACGACAACCCAGCCGGTGAAGAACTTCTTGCTGAAGATGTAGGCGCTTCCAAACATGGGCATGGGCCACAGGACCAGCAGGGCCAGCGTCAAGCCGATCGTCAACCACCTCGAGATCTTGGCCGCCTTGGCCAACTTGGCCTGCTCGCCGGCCTCGTCGATCTCAGGGGGCGTGATGGCACCGGGGATGCGCTCAAGATCCACATGGGCGGCATCGGCGATGTCGTGGTCGTCGACCTTGCGGATGTTCTTCATGGAGAGCCAGTCGTACTTTTGGGGCTTAAAGGGCGGGAGATAGGTGAGGATGGGGATGAAGACGCAGGGCGAGAGGAGAGAGACGACGTTGCCCACCAACATGGGGTCGTTGGAACCGGTCGTGTCGACAGTCAGCTCACCGTAGCGGATCTTGGTGCGCACCAGCCAGGCGGTAACGGAGGCGATAAACCCGAGGATAGGCGCAAAGGTGGCGGCGGCCCACGACTGGTCGGACCAAAGGAGAGTCAATGTGGCAGGGAGCACAGCCGACGAAATGATGACGCCCATCATGACGTACAGGTATCCCATGGAGATGCCGATGTAGTAAAGGGCGGTTGAGAAACCAGCCATGAAGAGAGCGAAGCAGACCATGCCGATGTAGTTGATGCGCATCAACTGTTTGCCAGTGGCGGAGGGGTTGATATAAGTCTTGTAGATGTCATATGTGACGATCGACGAGACGGCAATGAGCTCGGAGGAGTAGGTCGACATGATGGCCATAAAGGCAAGGAAGAGGGTAGCAACGGCACCACCTTGGCCAAGAAGAGCAACGGCAGCATTGGGGAGGACGAGACCAGCGCTGACTTCGGCGGAAGTAAGGCGGTTGGGGTACGTGGGCCAGACGTCGTACTTCTCAAGGGCAAGACCCGCGAGACCCATGGTGGTAGCAGTGAGCCAGGGGACGGCAAACCACGAGATACCACTGTTTGAATCACGGTCAGTATACAACCAGGGGCAGTTCGGTTCGGAAGTCATACCCCATGACGTAGCCCGGTAGGGCATCGATAGGCGAGGCCGAGATGGCCTTGTTGTAATAGCCGTTGTCAAGGAAGACGGTACCGAAGTTGCCAACGATGTTGATGACGAAGAACTCAGCTACACAGGGTCAGAATTGCGAATCTCGGATGGAAAAGGACAACATACCACCACCCTGCGAGCGCATGGTCAGGTAGCTGCCGCCAGCATTGCCCTCCAGAGGACGCTCCTTCGCCAACTCGGTGAGGATCTCCCACAGCTTGCCCGGCGAGCCGAGGATGTCGTTGGAGGCATACACGGTGAAGGCGAAGAGGAAGATGATGAGGATGATGACCAAAGCGTTGATGTAGTCGGTGATGAAGGTCGCCTTGATACCACCGAAGAGGGTGTAGGCCACCACACCAAGAGGGAAGAGGAAGACAGTGGCAGCGACTGGGGCACCGGTCAAGTTCTCAATGACAGCAGAGCCACCAGTCAAGAGCATAGCCGTGACGAGGATGTTGCAGAAGCAGCAGAAGACGATGTAAACACCGTGGGTCACGGGGCCATAGCGGGCCTTGACGACCTCGAGGAAGGTGTGGGCATTGGGAGCACGACGCTTGAGCTCGATGGCCAGCGTCGCAAACAGGATGATCTGCACTGTCGCGCCGGAGGCATACCAAAAGGGTCCTGAGACACCACTGTCGACAGTCAGCATGCACCCACGAGGTGGCCACGAGGCATCCAGGGGGCTGTAGGGCGGGGTCAACATACTACCGGTACGCGACAGCCGAGGACTGCAGCAGCGTGGCGGCCCAGGTCCAGGTGGAGACGACGGAAGCAGCAACGAGACCGGACTTGAGACTGCGGCCGGCAGTGGTGAACATCTCGGAGGTCTGGAGCTCATAGTTGTAGCGCTTGAGCGACCAGGTGACGATGATCATGATGACGGCGAACAAAACGCCGAGACCGATGATGAGGCCGTAGCCCCATCCCTGGTGGAGAACGGGAGACGGATCCATGGTGTTGTGGCGTGTCCTTGGTCCCTCCTTCTTGATGAGGACTTGGGACCACCATGGCGACGCCGGCGAGTGTTTATGCTTTATACATGGCTCTCTGCTGTCCCAACCGCAACCGCACCCGCAGCTATAACCGCGGTGGCGGACGCACGCCACGAGCCAGATGCGGGTGGATAAGGACCCTCGGGGTTGCTATCTAGGCGAGGAGGGCCCTCGATTCGTCGGTTTGGCGTCGTGACAGGCTCTATCGGCCTGGGTTGCTCTCGATGGGGCCGGTGCCCACCACCAACGGCAGGGTCCGCATCGGGGCCCTTCCAGCAACGCCAGAGATAAAATAATACCAAGAGATAAGGCTCTCCAGCCCCAGGCGCAAGGCTGGACGCATCGGGAGCTGGCGCACCAACCCTCACGGCATGTCCAAGTCTTGGCCCACTTGGCGTGGAGGCAGAAGTGACCTCGAGACTTCTCGGCATCTATATCCGATCCACCACAATCCCATGCGCCCAAAGCAGCATAGTCAGGGACTCGGCAGCCGCCAGACAGGGTGCACCTGTGGCGCCCAGAGCCGCAGCCAAGAGATGCCGAGAGGCGTCGTTATCGAACCCCCATCTCTGGCCAATGGACGCGCCACTTGGAACCAAATCCTCAGACGTAAGATGCCGACGCCGGTATCTGTGCGACGAATTCTCGTCGCTAAGATCAAAGAAGCTTTCTCTGCCCCATCCTGCCCGTCAACCGTCCGCTTGTTCCTGCGCGGGTGTCAGTCCGGCAGTGGAACGACGCCGCAACGACATTGCACATGCCATTGTGTAAAGTTGAGCGGCCACTAATTTGCATCACTAAGACGAAACCCGCGCTGTCTCCACTGGGTGAGCGGTGCGACCCTACGAGGCTCTCCGCCGCAACCCACAGCCGTTGACGCCATCGATGCGGCAATTTCAACCCTCACAGATGATCTCCAAGATGTGCTCTCCAGAGCAGACATGCGGTCTGGGGGTGTCAGACCAACGGCCAAGCGTGGAGGCTGACCCCCTCCCCCACGGAGGAGCACCCAGACCTGCCCACTCGACGTGTTTGGTCCGCCCAAAGACACCGCTAGATAAACACGGCCGTGTGAAACATGCATTACACATGCCCGAGTTCGCATTCTAGAACTGATAACCGGTCGTTGACATGTTGATTCGCTTGTTGACTCCAGCCGGGAACCTTGGCGACTCCTAACTCGCGAGGGCCAAGACAGCTGCCGTGCTGGTAGCTGCAAAAGTTCCTTTGGGTCCCGAGCGTCGGGTCGAGAGTTCGACCAAGAGATCGCGGGTTGGAAAACGCGTTGCACAACATCAGTGACACTACCCTACGTCTATCCTCCACCCGGCGCGCATCCCGTGGATACTCGGAGCCTAGACTTTTATGCCACTAACGTAGTCCACTCCATCTAGACTGCCATAGCAGGGAATTTGACTTTGGACTTTCCCAGGCCGCGTCGAAGCTCCAGCCTCAACCTAAACAATCCTCGGAGAAACATCATTTTTCGAGATCAAAGATGGGGCGGATCCTAGACTAGTCGCTCTCACGCCAAGCGGCAGACCGTTTACCGTGGTCTCTATCCACTTTTAAATTCCACAGTCCAGAAGCAAGGCCCATCGTCTCCATCCATCCCGATACTCTCCGGCTTGGCCAACGTCGAGGTCCACTTTTGACGATTGATGGAGATGTGACACGGATCCTGGTGACATCGCGTCTTTGTTGTGACTTCTTCCTCATGGCTGATGGCAACTGATTTCCCGAAGCGTCCTAAACGCTTCTTGTCTCTGTCCAGTCTGCCTATGCACACACGATGACTCCTTGCTCGGTTCTAGCTGGATTTGGGCTGCTCTAGTGGGAGGCGTAACTTTTGGTTAAACGGCGTTGGTGCTTTTCGAGTCTTGTTTTCTTCTCTTCTTTCATTTTTGATTTTTTTTTTTTTTTTTTTTTGGGGGGGGGGGGGGGGGGGTTTTTTTGAAGAAATAGGAGTGAAAAAAAAAAAACC